>JAMPIV010006383.1:0-160000 GCA_024509875.1 Oreohelix idahoensis | reverse complement strand
ACAACAGGTTATGGTTCCTAAACAGCTTAGAACTTATATCCTGCAACACGCCCATGATTCTCATTGTGCTGGCCGCATGGGCTACCCTAGAACAAGGTCCAGAGTGCTCTCTTCCTTCTTTTGGCCTGGTGTATCTAGGGATGTTGCTACTTATTGTCGCTCTTGTGATACTTGCCAGGAGGTCAAAGCAAAGGAAGACTATCACATGTCACTGATACAGGCTTCTGATATACCTGTACGTCCCTTTGAGAATATGGCCATAGACATTATCGGCCCACTTCCTGTTATGTCCGCTAGAGGTCACAGGTATGTCCTCACATATATTGACATGTGTACTCGTTGGCCAGAGGCTATATGTCTGAAGAATATCACCACCTCAGACGTGGCTGGTGCTCTTTTCTTAATCTTTTCCAGGCTAGGTTTCCCTAGAAAACTTCTATCGGACAGAGGTACTCAGTTTGTCTCTGAGTCGATGACCAGTGTTATGCAACAACTAAACATTGACAGATCGCTTAGCTCCGTGTACCATGCAATGAGCAATGGCATGGTAGAACTGCTAAATATGACGCTTTAACAATTATTAGGCAAAGTTACAGTCAGATTTAAACAAGACTGGGACAGGGTTTCACCCGCCGGGCTGTTTGCGTACCGTGAGGTACCGAATGAATAGACCAGTTTCTCGCCGTTCGAGCTTGTCTTCGGAGCTCAGCCTAGAGGTCCCATGTCTCTTATTAAAGATTTGCTCACTGACTCCGAGATGACTCAGGACACCCAGTCATCTTATGGGTACGTCGTTAACCTCTGACGTAAGATAATTGATGCTTGTCAATTGGAAACTGCTAAAGAAAAGTCTCGTCAGTTTAAGAATCGTGGTAGACGACTAAGACGCATAGTGCCTGGGGATGAAGCTTTTGTCCTTCTTCCTAGAAAGGAAAACAGACTACTCAATGCTTGGAGTGGTCCTTACAGAGTCCTTTCATGTATTTCTGATGTTGACTTTGTACTTGAAATTAGGAAAAAAAAAAAAAACTTTCCACATTAACATGCTCAAAGAATTCCATACTCGATCTGAATATCTCCAGGCTTATTTTCATGCAGTAAATGAGCCTACAAGACATACGACTCATTTTTCTTCCCTGTCTGTGATTCAGTAGGAAGAATCTGCTTTTCCTGACTTACCTACGGATCTTCGTGTCATGCCTTTAACGGCTAATGAGACATGGGAGGATGTTTCTATCTGTACGGATTTATCATCCGGCCAACGTCAGCAGGTGCCTGATCTTCTCCAATCTTTCCTGGATGTTCTTACAGACATCCCTGGTCGTACATCGGTTATCACTCATGATATCCTTCTCACAGATGATCGACCTATTCGAGTTCGACCATATCCCATCCCTATCCATTTTCAGGATCAAGTTCATAAAGAACTTGATGACATGCTTCGTTTGGGTATTATCGAACCATCCAATTCTGCATTTGCTTTCCCGGTGGTCATTGTTAGAAAGAAAGATACCAATATAAGACTATGTATGGACTATCGCAAACTTAATAATGTTACTGTCTTCGATGCTGAACCTTTACTTTAATTAGAAGACTTTTTGCCAAGACTTGCTACAGCTGTTTTTTCACTAAGTTTGATCTCACTAAGGGATGCTGGCAGGCTCCTTTATCTGAAACTGCTAAGCCACTCACTGCTTTTGCAACACCTAAGGGTTTATTTCAATGGAATTTTACGTCTTTTGGACTCATGAATGCTCCTGCCACATTTGTCAGGATGATGCGTAAAATCTTTTCTAACATGTCTGATATCATTACATATAAAGATGACATATGTCTCTTCAGTACTTCTTGGGAAAATCATTTCTTAGGTCTCACTTCGTTGCTTGACACTTTACGTTCACACCACCTAACTGCCAAACCTTCTAATATTTGTGTTGGATTTGGAGAAATATCATTCCTTGGTCATAGAGTTGGTCATGGTTTGCTTAAAACTGAACTGTCTAATGTGTCCAAGATTTTGAACACATCTGTGCCTACAATTAAGAAACAAGTTCGCAGTATTCTCGGCCTTATTGAATTTTACAGTCGATTCATTTCGAATCTATCCAATGTCACTGCTGAGCTGTCTGCTTTATTAAGAAAGGGCTCTCCCAATCACGTGCACTGGTCTCAAGAGTGCCAAGCAGCCTTAGCTCATTTTAAAAATTTATTTTCAACCCCTCCAATTTTGAGGCTGCCAAAAAATTTGACATTCTATCTTCGCACAGATGCGTCTTCCAAAGGTGTCGGTGCTGTATTGATGCAGAACTTCGACGGTACACTTCACCCTAACTTATACATCTCACGTAAACTAACTGACGCAGAAAGAAGATATCCAGAGATCGAGCGCGAATTGTTCGCCATCGTATGGGCTGGAGAGGTACCTTCTTGGATCAAGATTTATTATTGTCACAACGCTATTTCGCAGTGCATCTTTTGGACGAAAAGTCAGCCGGGCAACGCCGGGTATAGCAAAACCGGCGAGTCAGGTGACTACCGGAAGCCGGGAAATCAGGCGCGAAGGTAGTCAGTCAGAATCTAGCCAGCGTCCGGGTCGGACGCAGATATTTCCCTTTTGCCAGCGGGTTAGCTATGAAGTTAATGTTATGGACTATTTGTTATAAGTGCTTGCCATATTCTGGATCTGATGGATTATTAAGTTGTTATTCTAGTACAGTGTAGTGTCTATATTGCTTATGTTACAGGCCGTAGATTTATTAGTTGTCAATGAGTTGAGTGTACCATTGTCACAGTTTTGCCGCTCATGGTGAGCGATAGTCATTGCAGTGTTCGTTCAGTTAAGTCGCACTGTGGTGGATGATGCTGATAGATTAAGCTGTTACGGCAAGTTACACGGGCATGTCATTATTATATTGTATTTCATGCGTTTGTTGGCCGTATGAGGCCTGAGTGTGTTGTGTTCAGTAATAAAGGGAAATTCCCGTTAAAGGTGTTGATTACTTATGTCAGCCATTGTTGTGTGGTCATACTCCTAGAGGAGCGAGCTTATTATTGTTATTATAAATCCACACTGCAGTGGTGCAACATAGTGGAGTGTTATCCACGATAAGTGTTCCTGACAACTGGGGACATCGTCTACACAGTTGTTCTGACAGCTGGGGAGCTCTTGTCCGATTCTTTAAAGGCCGTAGGGCCTATATTTTTATTATAAAGGCTAGAATTTATTATGCAGACATACGAGAAGTTATAGCAGTAGTGTGTTCACGCCTTTAGGTTTTACAGTGTTCACGGCAGTGTGTTTTTTTGGTTAGTCAGTAGGCAGTGAACTGTTCTGGTCAGGGGGTGACCCGCTAGTGGCATTTGACCTAGATTGGAAATAGGGCACAGTGAAAGGTTGGTGTTGTCAGTACAGAGAATGTTTGTCATTTATTGTGTTCGACGCTGTTTTTGAAAGTTAATTTTGTGCTAGGGTGTTAAGTATTGATAGAAGCAGGGTCAAAAGTGATAAGAGTAAGATTGCAGCTGGCGGCTGACATCACAGTTTGATATATTACAAGGAACACTTTGTAGCTTAGTGCTAGGAAGGTGGTGATCCTGTCGGAGCAGTGGAGGTTAGTGTGACAGGTGTTGGCAGGTGGTTCATGAAAGATGTACAGTAGAATTGTTTGTCAATATTGGTTGGTAATATTTGGGCTCGAGTGCCTGACTGTGTGTGTCGGCAGAGGAATATAAATCTTCAAGATTGGTGGATATTTGAAGTATCAATAGTGGCGGTGGTATCTCAGGTTGTGTGTAACTCCTCTTATCTAGATCATGGTCTAGATCAACTCAACCATTGTTGGATACGTAGCCAATCTGCAGTAGTGTCATCGCCCGTACTGCTCTACTTACCTGCCACGTTCTGTCGTCATCAGACCTTATCGATGTGCCTGTCCAGTGGGAGTCTACCCATGCCTCTGTCGTGACCCTAGTACCGCTTGTAGCGAGGCCGGCTACCGAAGCCTGCTGATCTGAGTGG
This sequence comes from Oreohelix idahoensis, assembly GCA_024509875.1. Lineage (NCBI taxonomy): Eukaryota > Metazoa > Mollusca > Gastropoda > Stylommatophora > Oreohelicidae > Oreohelix > Oreohelix idahoensis. The sequence goes on along the minus strand of JAMPIV010006383.1, from coordinate 155,982 downwards.
TTCTGGAATACACTGTGCTGAAGACTGCTGGGTTCCTGAAGTGTCGTAGTGAAGTGAACTTTGCTTGGATAGTATACGCATCACCGTGCCAAAAGATATTATTATTATTATCGAGCACATAGACTTGTGAAGAAGTCTCGTTATATGGACAGTATTGGATTTACGGTCGTTATTCTTACTGTGGACTGTGCTAAGATAACGCCGTGTGGAACGTTATCTTCGTTTTGATGTCTTCAAGTCTGTGAAGTCTAGTTCGTGCTGTTTCTTCTATCATCATCTGTGTTTGAGGAGCTACGTGGAGGAGCATTGCTGGATCGTCAGTTAAGTAATTGTTTGTATATCTGAGTTTGATCTGTTGTATTTATGATTTTCTTGTTTTTCCTCTAAATTCTGTTTTTCTTCCTTTAAAATGTTCTTTTCTGTCTATCCACCTGATACAACTTATCGTACAGTCTGGTCTTCTAGAGTAGTGGGACAGTTCTGTCGGGGTCGTGTTAGGTTAGCATAAAGCAATAAGCTTTGTTCTGTTTCTACGTCTGTTTCTTGAGGTTTGCTTTTTGGTTTGTTGTTGTTTTTCTTTCCTTGTGTTTTGTTCTTTGTCCTCGCTTTCTTTGTAGAAACTCAGTCTGTGTCTTTATAGTGTTAGGTAATTAGGGGGGATCTGTCACTCTATTTCCTATCACTTGGGGTCATTGGTATTGTATACATAGTAAATCTGGGATATGTTATAGTGATATTATTGCTTATGTTATTTAGTTTATTTTGATTGGTGTGATTTAGTTGGTGGCTAGTGAAGGAGATAGCTCTCAACACTTCATTGTTAAGTGTAGTTGTTGTTTAGTCTGCTGTGTTTATTATTATATTCCTGTGTTCAAGGGGGGACGGGTGGCGAGTTTAATTCTTCCTTTTCTTACGTGTGGGAAAAGATTGGATTAGACTGATTTCTTCTAGGGTGTAGCTGTGTATGTTTAGTGGTGGAGTCAGGCAGAAGGTTTTCCTGCGACTGCCCTACTTAACATTCGAAGCTCAGTATTCGTTAGGCGTGCTGGTGGAGTTTGTATTTACGTTGTCTTGTACATTCAGTAATTCTTTTGTTGTGTTTAAGTGGTGTGATATCTCGTTCCTTCTTGCTATCTTGTAAATACTTTAACGGGTATACCTTGTTTTCGTCCGTTGTCAGTCACGCATTGTATATATCAGTCTATCCCTGATCTGATCTTGTCTGTCATCTTATTCCTAGTGACTGGTATTTATCGTAGTGTTTGGTGTGTGTCTTTTCATCTGTGGAGTGTTCATTTTTGCCAGTTGTAAACTTTTGGTATTAGGTAGAATATAAAGAATTGAAATTGTCAGAGTACAGCACCAGGGTGGGTGCTAGTGAGATACTGTAGTGTAGAAGCTGACTTATTTTTCAATTTTGTGGCGGTGCCACAACCTTACATTGTGAGGTGGTATAGCACCAAGAGGTATTATCAGCTAAGAAAATACAACTTGTGACTATAGTAAGGGTCTTTTTAGTTGTATCACAGAGACTAAGGGGTCGGAAGGACGAAAACCTAGAGAGTAAGGAGACAGTAACCAAGAGGTTAATTGAGTAGTGAAGTCGATTATATTTACATGCATAGGTTTGTGCTTTGAGAAGTGTTATTGCTATTTATATGTCATTACTGCATACTTTGTAAGCAGAGAGTTATCTGTTGATATAAGTGAGGTGTTTATAGTACACACGATTGAGTAGTTGCATAGTAAGAATCTAAAGCAAAAGATAATAGTGAGTATTCTGAGTGTACATCATGGACCTAGAGGGCTTCATTCGGATAAGAAAAGAATGTCGGTACACCCAGAAAGAACTGATGGATTTTGCTGAAGCCAAATACCATTCAGAGGAAAATCAAAAAGCTTTGGAGAAGAAGCAGAAGCAGGAAGAGACGGAAAAGATTGAGAAACAGAAGGGGGAAAGATATGCTCGCGCTGAAGAGTTAGAGCTAAAAAGAAGAGAGTTCGAATCACACGAAAAGAAGATGAAAGAAGCTAACGATTTGAAACAGAGAGAGAGTTAGAGCAGGAATTAGAAAAGGAGAGAATGAGATTAGCTTCGGAGGAAAAAAACTGCAGGTAGAAGCTGATATGGAAATACAATCAAAAAGAATAGAAGCGGGTGCGAGTGGTCAGAACTCGACTCCGAGGGAGTCGCATCGTCCCCTTAGGCTGCGTCTGCCGAATTTTAACGACAAAATCGACAGTTTAGATTTGTTCCTTGCGAGGTTCGAGGCCAAATGCGTGGCACGGAAGGCTGACAGAGATCAGTGGCCATCTGTTATTCACGTTGCTAGTGGGGCCTGCGATGGAGACTTTCTATAGCCTCCCGCTGGAAGAAAGGGCGGATTACGATAAGGGGAAGGAACGGTTGCTTCTGAAGTTCCGTCTGACGGCGGACGGGTACCGGACGCGGTTTAGAAACACTATGCCAAGTGCAGACCAAGACTTCGAGGATTTCATCTCGAAGATCAAGCTTCTGCTGAATAGATGGATCGAGTTGGAAGGCATTCCAAAAGACTTTGGTGGCTTGTGTCGTAAAGTGACATCTGTATGGACAACAGTTCAAATAGCCCACCTTTTATAAATTCAAAACGATAGAGATAAAAGAATATAGGGATAAAATAAGGAAGTTGCGTGAAACGTTGTCTCCTCCGCCTGCAAATAGTACTAGATTTTATACCTCGTCATTGAGACACTAACGTAACAGTTTTGAGAAAAACAAGGCTTAGCATTCAGAGCAAGAGTGTAAGAAGAAAACGGGGAAGGAATACGCGAAGGCATAAAAGTAAGAGAGTAAATGCTACAATTTGACACGCGTTTGGTTTTTTCTGGCCTCGCGAACCGAAAACGATAGTGCATGCCAATGTCGTAGCATGTTGGAGAAACGATGTCGCAAGTTTCGCAGACTCCCTTCGCTCGACACTCAGTTCAATGTATATATCCACGCTGTTGGACGCGACACAGCCCAAAACACACACACACCCATATTTCGGGCTAAAAAGTAGCGATATTGTAACATACGGCAAACGCGTGGTCGCAATTTTGTGACGTACTACAAAAGCGTTGTTTCGTTTTGAATGAGAACGACAGTTAAAGAAAAAAATTACGATTAACGTGGAAAATTTTGAAAATACAGTACGGAACGGGGGAGAAAAGGAGCATAGTTGGTAGTGTCTCGATTTCGTGTTTAAATAATTTGAATTTTGCACCCAAGCGGGGCATAGAAGGTTAGAGAGAAGAAAAACTTAGATAATGTTCTTATATGCTAAATTAAAGGACAGTTGACGAATACAATGACATTTATATGTTATTTGAAGAAATGAAGAATAAAAACGATAATATTGAATATAATAAATAAAAGAATAAAAATATAACCACTGTGTGACAGACAGCCACAGGATCACTAATTACTTGTCAGAATTATAAACTTTTAGGAAATAACTGAGATATTGACAAAGACAGATGGACGAACAGACTTGAATCATTCTCAGTTTGCCCTGTAGTCGGGATAGAGGGGAAGTTAGTCCAAGATTTGAAAATTGAGTTCAGTTTTGAAAAAGGACGCAATAAGCCACACAGTCCCTGATTGGCTGGCGTCTAATATACTACGAGAGTGATAAAAACCATTTGGAAACGGCGTTCGTCGCCACTTGAGAAAACTTTTACTACAATAAAGTTGTTCTAAAAGCAAGATAATAATACTATCTTGTCTGTGCTGATCTGCACCAGCAAGCGATCTGGATTTGACCATATTTATCGCAATTAAACTTATTAGTAGGAATTTTCATTGATGCGGTAAGAAATAAAACCTTTGTATCATTATTATTATTATTAAGATGTATGTATTATTGAATATATATATGAAACTTATGTGGGTAGAAGTTTATCTAGAGGGAAGCCAACATCAAACTTTGTGTTGTCTCACAGAGTTGTTAGGAAATATATTAACATGTTGTAGAAAATCCAGACAGGCTTTCTGACACTTTGGGAGAATGTAAAATTAAATATTAATGGGGAAATTGTTGTACAGTATTATGACATAAGACCAGGAAAACCACTGGCCGTCGTCTTCAGCAAGTCACCGTGATTGTACATGACTTGATATTATTAACTTAAAATGTTTCCATTGTCAAGGAAAGTGTCAAATTATAGTTTGAAGTTTATTTGACCATGAATGGGGTAACTAACCAATTAAGATAGCTAACTAATTGTTGAGTTACCATGCTGAGTCTGAATATGATTTACAATGTTTATTAGTTAGGGAAAGATAGAGTATATCAGAGGTTGAGTAGGACGCATTTATATCGTTCCAGGGTTTCATCTATGACTCAAAGTGAGCCCAGGTAAATCTATACCTGTATATACTTCTGCATCTAAAGACTTGAGGCAGTATCGACTGTGTGCCTCCTTGTTATATTTCAAGAGCAGAATCCTCACTTGGCAGTGGAAGCTGGTGATGTGAACATAATTCATCCTGTATACCAGAACATACTAAGTTAAGAAATCGTCTCCGGGCACTTGATATATCAAACTCAACTACTCTCCTTTCCCAAATGTGTATTACATCATTCAGATTATGATGAAGACAGACGTTCTTTCAATCATTACCCATTCATGTGAGCAAGAGTAAATTGACACTGTTCCAGATTGACATATTTAATTAAAGTGTGAAAAATAACATACTCAGTTATAAATTGAATCAATTTTATGTAAATACTTTGAATTATCATTTTGAGTTTCAATATTCCAGTATACAGAAAATTGTGATACTGGAACAATAAATAGTAAAAAAGATTTCACATTTTAAACTTAACTCTGGGTGTTGTTAATTACTTTTCATAGAGTTCTTATGTGTATTTGTTGTCATTTTATTACAGCACATTTCACATTACCCTAGACACTAGCCAGATAACAGACATACACCATTATTATACTTAGGATAAAATACGTCGCTATTTGAGGTCGTAGGGTGGTAGCAGAAGGGTTCCCTGAAAACACAAACCCTATTATCTATTAGACTCAGGGGCCTTCACAGCTTGACCTCACATCTGCATAAAATTCACATTTTACCAATTAACATCAAAATCCACCACAGCTTGGTTGATCTAATGCTACGGGACAAAGTGTTGTCGTCGTGTTCTACTGAATTGGTAGCTTTCTTCCAAGAGCGCCAGCCAAAGGACATTGCGTCCATGGCACAGTTGGGCCATCATTATGTCCTTGCCCATCCGAGCAAACCCATCCAGAAGTCGGGTTTGTCAGACGCCTTAGTTGCTGGTGTCGGCAAAGTTCAGCGACAACCATAGAAAAATCAGCCAGGTGGTGCAGACAGGTGCCAAGAGCAGAGGGACGATAGGCCCTTCAGTCCCTATCAACCACGCAGAGGGAATTACAGGAACTTCCGATCCCATCGGAATGGTCGGTCGAATTGGCACAACCGACAGTGGAGAAGTGATAGCGACGGAGGAGAGCGCCAAACGCGTAAGCAGGTACAGTTCGATGAGTCTCGTGACGAAGATCGGTTTGGTATAAAACAAAACATTTCAGGCAGATGAGTGGTTCCTCAGAGAGTCAATCTTCCGACTCCGATGCGCGGTCTTCACCAGCTAAAAGCCCCAGCAATAGTCCACGCGATGAGTCAAAAAGGGAGCGCAGGTGTTCCAATTGTGGTGGCAACAATCATTATGCTGACAGGTGTCCTACCCCAATTGAACACGCGAATTCCGCGTTTGTGTTGGACAGTCAACAACGAGGACTGTGTGGGGTGTCGTCCTCAGTTCCATACGAACGAGAATGTAGTGCTACACTGCGGGCATGCTGCACCATGTCTGTCGGCGGTCCATGAGACTGGCAAGGTGGCTCTCCACAAAGGTGTGGTGGAGAAGAAACCAGTCTGGGTGTTGAGGGACACTGGATGCACTACAGTCGGGGTACGTCGTTCGTGCATCGACGAATCCTGCCTCACGGGTAAAACTGTAAAGTGTACCACGTTTGGGTGCAAAGTCGAGTCTTACCCCCAGGCGTATATTAATGTGGACACCCCGTTCATAACAGGTAGAGTGAACGCGTTCGTCCTAGAGAAATCAATCGCCGAATTGATCGTCGGCAATGTACGGAGAGTGCATAACGCCACTAGATTGGCATCACCTCCCGAGAAGAATCATCACCTGAGAAGAATGTACATCTGAAACGGGGGTCGCGACAGGCGCGCATGAATACCCATAGTCCGGGACATGAATAGGAACAGAAAAGGCATACCTGAGGGCCTGATAACGAGTACCCGCGCCGTATGGGTTCGCAATGTTCTTCTGAGTGCTAATTGGCGTACACTCAGACGAGTGTTTAATGAGGTCGCACCGGTTAGATTCGTTGAGGTATTGTCATTGCGAGACAATACCAAGGTTGCACGTGTTACTTTCGCGAATAGGAGAGTATTGCAGTCAGGTGGAAGCACATATCGTTGCTCCATAACCACCTGCTGATAGTCCAGCAATAGCAGAGATAGGGTTCGGGTTTGCGTTCAGTTAAGGTGTTTCGGTTAACGTGAACCGAACCGCAGTGTCTGACCCACGCCACCAGTACTATTCTGATAAATATAAATGTTCTGTACAGCTTTATAATGTAGTGGGGGAGAACTGAGGAGGTGTTTACATGTGATAGGGGGTAGCAATTAATTTCAACCACGTTAGAGATGTTTTGTAAACTCTAAAGATCATGTTTATGCTATACTATGTTATGCTTTGGAATTTATGTACCACGGTGCCATAAAAGCAATTGGCTATAGAGTTGAATTTAATGTATATCTAAACCTTGTTACAAATGACTGTTTATTCTATGAGATTATCTACTGTAATGGGTGCCTATATAAGAGTTACTATGAATGTACTATGCATTGTGTTTTGGGTGACCAGGGGAGGACAGTCGTTGTCATTTTTTACGACTGCCAGAACCTTGGATAGCTTACTTCATACTCATGTTGTGTTTTGGAGTAGGTTGGAGAATGCAGTAACGACAATGGTAGGAAAGAACTATGGCATTCTCTCGGTTCAGTTGAGGAGATACTGTTAATGGCATATGGTCGTCCAAACTCCGAAGAGGGTCGGGCGAAGCTTCCTCCGATGGATGAAAACTACGTTTTCTTTCTTAAGGGGGGAGGGTGGATGTCACGGCGCTATTTCGCAGTGCATCTTTTGGACGAAAGGTCAGCCGGGCAACGCCGGGTACAGCAAAACCGGCGAGTCAGGTGACTACCGGAAGCCGGGAAATCAGGCGCGAAGGTAGTCAGTCAGAATCTAGCCAGCGTCCGGGTCGGACGCAGATATTTCCCTTTTGCCAGCGAGTTAGCTATGAAGTTCATGGTATGAACTATTTGTTATAAGTGCTTGCCATATTCTGGGTCTGGTGGATTATTAAGTTGTTATTCTAGTACAGTGTAGTGTCTAGATTGCATTTGTCACAGGCCGTAGATTTATAAGTTGTCAATGAGGTGAGTGTACCATTGTCACAGTTTTGCCGCTCATGGTGAGCGATAGTCATTGCAGTGTTCGTTCAGTTAAGTCGCACTGTGGTGGATGATGCTGATAGATTAAGCTGTTACGGCAAGTTACACGGGCATGTCATTATTATATTGTATTTCATGCGTTTGTTGGCCGTGTGAGGCCTGAGTGTGTTGTGTTCAGTAGTAAAGGGAAATTCCTGTTAAAGGTGTTGATTACTTATGTCAGCCATTGTTGTGTGGTCATACTCCTAGAGGAGCGAGCTTATTATTGTTATTATAAATCCGCACTGCAGTGGTGCAACACAGTGGAGTGTTATCCACGATAAGTGTTCCTGACAACTGGGAACATCGTCTACACAGTTGTTCTGATAATTATACAATCTGACCAGCGCTCTCTATCATTCCTCATGAAATCCAACCACAGTAATCCCACGGTTGCGCGCTATTCTATTTTGATGCAATCGTTCGCATTTGATGTCCAAGCTATTCCGGGCACTGAAAACGTGCTAGCTGACGTACTCTCACGTTGCCCTCAACAAGACTTTGACGATACTAATTAACATTGTTGTGTGATCCAAATTTAAGCGCATAGTTGATATTCAGTACTTCTGCGCTACTTTCAACTGTATTTACGTGATCCACTCACTTACATTCGATGACTGACATTCGATGTCTTCATATTATGAGGACCGGAGCATTTTGTTGCTTATTAACGATCTACTTTCGTGTCAAATGCATGACTCTACTTCAGTGCTATGAGCACGCGTGATGGACATACTCGTATTATTGCCACTTTGAAGCAGTGCAGTACCATATTTACAAAGAGATCAGTATTAAAACTATATTTATGGCAATAATGATTTGAACTCTAACTGGAACTATTTTCTCACTGATTCATGTCTACATAGAACTGTTGAGTCACATACATTTCTGAACATTCCTAGTGTTAAATAATATAAATATTGTCTTTCTGCATATTTTTTTTAGGTATGATATCAATATTTCAGCATAGAAAAGGTAAATTCGATTATTCTTTTATTTTCTTTATTTTAATTTTAGATACGAGTAGTAACTGTGTAAATCTTTGCCTTTTAATTTTTGCATATTGATGATGTTAAAATTCCTTTAACTTTTTTTTTCCTTTATATTTTATTACCTCACTCTTTATTGTTAGTTTTTCTTTTCCTTTACCCATATTTTCTTACATATTCGGAAATTGTAAATTTTTCTTTGCTTGTCGAATTGTTATTTTCTTTTCGGCACTTTTTTTCTTAATGCTCCCTAAGGGACATAACCCTACTTATATTTCACATGTTTTAGTAGGTTGATTCCTTTTATGTAACAATTCTCTATTGTCATAGTGATATCATTACTTTGGCATACATATTTTAAAATTTTCTTTTCTTTATTGTATTGTTAGCTAACATTTCTTTGTTCCTTCTTGTCATATTCTTATGACAATGCTATGACTGATGACAGTCTTTTTCATGCACTTTCATTAATATTTCCAGTAGTTTTGACTTCGACTAGAATTTGACAATGTATTGTTCTACTGTTGACGATTTATTGTTCTACTGTTGACGATTTATTGTTCTACTGTTGACGATTTATTGTTCTACTGTTGACGATTTATTATGATATTGTACTTAATTTTGGCCGTTGTTTTATTCGGAGAATGTTTAAAAGAAAACATTCTGTTTTTTTTCCCCGCGAGGGCGGTGTGGTTGTTGTGTAAGGCTTTTGCGCATATATATATATATATATATATATATATATATATATATCTCTATATATATATATATATATATATATATATATATATATATATATATATATATATATATATATATATATATATATATATTATGTGACGTATATATCGTCTGCTCATGCGCAGCCCTTCTATGAACTGTATGCCTCCTATGTTGTTTACTACGATGGACAGACATTGGACCTTAATGAATGCCTTTGAATGCAATCTACCTGATATTATTATGCTGAGTTATTGTTTTAGCTACTGTCAATAAATTTGGACGTCGACCAGTCTTCAACAACTCATTGATTTTGGCTGTCTTCAGGCTAAAAGTATGATGCTAACCATTCTTTTACCCAGCCTACGACATTCGCTTAAATATCAGCACGATTGAAGACATATTCACCAAGCCTAAACCCAATTGCAACACACACAGAACACTCCTTGATAGCCATTACACAACATACCGTTTGATTGTTTGATCAACGCTATGGGCCCCTTTTGAATGTCCGATGAAGTCTTTAGACCCCTTACTTAAAAAAATGTAAAACAGGCATAGTTAAAAATGTTGCATTTTAAATTTTGGATCATGTACACAGACCTCTGGGATCCATTCATAAACCCCCGAGGGATCTGTGGATTGCTGGTTAAAGAATCCTGCTATATGGTAACTTGCATTGAATCTACTATGATTGGAGGGGGGTTGCCGAGAAATATATTGAGACAATTTACTATGACAGAGCTTGATGAGAAACATGGCGGATTTGGAAGAAACGTCCGACAGATGAGAGGAGTCAATATGGGTGGCCATTGACCCATGCATCGTATGATTGAACGGAATGAAACATTTTTGACGTTACTTTTAATTGGGTTTTCACGAACATGCAACAAATTCACGAGTATTCGTGAAGTGTTCTCAAGCGTCTACTACAGATGCATTAGTCCCTGTGACCGGTAGCTTGGGACTTTAAGAATGAAAGAGAGTACAGAAAAATGGTTTAAGAAAGTTAAATAGAGTTGTTAATACACTATATGTCTTTATTAAGGGGAAGTGAAATGAGCAGAAGAGTGTTTGGAGGGAAGGGAGGTAACTCCTTAGGTCCCCTTTTGGGAGATGTAGCTTGGTGTTTTGGTTTGGTATTTCATGTGAGTTCTAAATTATGGTGTGACTAATTTGCATGGTAATGTTTTGGTAGTGAGATTAAAGAAGATTGTATGGGTTTTGAGTTTAACCAGCAAAGGGAGATGACTTTAAATTACGTCCCTTGAAAGATTTTGGTGAGCGATACAAAAATAAACACGCACGAGAAAGTGTTGCGAGGGTGAACACATTTTTAGCAGAGAACGAAAAAATGTTGAATCGAAAAAGAAGATTAAGAAATCTGATTTTGAAACGCGCTTAGCGTAGGATAGCAAGTTTGCTATGTATTAAAGTTGTGTATTGGCGAGCTATGTTTGATGGTTCATATATTTCTGGCAAACAAGCCGCTGAAGGTGGTTGATTGCTGAGGTCACAGTATTGTATCAAATTATTTTGCCGAACCAACAAGATGCTCAAACGCCACCTTTAATACATGATAGATAAAGACAAGGAAGACAATGTCGCCAGTTCAAGATTGTGTTAACAATTTTTCAAGACTACAAGATGAACAGGTATGTTGTGTTAGATGCAGAGACAATAGACAGTAGCTAGGGGCAGCATAGAACAAGTGACTATTGATACAAATAAACAGCCCTGGTCGTTAGACCAGTCTTATATCAAAGATACATCGATTAATTTCATCAGTCCTACGGGCCTTATCAAGGGTTAGGAAACCAGAAGAACAGAACAGTAGATGAGCTAGTAATCTTAGAGACAGCGTCAGACTATATAAGAGAAAAAAATGATGGAGTGAGAGAAGATTTATTTCAAAAGTTGTCTATGAACTTTGTTATTATGAGAGATGACCCACCTCAGAGGATTGGTTGGGCATATGTTATGATTCTCAGCGGATTGATGACTAGCTGTAAATAAACATCATCTTTGTTGTTCACCGCTGTTTGAGTGCAGTACTGCTCGCCAGATGTTCTCCATCCCATCATCTGTCTGTCCTGTGATGTTATATCGTCAAGATTTGTTTTAACATAGCATCATCAACACCTAGCTGCCTACTGCGGGACAGTGAGACGAGTCCCACTATACGACAAGTACCATCAACTCCAACATCATCCGCTGTACGGCCACATCCCTACCCCTCTCCTGATACGTCTTCTTCAAGTGTGATGACTAATCACGTAGACCAGTGGTTCTCAATCTTTTTTTTTTTTTTTTTTTGCTCATTGCTCCCCCTCCTGAGCCTCATTTACCTCTGTGGCACCCGTCATAGTCGCTACTTGTTCGAAAATAAGGTGCTTTACCATCTTACTAGAAATATGGCATGGTGGCCACCTGGCTGGTCATTAGGCCCACGTAGAGAACCACTGGCGTAGGCCACCATGTCTCACAATAACTTTGTATCCTTAGTGCTGTTTATCAATTCTGTTGTTGACTATTCCCATGCCGCTGTGTTAAGTCATAATTTTACACATTTAAAGTTTTTTTAAAAACTGACGTGAACAGTTTAGCTTCTGTCAGGACCTCCGAGGGATGGGGTGGGGGGCAGGGTTGGTGCGGGGGGAGGGGGGGATAAACAAGCCCATTTGGTCCAGTCCCCACCCCAACACTTAGCCAAGAATGCAACATTTTTCACTATTTACCTCTCTTCCCACAACCTACGGACGCGTGGAGTAAAGCACTTTCTTCCAAGAACAGATCACACCACTGTAACCGGGGGTTGGACTGGGAGTCACTAAGGAGAATAAGTGTGAAATTATGCTTCATAAAACTTGAGTAAAACTCTTACATTTTTTTTAAGATGGGAAATAATAAAGTGAGGGTTGTGATTTTTGACTAAGGGAGCCAACCCTTTGGATTACGCCCATTACGACTGGTCCTAGATTTTATATATGGAAAGTCGAGAAGTAACAAATTATGGTTCATAATTTTTAAATACGTGGTAGAAATGTACTTCAGGGATATAGAGAAAAAATGAAGTAGTGACTTATTTAGCAAAACGGGATGAAAACATTATGTCCGTTGGGGGTTTTAGGGTGAGTTTGTTATGAGGTAAAGTTGTGAATGAAGCGAGACGCACGGATTTTTGTAGTGAACAGTTCGTGACAATGAATGAGTGGTGAGTTTTATGAATCGTAATAGCAAATCGAAGCAAATAAGTGGTCAGTCAGATTTGAGCTTTAAAACGCGATAGTCGTAGGTTGGGAATGTTTTCTCCCAAGTGTTAAATTATAGAATGGTGAGTAACACAGGGAGTAATCAGGATAACAATCCATGGTTTGGTTGTTTTTGTATCCACAAGAAATATACTGTTATCTAGCTCCTTGGAGACTCAAATGCCATCTTGATAGAAGAATTTCCGCTTGATGTAATTTAGAATTACTGCTGAAATGTGTATGTTTTTTTCAAGACAAGTATGCAAGACAAGTATGTTTTCTCGAGGCACAGACAACCAGCAGGTATGCATGAACTGTTAAGCTGATAAGTGTGTAGCATTTCTCAGTTGGTTGAAATGGTCAACCCTGGCGGTTTTAGGCCAGTCTTTTTACAAGATATCCAAGACGCTCACACAGTAGTAGTCCATGTAACGTATCATCAAGGAAAGAATATAAGAAAACCAGTAACCCAGCGCCTAGATGATATAGAAGAACGAATAGTCATAGGAAGGGTTCAACGTTTCTTAAAAAAAACAGTGTAGACAAGGAAGTTGAGGCAGTATAATGCTAGAAGGGCAGAACTAGCATCAGGGACAGTTAGTAGAGAATTACAGAATGAAGATTGTATGGTCGTCGTTTAAATTGAAATCTACATGAAAATTTGACTGTATGAAAATTTATACACTGCAGTGGTAAGGTCGGAAAGATGAATCCCCTTCCACATTGATTGTTGCTGGATTTGTCGTTGTGAAGACATCAGATGTAAATAAACCTTGCTAGTTTCGTTCCACTTCCCAGTTGCCATAGTGAAGTCTGTTATCTTCATGAGTTTGATCACCCTGCATCTGTTTTTCGTTCAACTGGCTGTACTCGTTCGTGAGTCATTGTCGTAGATTTTAGACAGGTATTTAAGATCGATAGGTCCCGTCTGAATAGAACTGAAAAAGGTGGTACTCAGGGAGAGGTAAGGTAAAGAAATAGATTTCACGAGTGAAATGGTGAAAGGTAGAGTTTGTCCCTGGATTGAGAAGATACTCTAGTCCAGCATATCATTTACGACTGAAATTAGTTGATCAGACAGTATACCTCTCTATATATATGAACATATACACTATAACTACTCACATACACACACACAGATAAGTGACGACAATTAGACGCACAAACAACGTGAAACTATATTAATGGTGAAGGGATATTGGGACGAGCTGACCGACACAGGTAATAAGTTTTATGTTAATGGTTATTTATCATAAAGAAACTTCACAACATTTATTTTTTTAAAAATATCAGAATATGAAAATCATAGGTTACAGAATTAATAAAGAAATACACATATAAGTGCAATTCCCTCTGTTGAGACAAGTTCCCACAAGAAGAAGTTAATTAACCCCCAAAAGGTCAAAAGATTAGCACTTTCGTATAGAATTTTGCTATACTGTAAAGAACAGAGTTTCTGAAATGAACAGTATTAGCAAACATAAGAAGAAAAACAAACAAAGTGAGTATATTAGTTATACAATATAAGAATTATTCACCCCTGCTTTATCTCGCTCTGACAAACATGTGATCACATTTTCATTCTTCTTACCAAATAAGTGTTGACAACAGCTTGAACATATCTCCATGCTCCAGGTAACAGATTCAGTGTCGGTTCTTTTTGGTAAAGTAAGCCCCAGTTCCTCAAATGACTGATTAATCCTATTATTTGGTGAACGCTTACTTTGTTACTTATTATTATTGACTCTGTTCATGTCACAGCAATTAGTCCAGGTATGAAACACAACTTCGAGATCAAAATAGTTACAGTGTACAGTAGCTTGAAATATTCGATAGTAGAATAGAATGTCAGGTAGATAAATCTTTTCTTCAGGATAAATCCTCGCCACAACACAAGTGGTCGGTAGGCAGGTAATGTTAAATTTGCTATTCTTCGCCACAGCCGGCTGAATGTAGATGAAAATGGAAAAAGGAAATCTGGATAGCTATAGGTCCAGTTACAATTATTCTTATTGTCTTTTGTTGGTACTCTGTCTCTTTCTGGGTAAACCAAGAGAGCCGAACAGGTACACCTCAAAGACCCGCTGGGTGCATAAGAAAGTTTGTTTGGCGTCTATTGTACTTAGACCCGTGTTCTCAAATTGAAGCCGCTGGTAGGTTTTGGGTTGTGACCCGTACTAGAATTATAGGAAGATAAATGCAACATTTAACCACAATCAGTATTCTATCCTAAAAATAACCCTCGTAGAGGTATAATTTAATATCCACTCGGCTATTAAATTTAAATTAGAAAAACACAAGTGTATATCTTATTTATCGTTTAACAAAAAACCCCCGTGAAATAAGCGCTAGTCATTTATAAAATTCCTCATAATGAATTAGAAATAAATATTTATTTCGTCAGTACTCATAATGAATAGTGCATTTACTAGTTGACAAAATATCTCTTAATAGTTAAAAGCAAGTAATTAAATTAAAAGTTAGCTCTATGTTGTTTTAATTTGCTAGTCAATTAGCACAAAAAATCCTAGTGAAATGTCATGACGGACTTTAAAAATTAAATCACTCAACACAGAAAAATCTTAGTGAAATATAATGCCGGACTTAACAATTAAATCACTCAAGAGGCTATTATAAATATTTACTGCAACACAAAATGACTATCTCCAATCGAAAAAAAACTAAGAAATTCCACTGGATCTAGAATGGATCTAGAATATCGAAGCTAGAGGTCTGAAAATTTGTGGGTACTAGATAAACTGAGTTTGAAAGCTGGAATATATATATATGAAATAGACAAAAGGTCGCTAACGAGTGCGAGATATAACGGCTTTGGGGAACTTCGTGGTCAGATTCTGAATGAAAGCTAAATTTGCCACTTTCGGCGCCCGCTAGACGTGGTCTCACGAGCAAATCATCTCTTTGATCACGTCTCGTCCGCAGCTTAATTACATTCCGAACAAACGGATGTGGGGGGGGGGGGGGGGGCTTACTGTAATTATCTCCCGCTGACCAATGTAACTAACAAAAGTACGACTTTTGAATAATCGCCCTTGATTTTCTTCATAAGATTATCTCCCCCTGTTCTCCCTACGTGCATCATAGTCTGTTGTAAACATTCTTAGTGCCTGATAGACATAGAGAAAAGAAAAAAAAGTAGGCGTGGCTACCATTATGAGTTTGACAGATATAAAAGTACGAAGGTTCTATATTAACAAAACGTGCATAACTAATAAGGAAGCAAGGTGGGAGCAAAACGTGTGATATATGTAAAGTATATTTACATAACTCTGTCACAGTCATCATCATTATCATGTGTAACCACCCACTGATAAGATAGCGATCGAACATATCAATATACGACACAACAACATCACACCACATGGCCACACCAGACTCAACAAGTACTTAAACAAATTAAACCCCACACATAAGCTCACTTGTCCAGGACTTTCGACAGAAAGAAGAATTCCAATGCCGGGTTCCCTAACAATCACAAACACTCTTCACAGCACTACTCAACAGCTACAGAACACATGCAAATTCCTCAACTTTGCATTGGCTGCGAAAGAGCGACAAGCTCAGCAGCCTAAGTTAAACTACAAAAATCCCTCTTCCCGAGCAATGATGGGGCTTCACAATACGAAATGGCCCCGGCCCCACCTGAGCTCTCGGAAGGCCTTGCTACTGCTTCCACTAGCATATTTTATTACTGTTGGTTTTTAACTCCTACATTCTTTCGTTACTTTCCATTCCTAACACATACGGTACTTCATCCTTACTACATTTACTAAAACAGTAATATCCCGCTTAGCGCTGTCCTGATTAGCGCTGTTTCGTTATAACGCTCTTGCAAATATTACGTGATTTGGGTCAAGCTTTTTATTACGTGGGCTAATCAGTTCTTTTACTCGCTGCATTTTTGCTTTTCATAGCTTAAGAGCAGAGTCAGGTACCTATATTCAGCTAGGTAGACTGAAGCGTGGCGCTACCAGGTTTCAAACCCTGCAGCGAGAGACAGGCGCCTTAACCGCTCAGCCAATCGGACGCGGAGAAAATTATCAGGCTTGTTTTAAAAGGCGTACACGGAGGGTTGGGGACGTGGACGGCTACCCCACCTTGTAGAAATGTTAAAGCACAAAACTTCAGCAACATTATGTTTGTAAGTACTATGTAAAATATGCTACTGTTTGTAAGTTCCCTGTGTGGCCTCGGAATACTCACGCTGTCAATATCAGTGTGAACGACTGGAACGCATTCAAAATGAAGGGATGCGTATAGTCTTGGGCTGCACGCGAGATTCCCCTATTGTGATGATGCGGCACATGCTTGGATTGCTGTCAATTAGATCCAGATATACGATGGTCCAGGTAAAAGCGTATATGCGTGTAACCACAGACAAAAGGCATCCCCTGCATGGGAACATAGCTGACATCAAAGGAGCGAGAATAAAGAAGGGGATGTCATGGTTGGTGCAGGCGGAGGAGACTATTAGACAGGTGACCCCAGTTGAAAGTATATTCAAGGGAGAAGAGTGGAGTAAGGCAGATGAGAGCTGGATGAACTACCAGCAAGTCATCATCAGCCTTGGTAGAGAATGCCGAACTTGAACCAATGGGAGAGCAGAGCTGGAAGTTGATCAGTTTATAAATGATAATGCTGGGGATGAAGATGCCATTGTGTACACTGATGGGTCTGTAATCTGTGGTAATAAATCAGTGTGGGGCTTCTCTTCTAAAGTAAAGGGCAGAACCGTCGCTGAACATAGCGGGGCTTACATGATAACAACCTCCGGCATGAGAATGGAGGTAGAGGCAGTTACTGCTGCCTTAAGATGGCTGTCTGAGACTTCAATAACAAAAGCAGTTATTGTATCAGACTCACAATCCATGCTTCGAAAGGTCCAAAATGGTTGGTGTCGACATAAATGGTAAACCTCCATAGAAGCATCAAATCTTCATGAACTGATATGGATCTACTGTCCTGGTCATGCCGGGGTACGTGGCAATGAAAGAGCTGACAGACTAGCTTCAAGAGCACCCATAAAAGGTGCATTGGCCATGGATAAGGAAAAAATACTGAGGGCGATTCCTGTTCGTCTATTAAAAAATCGATGAATCATCAAGGCTAAGATTGCTCGAATTTGGCTGTGTCGGTATTGCCTCCCCTGCTTTGCAGTAGTGGTCCAACAGTGGCCAAAACTCAAGAGTATCTATTATAGGCTTCAATGGAGTCTATCTTTACACAAGATTACTCTTGGCAGAAATGTAGATAGAAGAGTAGTAAAGCTTCTATCACATAGGAGTCTTCACAAGATATTCAGATAAGCGAAAACAATGCTGGCTTTTGCTGAGCACGTTAATTCTGTAATCCGCCGACACCTTTTATTAAGAATTTAAGCAATGGTTTATTCTAGCTCGTTAAGCTCCCACCGCTGTTTAGAGTGTGTGTTTAGTAACTTTGACTGAGACAAACATGCAGTAACTTTAAAATGATTAAATCGAAGTTAAATTAGTAAAATGTTGTTTTAAATCAAAACAATAATAGTTGATTCAGTTATATGTATGAAAGCAAACGTATGAGCCAGAATAGCTAATCTAATATAAATACTTAGACATATATTTACACTAAACAGAGCTATACCTGATAAGAAGGATTTCGTTGGATTACACAAACTGGGGGATTGAACGGGCTAAACCATTGCTTAAATCCTTCACAAAAGGCGACGGACCAGATATAATGCGTTAACAATTGTTCAGCACAATGCAACATTGTTCGTGACTTTTGGGAATATCTTGTGAAGGCTCCCTTCAGGGAGAAATATTATTAACCTTCTATCTACATCTCTGCCAAGATTAATCTTGCGCGCAAGTAGATACCTTGGACGCCAATATTAAATACTCTTGAGTTTTTGGTCACTGTTGGACCACTACTGCAAAGCAGGGAAGACAATCCGTGACAATTGGGGGCTTGTCCGGGATTTCACTACATTATAGTGTACAGTTTCCAGTTCAAATCCAGCTGGGTTTCCACTGAATGTTCCAATCAAATGCATCGTTTACTCCGGCATCTAAAATCGAACCAACCAAATCGAATCTCTAGCACTGTTTGGGTAGGGAATTTTTAAATATCCCATCGCGTGTTTAGAATATTAATTTTAATATACACGCCTGGCCTGTTACAACTGTGATGTCATATCGTTACATAAAACTTCCGGCCGCACCTCTTCCCATCACAATATTGTGACCGTGTTTTTCTGGCGTAATGACTCAGGGATGGTCGCTAGTCACCTGTGTTTTGCCAGACAAACAAATCTGGTTCTATTCAGCACTCCTGCCTAACACAAGCTTGGATAAACAAGCACCGGCGCTTAAAAGATGGTCAGACAGATTATGCGATAACATTTTGTCGCTGACCGTCTAATAACCTGGCGTAACTTAACACGTCTTCGTGAAACGTGAATGCGACACAATAAGATAAGAATTACTCCCGTAGCAAATACTGCCATAGGGGAGTGGCGTGTTAGAGACTTCACCATGCTTTGTCCAGCATAAAGAGTAAAATGAATGAAAGGACAAAATGAAATGCCAAATAACAAGCGAATAATGAAGAAATATGAAGAAAAGAAGTTTACGGCCGGAGGGCTGAAGGTGTGAGATATCACACAAAAGGACAGGGACAGACATTTCGTCACATCGGCATCATACGTAAGACCAGCAGGGATAGCCGTATGACAGGACGCATCAGCCATGTATACAACCAGTGCGCAACAGGAACAGTTAGCATTCATACCCTTCGACATTTGCTGCATGGAGACTGAGCACCTATGGGTTTGCCAGGAGTGCAATGACGTCGATTCTGATTAACAATAACAAAAACAATAAGTTCCGTGTGTAATTGACTACGTTTTATTTTGGCTTGTTTAGACACACAACTATTATATTCTTTCAAGTTTATATGCTGATGTTCTTGCAATTTTGTAAAGTCGTTTGTTTTCTGTCTACGTCTGCTACTGTTTCTACCGAAAGTAAACTCATTCATGAGCATTTAACCCCCTGATGCACGTGCCACGTGTGGTACTTGAAACACCATCTGACGGTATAGAAAAATGTTAGGAAATTATGATCATTAACATCCAAGTTTTACATTAATATCGAAACACATTTTAATTATGAAATATTTTCAACAAGCTCAAAAAGAAAGAAAGAGAGAAAGAAAGAAGTATCTGTTGTAGTGCAAAACATGTTTAAAAGAAATCACACAGGAACCATATTTACAAGTGCCTAATCCAAGCCAGCTAAAAGTACAGGAAGCTTTAAGTTGGGTCGTTATTCTCCGTATGCGGCCCATCAACAGATTTCTTCAGTCGTTTCATCAAACATTGTTTACGTAACTACCGATAAACTGCATGCAAATTCTAGAGAAGGGTAGAGTTTTCAGGGAGTTTGCATTTTCAGTGCACAGTCGTTCGTGTGAGTTTCTTGTGTATATAATTTGCATTTCCAGTACATGGGTCGTTCGTTAAGGTTTCTTGTGCATGTAGTTTGCATTTTCTGTACATGGGTCGTTCTTTAAGGCTTCTTGTGCATGTAGTTTTCATTTTCACTACATAGGTTGTTTGTGAGTTTCTTGTTTATATATTTTGCGTTGTTCGTGTGAGTTTCTTGTGGATGTAGTTAGCATTGTTTGTGTGAGTTTCTTGTTTCCATAATTTGCATTATTCTTGTGAGTTTCTTTGTTTTATATATTTTGCATTGTTAGTGTGAGTTTCTTGTTTATATCTAGTGATAAGGAAGGAATTAAATAAAAGAAAAAAGAAAAGATGAATAGCGCTGTAGTAGTGAAATCTACTAACATGTCTAGCTGATTAATACAAAGCTTTTTTTTCATGAGTACAAGGTAAAGGTTGTTCCATAGCAGATACTGCCGTAGGGAATAAAGTAAAAAAAAAAAGACTTCACTATACTAGGTCCAACATCGAGAGGTGGGATAGCTAATTCCCTTCCTCGCTGCTTTTTCCTACCCTAACTCCAGAGCAATGTCAGGTACCAATTTACAGCTGGGTAGGCTGAAGCGTGTCCATACCGTGAATTCTAACCATGAGCCGTTGGCGCGAGAGACCAGCGCATAAAAAGGTATTTATTATTCTGAAATTCCCAGTATAAAAGAAATAGAGGAAAAGCTTAAAAATATACGGAAAAGAGAACTGGAAAAGCGTAATGGGGTGTTAAAAAAATATACGGTATGATTGTAAACAGAGGGTACAGAACGGTATAGTTTGGGCGTCAGTTTATTGAAGTGATTCACACATCCGTGTCTTACCAGGGTCCGAAACGGGAACAAAGAATAGTAACATGGTTCCCATACCATGCATGTCGTAAAATGTGATTAAGGAGGTTTGGCATGGGGCCGGTCCCTCCATCCTTTAAATAAAATATTAAACTACGAAAACTTCGACAAACTTGAAAGAGGTAGACCAACAAACACATGGAGAGGAGGATTGGAGACAGAAGTGAAAATTATGAGGAAAACGTGGAAAGAGCTTGAGCTGATGGGACTTGACAGGATGACTTGGCATGTGTTTGTTGAAGGCCTATGCTCTTTGGGGAGTGTCGCAGATCGAGAATAATTTGTCTATTTTTATTTTTCTGGTCGTCCTGGATATTACCTTATTTTCTGTCTATCCCTAGTATGCTGGAAAAAAAGTTATTTCTCACGCACCTTCATTCCCCGCGAAAACAGGTGAAGCTTCGGCCAAGACTTCGTCCCTAAATTGTAAGTTTTTCTCAGACTCCGCTTTCTAAAATGTATGGCCTGTCTTACTTCCCATTGTGAAATCTTTTAGCTCGGAACAACGGAGATTCACAATGCTCGGTACGATCGTTCTATTCGATATGTAAGCTAATTTTTAAGATAATTTTGCAGGTGCATGGCGTGGGAACAAAAAAAATAAAAATAAAAAACTGTAGCTGGTAAATGGGAAATAATTCTGTCGTGGTTAAAGAAACTAGTTTTAGACTCACTTGGTGGCCAGTATTTTGAAGGAGCAAGACCTTTAGTCTCGTAGAGAAAAACTTTGCAAAGGGGGACTTGATTCTGAAAGTGCATTCAAGTTATTAATTAACGACGATAAGTTCATGTGCGGGTATGTATACGCTCTTCTGTTATTGTCCTAAGGATAGGGAATTAGCTCTTGTAGATTTGAAATATATTACTGTCATCGTACAAGTCTAAGGTTAGTACATTCGTGTGTTTATATTTCGATGTATGTGTCACGAATGATAATGCAAAAGTTCATTTATTTTCAATGCATAGGTTTTAAACGGATATTACATTTCAGTGTATGTATCATACATAATTACAGTGATCATCTTACTTGTCAATGCATGTATCATTTATACATGAGAATAGTATTATGAATGCGGGAGGGAACGAACTCTGAAAGAAAAGAAAAAGGAGTTGACCACGAGTACCAAACAAAATAAACCCCTTATTCCGCAGCGGACCCTCATGTGATCTTACCTGGTTCACCTGACCAGCTGAAGTCATTCACAGCAGACGGGAATGTTCAACAATGGACTGCACTAGTTTAGGAGCGAGACAGACAGGAGCATGCACGAATACAAATTGGCCAACAAGCTGAGGCTACTGCTTAAACCTTTAAGAAAATACTATATATGTGTATTGCAGCAGAAGAGTAATTACACATGTATGTTTCTTATCGAACAGTTATATTCAGACCAGCAGAAAAGAGAAGCCTGCAAGGTCTCGTCTCATTTTGCTGAAAAGAGGTTACATAGCCATCTAAGTTCACTCCCACCAGTCACGTAATTACCTTCAATTATTTCGAAGATTCTCAGCACCAAACAGCACCCCTACTATACTCCACCTACTATAACCCTTCATACCACTTCTGGAAGTCCATTTTTTACCTATGGATATCTCTCCATCAGTTGTGGATACGTAACACCATTCTTGGATTTACAAACTCGAAGTTCAGATTCTCTGCCCTTTTTGTGGTTACCTTTATTCGAACACTGAAGGTAATTTCAAAGCATTACATTGCACTTTTCCAAGAGAACACCAGGATACAAGCTATTTCTTAACATTCACACCAAAGGAACAAAGAAAAGAACATTCATGTTCATACACCAAATATTTCATATATTTTTAGCAGAGCCTATGATGGTACCAAGCCTGTCGTGAACTTTTCTAGCACAGTTCAGTCATCATTTTTTCACTGTTTGTGTAATAATTTGTTTCTTCTTGAAAATCATCAAATAGTTGTGAATTTGTTTTTCGTGAAATTTTCTTTGTGGTAACATCTTTTATTGATTTATTTACATTTCTAAATTGAAATAAATTGAGTTAGCCTTGATAGAGTATTTTATTATTATGTTTATGTTTATAATTATTATTATTGGTTCTGTTCAGACTACCAAATCCTCAGTCTAACTTTACTTCTTTTTCCATCTATTTGTGAGTGACAAAGTGAGTGCAATAAAGTAATATTATCGCCAGAGAAAACAAGAAGAGCTGTATGTCTGGTTTTCTTAGTGAAGAACGCACTGACTCAGCCTGTTCCCTCTATTTCTCTTGCGCATCACTATCACACGTAAGTGTCCACTATTGTCCCTCCCCTCTCTGCAGCTGTTAAGCCTTCCATACTTTTTATAAATTCTTCAAGCGACAGGGAGTGAAAGAGTATTGATTGATTGATTGATGGATTGGTTGGTTGGTTGTTTGGTTGATTAGTTGATTGATTGATTGATCGTTCTTCACAGGAAACTGTAGTGTAATTATGAAGTACAATTGGTGTATAAGTCTATGTTTCTGCGGCTTCAATGTAGTCGCTGAGCGACTGGAAACCATTCTGACAATGACATCTGCAATGATAATCATGATGATCACAGACATTGATGATGATGATGATGATAATGACAATGATCAGAATGACTGCTAGTGATTGATGATTTGACTAAAGACATAACTGTTATATGTTCGATGCAGTTCTTCATAATTAATTATAATAGTAAAAACCACCATCTTTGTTGCGTTCACTGTATCTGAACCATAATACAGTGCTATCGCAATATACACGAGGGTTACGCGTCAGAGGCGAGAGCATAATTTGAGATTTGCTTAAATTGAGATAATTGCATGCGTAGAAATTCAGTACGCTATATTAACGAGGATGCTTGTACAATAGCACATTCAAATAAAAAATTAATTAAAGCTTCCATAAAAAGCGTCGAAAAAGCCAAAATAAAACTAAGAAACCTGTAATAAAAAATATGAAATTATAAATTGTAAAAGTATCAATTATATTTCTAGCGTTTTCCACAACTTCCGTTATTTTAAATTTCGCGTGGAATGAAATCGCCAATATCGCAGTAGCACTGTATTTACGTTTTCACGCGTCTCTTAATTTTTTTTCTCCAATTTCATCTGCTATCTATCCATCACCATGGGTGATTTCCTATATAGTTGCAACATACTTATAATTACAACTAATTAAAGTAGTAAGGAAAAAAAGATACGTACCTTTTCACCGGCAGCTGTGGAAATAATTAAACTGAGGACCCAGATGAGAAAATCTTGTCCACAAAGCTAAACGTTGGAGCTTCGTTTTACGACTGTTCGCCTTTACGTAATACGCAATTATGATTTATGTAATAAACATTAGGTTTAATGGAAAACTGTCCACTTCATTTTAAAGATTCAATTTTATCTAGATAAGTATTATAAACTAACAACTAAACACATCAGCTTATATTAAGTTACGTTGTGTGAAAAAAATGAATAAGAAAAGAAATACCAAACGTTAGATCATCCTTCTACAAATGTTTATTCAAGCTAACAAAAATTTACCTTACATGCTTGAAAAAATGTGAAGCTATTCTTTATAACACAGAATCCTATTATACAATTTATGTAAAATAGAGTAATGTTCTCGAACAAAAAAATTTGTTATAGCATTCTATACCTAAAAAAATGAAATTGTTGTATTTAACCAAACAAATTTTATACTATAAATCAGTTCCTTGTTTATTTCAATCTAGTAAAACGATTAATGCAGCAGCATGACGTTTGTTTCTTTTGGTTATATAGCTCCTAAAATGTTGTGTACAGCATTCAAACGCCGCAAGACATTTTCCAGTATGTTATTGGAATACAAAGAAATGTGCAAAGTTTGCATTAATCAGTGCAGCAAATAACATGCTGTGTATCAGAGCAAAAAAAAAAAAAAAAAAAAAAAAAAAGACAATTTTCTTCATGCATAAATGGTGAAATAATTTATCGCATGCTAAAGTTTAGTAAAGAAAAATCAAAACCTGACGTAAAGATTTGCTGAGAATAAAAAAAAAAAAAAAATAAAGGTATTAAAAACATTTAGTTAAAAATCCTCCCCTGGCCATGGAGATATGAGCAATGCAAGATAAATTCAGTCAGCAATGAAAGCAATTATGCACACAAAATAATAATAAGAATAATAAAAATTTCCGCATAGATTCTTAATCATGGCTCTTGCATGCTTGAGAAAACGAAACAATTTTGCTTTGTTTTAAAATTTCGTTTTAAAATAGCTAAACAAGGAATACGTGCAGTTTAATTCATATGTGGTCATGCCAACGGCAGTTGTTATTAGTAGTGTGAGAAAAAAATTTACGACAAATTCTGAATTTTTAAAAAAAATTTCTCACAGAACTTGAAGAAAACAAAGTTGAATTCTTAAACGTTACTTTGACAACTGGTAACATCAGATAATCTGGAAATGAAGATGAGTTATTTGTCCATCATCTTTCGTTAACTTGTCACAACTGTTTTCACGTGTACCCTACTCGTGATAAGAGCTTGAATACTTTATGAGAACGGGACTGCCACTGATTCCGAACAGACGAATGTATCCTAAATTTGCTTTCGTTTTCTCGCCGCGCTGTGGCTGGCCAGCATGCCGTATTTTGTGAGGCGATGTTTGCGTCTGTCTGGTCGTGTGCGTGGACTCACGCCTTCGTGCTTTAGTGGAAGCCTGCTAGACTAAAAAAAAAAAAAAAAAAAGACGCGCGGATTCAGACATTTTAACACTATACGTCTGCTATATTTGTATCGCTGTGTCAGTGTACTATTGTTTTGTTGGCTGTAATTTTTTTTTTTTTATCTTTGACTGGCTTTTTCCATACCCTTGGTTGCGAGTTTTCATTCTTTTTTTTCCTATTTTTTTTTTCAACATTATCGTCGCAGGTTATGTAGAACAGAGGACTGTCGCCGGTTGATCTTGATCTACCGATAGATTCCTTGAGATCACATAGATCTATAGACGGCTGAGGGGAGAATGAGAATTTTTCACCTAGATAAATTTCAGACTAGCTCTTACTTTCCGGCACTTAATCGTGCGGTGCTCCCATGTTTAAAGATACCTTCACAAATTCCGCAGTAAAAACCCCGTGAGCTAACTTACAAAACTCACTTTATTCATGAACTTCATAAAATAGGAAGTGATACTTTCTTGTAAGTGAAGTTAGTATTCGGTAAAATATAATTTAGTCTGAATGTTCAACTGGTCTGTCAATGGAATCGCTGGAAACAGATCGTCCGGCAGAATTGAAAGTTACAATAAGGCTACACTTATTCAAAATTCTAGATACTCTCAAACCTGAAAATGCACATGATCTTATCGTGGTAGATCTTTAGATAGCTCAGTGGTCCAAAAAAATATATCTCCACAGTTCCTGGGTTGCCTACCGCTGACGTAAATTGTATCTTTGTTGTCACCCTTCCGTCCTTTCTTTTATTTTTATTTGAGGTTTAAATAGAACAAATAAACGGAAATTCTCTGTTTCTGCTGCTGTTATCTCGCCATTGACTTTCTTATGCGAATGATTTGTGCTATTATGAACGGGGCTTTTCTGTCATGCTATGCAGACTGCCTACAAGACGCCACCAGGCGTGATGGCTACTGATTACTTTGTCAGTCAGAAACCAAGGACCAAAGAGGAAGTAGAATGCAAACGCTAAATGTAACTTCCTTTTCCGTAAAAATGTACATATTCTCGCGCTCTTTCTTACCCGGATCTATTCGAGTGGCCGTTTGGTCAATACTGGCATTCATGTGAGCAACCTAAGCTTCTTCATTTTACAGGTTGCATCTTTAAAAATATGAAGGATAATAAATGAATACTACAAGCTACTTGGCAAGGCTGAAGGCAAGCAGGTAAGCCAGACACACTGTTACAAATACCTTACTTTCTGACAGCAGAAGAGTTAGTACACACAAACACGAGCTACTCATACTTATTAACATTTCTTGATGTTGCACGTGACTGGAAACTGGCAGTAATTGATGAGAACATACCCCAGAAATTATGTAAATGTCTCAAGGACGATCATAGATAGGGCTTTACTTCCCCTTATCACATCAGGTTACAGTATTGGGTCTGTAGTTTCCAGAGGTCTCTGAAGAGACAAATAAATAATAGAAATCTAGCACCATCAAGCATGTCGTACAGTGCGACTTATACAAGGTTGTGCGTGAGGCTGGTAACCTCATTATGTCAAACACATTGCTACAGAAGTCACCTCTGCAGGAGCATGTGCTTGTTTCTGCAGGCTTCCTGCAAGGGGACCATCTGCCGTTACATTCTCCGTAAGGAGCGCAAATGAATATGACATAATGTAAACAAATACCTCGGTTCGTCTCTTGGAAGAGCAGAAGGAACAGGCAATCAGGAACGCACGATTCATGCAAGATGGCAGCGGTTCATTTGCATAATTATTATGGGAAAATGGCAGTGAACTAAGGTGTGTTAGGATCGTGCAGTTTTAATTTCATTAAAAATAAATGGATGGACAGAATGTAATTCTACTTTGTCATTTCTTCAAGGATATATACTGTTCAAAAAAAGAAACGCATAGCTATCCGAGGGCGCGTTTTTATGAGTTTGTAAGTAAAATTTGGTGCTAGGGTATATAAAAACCAGCCTCAAATGTTCTTTACAGTGTCAAATGCACGTGTTGACCTGAATTGCACATAAGGAAGGGAAACCCGAGGTCTGTAAACAGTAAATTAATATTAGACAAACATAAAGGTATGTTTTCAAGCACTCGTAAGAAATAAAGAAGTAGAACACTTAGACAACAGAAAAACAACAGACGTGAGTGGCTTACCCAGGGTTGGAACCCCGTACCTTCCGTACGACAACACCGCCTAGCTATACAAGCGAATCACACTAACCTCACGGCCAGCTAGGCATCCCTAAAAAAGGATGGTTTACTGACAGGTCATCAGTGCGAAACACAAGATAACACCGGAAGTTTACAATGGGCACCTCAGCCTATTAATGACGCAATCACTTCTGTTATTCCTCTATTCTGCAGTATGTGTCAGTCCAAACAAGACAGTCTGTCAGTAAAGCATCCTTTTTTGGGGATGCCTAGCTGGCCGTGAGGTTAGTGTGATTCGCTTGTATAGCTAGGCGGTGTTGTCGTACGGAAGGTACGGGGTTCGAACCCTGGGTAAGCCACTCACGTCTGTTGTTTTTCTGTTGTCTAAGTGTTCTACTTCTTTATTTCTTACGAGTGCCTGAAAACATACCTTTATGTTTGTCTAATATTAATTTACTGTTTACAGGCCTCGGGTTTCCCTTCCTTATGTGTTATTAATGTTTATACAATACCAGAAACCTACCCTCTGTTCTATACTACTGTCCTTAAGTCTTCTATCATTTACTGGACACAGTATCAAGGTCTTTGTCTTGTTTGGACTGACACATACTGCAGAATAGAGGAACAACAGAAGTGATTGCGTCATTAATAGGCTGAGGTGCCCATTGTAAACTTCCGGTGTTATCTTGTGTTTCGCACTGATGACCTGTCAGTAAAGCATCCTTTTTTGGGGATGCATAGCTGGCCGTGAGGTTAGTGTGATTCGCTTGTATAGCTAGGCGGTGTTGTCGTACGGAAGGTACGGGGTTCGAACCCTGGGTAAGCCACTCACGTCTGTTGTTTTTCTGTTATCTAAGTGTTCTACTTCTTTATTTCTTACGAGTGCCTGAAAACATACCTTTATGTTTGTCTAATATTAATGACCTGAATTGCGTTCGTTTTTGTAATCGTTACAACGCAATGGTCAATAGTGTTTATGACGCAATTTTTGACCACTGCTCATGTTGCACGCACGTGAAAGCAACCAAATTTGGGGTGAACACTATTCACTGACTACGCAACTGAAACCCTATAAAAGGATAACGCTACACACAAAAAATTCAGTTCATTTTCAAGCAGACATTTATGGCGTCTCCATCGATAAATTTAAGGAACATTGCTATTGGCCGACTGCATGCAGGCGAAAGTCAAAGTCAGGTTGCCAGGCATCTAAACGTGCATCAGAGTACCATCAGTCGACTTTGGCACCGGTTCCAAGCCACTGGCTCAGTTGAAGACCGGCATCGCAGTGGACGACCCAGAGTGACAGCAGCAGCGGAGGATCGCTTTATTCGGCTTCGTCACCTCAGAGACAGGTTTACAACAGCTTCCTCAACTGCCCAGTCATTGCCTGCAGGACGTCATGTGTCTGATCAAACTGTCCGGAATAAACTGCATGACGCTGGACTTTGGGCACAACGACCTCACCGAGGACCTGTCCTTACGCGCCGCCATCGCCAAAATCGACTTCTTTGGGCCAACCAGCATCGTCCCTGAGCAGCTGACAATCAATGGAGACGTGTCTGGTTTAGTGACGAATATTTCTTTTTGTTGCAGCGTCATGATAGACGGCGAAGGGTCTACCGTAGGCGAAATGAACGTTTTGCCCAAAATTGCGTTGATGAAGCTCCGCTGCACGGTGGTGGAGGTGCAATGGTGTGGAGATTGATCAGTTACAACGGAAGGAGTCAATTGGTGCACATTAAAGGAGGCTTGAATGCGCAACGATACGTCAATGAAATTCTTCGACCTCATGTCCTTCCAATGGTCTGTGTTTCAACAGGACAACGCCAGACCCCATTGTGCACGGTTGACCACGCTGTTCCTGACTGCCAACAACATTCTCATCCTTCCCTGGCCATCCCTGTCTCCAGACATGAGTCCGATTGAGCACCTGTGGGATGAGCTGCATAGACGTGTTTGTCGCCGAGACGTTGCTCCAGCCAATCGTCGTGATCTGTTCCAGGCACTCCAGGAAGATTGGGCAGCCATCCCACAGGCCCACATCAGAAGTCTGATCGCATCCATGCCCAGGAGATGCCAGTCGCTGATCAATGCAAGAGGAGGCCACACACCATACTAACGGGAAAGCCCGTACGCCAAAAAACTCTCATGACTCAGATGCAAAACAACTGTCAATTGATTGGTTGAAACCTAAGGTATTCTTGTGTGCAATTTGAACAATTAACTCATTAAATTAAAAAAGTTATTGAATGTCAAAATTATGGCTATGTGTGTGCCTTCAGTAGCTATGCGTTTCTTTTTTTGAACAGTATAGTTTGAAAGAAAATGCCTGCTATATTTCATGAGTTATGGGCAAGTAAGTGTGTCGAATAGTTCGAGAAATGATGCAAAGTGCTGTTTCAAAAATCATAGTAAATTGAAGGAAGGACAGATTTTGAAAAGCTTGATATGGAAAGAAATCACAAACTGAAGAAAGTCACTCAACAACGCCAGAAATATTTTGGGCCAAAGTCTCGATGACGTCAGAACTTCAACGGACGCTCGAGAAGTGGGGATGAATAGGCGGTCATTTCGAACGTGGAACACACACACATCAGTTTCACACAGTGGACGGAAGGAGAGAGCAAGTCACGACTTCATCTCATACACATGCAGAAACTGACGACATCCACACCCACTACAGTGGAACCCTAAGAAGAGGCTAACCATAGACTGTGTGATTGTTTCAGGTTTCGGTCGAATATATAGATCTCAGTAGTCAGAAGTGTACACCACAAGTGTTATCCTGCATAGTGACACGGAGTACTGCAGTTAGATCACTCAGAATGTGCTGATATCCAGTAGTGAATCGGAGATCCAGAAGAAATTATATTTCATAGCGTGTGCTGCATCATCTAGTACTGGTCTGGGACACGTCGTCTTTCAGCCAAGAACATTTAAAGATAAGTGAAACAAAGCTAGTGAACTTTGCGAGCAAATTTATGTGAAAAGAGAGTCGCGTGATGACCTTAACATTCTATCAAAGTCAGAAATCCAGAACCTATTATCATAGTGACATTTTATCAGTAACATCATTATTGTGATCTGTGATAATTGTGTAAATATCTGACATATAAATATTTTCATTTTTCATATTCCAAGATCAGAAGAAGAGAAAACGAATCAATGTAAATAAATTAATTTTAATTGTATTTTGGACTTTATCAATTCCCTATTGTTAAAGTTGAATTTGAATTGGGATTGCATTGTGTCACGTGATTTGCCTCTGTGACGGTATTGCCTCCCCTGCTTTGCAGTAGTGGTCCAACAGTGGCCAAAACTCAAGAGTATCTATTATAGGCTTCAATGGATTCTTATCTTTACACAAGATTACTCTTGGCAGAAATGTCGATAGAAGAGAAGTAAAGCTTCTATAACATGGGAGTCTTCATTAGATAAGCGAAAACAATGCTGGCTGTTGCAGAGCACGTTAATTCTGTAATCTACCAACAACTTTTATGAAGAATTAAGCAATGGTTTATTCTAGCTCGTTAAGCCTCCACCCCTGATTTAATCAGTGGAATTATTATTATAATGTATATATATATATAGCTCTGTTTAGAGTGTGTGTTTAGTAACTTTGACTGAGACAAACATGTAGTACATTTAAAAGGAGTGAATCGAAGTTAAATTTGTAACATTAGGAATAACAAAATTTAATAATCACTTTACGTTTAACAGTTTAAAAGAAATAATTTGATTTGTTATGACAAAAATTTCATCACTTGAATGTGATTTAACTGAATAAAGGAGGTCACTTTTGGCAGCGGATATTTTCCCTTAGCTGCCAATGGTAGTTTTTTCTCCCGTTGGGTCAGTTCATTTCACTCTACTCTCGCTTGTCTCTGGTCAAAGTTCAGGCGCCGCACGTTCCCAGAACGTCAAGGAGTAACGGCTAAGTTGGTTCTGCGTCTGTCTATAAGACCCTCTTATGATGGCGTCCCATACCACGTCAGTCCACTTCTACCTTCACTTGGTTCCAGAGATAGTACTTTCTGCTGGTACCACCAATAACTGGTAATAGAAATAGAAACGAAACTCTCTTCTGAATATGGCGTTTTCCGACACAGTTATGTGCCCCCCTCTTCTATTCTACCATCTCATGTCAGAATTTACTTTCGATGAGACTTAAATTTAATCTCTCGGGATAAAACTTCCATTACATTTAAACTGAATAGCTTTAGCTTTACATTTCATTTAAATGAAAAGGTTAAACGTACAGATATAATATGTTTTACATTTACATCTCCACTGTTTGAAAAGTGTTCACAATATAAATTCATTTAGGTTTCATTTATATTTACACTTATGGAAAAGTTTGAAACTTCTATTAATTTAAAATGAATATTTTCACACTGCTTTGAAAATGTAAGTATTATGCTTAGAATGTACATCATTTCTTTTCATCTTTTCCTCCCGGCTCTATAGGGAACCTGGAACTACTTTATACTTTTAGTTCCCTTTACGAAACTATCAATAAAGCAATCACCAGCCCGTGCAGTGGTGGTTCATGAATCATCATTCTAGATACTGAGGTTGCCAGCCTCAAATGACTTTGACATCCAATAGTGAGTTTCACATATTAAACTTCACATGGTAATATATGTATATATATATGTTAGTTCACATGTTAGTAATAAAACAGAATGAAAATGCACTACTTACGCCAATCTTGGCTACAGACTTTTTGCTCAGATGAATAAATTAAGGCACTGGGTTAGGTCTCTTACACGTGTCTGGGGGGTGTCTTTAATTTTACAATAGATTCCCCCCTGTCTCCATGTTTCTTAAGTTTCCTAGTCCCGACATTCCTTATTAAAATGTAGAGATTTCCTGTGCTTTTTTTTAACCAGGTTCTCCAATAAAAGGTCCGGCTAACAAAAAGGAATTATGAAGCTAGTCTTCACTCTGGCGAGGTCTGAGGTTATCTTGGCGAGTTAAAATTCACAGTGAAATAAAACTGCGAAATGGTCAGGCTATATTTCCCCTCAATGTTGTTATGAATCTAATCAGAAAGATCCAATCATTTCAAATCAGGCAGACAGAGTGTGATATTTCAAAATAGTCCCACGTGAAATAAGGTGCGTGCCTGCAAAGGTCACGTATTACCATATATGGACATCTGATGCCTTACATACACTCACACAAACATATTTGTAGACTCATATTGTCTGAAATGTAATAAATCCATGATTGCTTTTAACCTAGTGACCGGAATCGATTATATCACACTAGTCTGCCCCCATGTGTCACACAGACAGTAATCTCGTTATCTGTCGTATGCGTACGCAAACTCTATGTCTTATCGGTGATTAAGCCGAAACGCTGGCCGATGTACACGTTAATCTGCCGCGCCTATAACCAACAAATCTGGGTAGCAAATGTGATGTATCATGTCAGCCGCACCTTGCAAATGTGATATTTATCACCTACAGGGCGATTTGATAAAATCAAATATCTGCTACTTAGCAGAAAAATAACGAAAGAAATAAGGAAAGAAAAGTGTAATAATTGACAGCATATAATAAAATCAGTACCACAAATGTACCGATACTGCCGGAGAGAACCAAAGATCGTTAAGAGGTCGTCCATTTCGTCACAGCCTCCCTTTTGCTCTGCAGTAGTGGTCCGCAAGTTTCAAAAACTCAAGAGTATCTAAAATGGGTCATCAAAGGTGTCTACCTTCGCACAAGATTACTCTTGGCAGAGTTGTAGATAGAAGGATAATGTCGCTTCTATCTCAAAGTAATGTTCACAAGAAAATTCAGAATTCAAGAACAATGCTGCATAGGGCAGAGCACTATTACCTTATATCAGATCCGGCACCTTTTATGAAGTTTTAAGCAATGGTTTGGCTTGTTGGAGCCCCCAGCTGAGATAATTCAGTGAAATCCCGTTTAAAGTTAATTTTGGCTCTATGGCTGTAAATATATGTATTTATGTGTTACTGATGGTCGATCAAACATGCGCTCTCTTATCTATAAGAACTGAATCAACTATGATTGTTTTGTTTTAAAATAACATGCAACAAATTAAATAATCAACTAGTCTTTAACAGGTTAAAATAATGATGGAATGATGGTGGATTTTAGATTTATATATAAAAGTGTCTTCACTGAGACAGGGATGAGGATTTATAAAAAATGTATCCTTTTGCTGTTTCCTTTAATAAGAACTTAACTGGTCTAAGTGAGCCCTGCAGCCATGGTTTCGTCAATTCGTTTGTGATGAGGGCACTTCTTCACACAACTCGTCCAATGTAGGTGGTTAGTGTTGAATCCATGCTCTTGACTCACAACTAGTGGCGTAGAAACTTTAGTCTTGCAGCTTCGTACCACGAACTTTAGGAAAAATGAAAGAGCAAATGCCTCTGCTAAGTACATTTGTGAACTGTAAATTAACAGGCGCATTGTCTCGCTGTCCACCCACCTAAATTAGCCTCTCTGAATAATTAGACCTTTTGAGTATACGCAGCGTAACTCAGGGATTATGATTAGAAATCACCGCTATTCTTCTGGGTATTCTAATGGGAAAATATGTGCTTGGACAGCGCGAATACGATGATTTGTGCCTGAACTGAAATTGTCAATTTACCTATCTCACAAAATGATACGATACGTTTGATGCACATTGGATGTCATCATTACTCCTCATTCGGAGTCTGGGGTTCCTACTGCTTTCGCTTTTCTGAGCAAATTAGCATAAAACAAACACCAGCGCTTGCTGTAGTAGTTTATGAACATACTTTTTTCATATGTTGAGGTTGCCAGCCTCCTATTACACGAATAACCACTTAGCACGTACAGACATATAACGTTCACGTGGTAAAATAAATGTTTACACTTACCCCAAATCGGATATACAATCTCCTCGTACAGATGTATGGACACAGCACTTTGATTAAATGCTTCGAACACTGGTCTTGGAAATTTTATTAATCCTCTTAAGACTTGATTCTGATTCCTTAAGTATAAAGTCTCTGTATTTAAAATTGCGGGTTCTCTTTTTAGTTATAAAGACGCCCAAATACTTCGATCTGTCACTTTTAATTTTGGAATTCTTTGTCCGATCCTTGTGTTTCTCATTCCTTAAGTTTTGTCTTGGTATTTAAAATTGCGGGTTCTCTTTTAAGTTATAAAGACGCCCAAATACTTTGATCTCTCACTTCTAATTCTGGAATACTAGTCCGATGTACCTCTGGCTCTTAGAGTTGCTAGTTTGACGTTGAGATGCAGTCTGATTTGTGACTCCGATTTCGCTAGATTATATTTCCATGTCTCAGTTCAAGCCCCAGATTGTATGTGTAGACCAACTAGCTAATGAAAGCCAATGTCTATTCCGTTTCTCAAATTAAACCAATCCAATCTCTTTAGAACTATGTGGGTCCGGGTGTTAGATCCTTATTATCCCCACGTATTTTAAAATATCAATTTAAAAATTTAAACTCGTGACCTCTGTCTTCGTCTTCTTTTTTTTCTTCGTTCACCCTCAGATGTGAACTTGAATAAGTTCAAAGAAAGCAGTGGTCAGCCTTAGGCTGTTGATATCCCCGTAGATTTCCTCAAGGAATGGTACTGGTGATGGCCATATGAGTTTTCTCTGTTCCTCATATGTTGGGCACCTTTGAAGCAGATGTTCGGCAGTCATTTTATCGGTGCCACAGTCACACTCATCAGTAGTTCCTATCTTTAATTTGTTGAATAGATGGTTTCTCAATGTTGTGACCTGTGCGAAGTCTGAAGATTACCACTTGTTCACTTCTGCTGAGCTAGTAATGCGGATCATTTTGTGTGTGGCCTAGATGCTATTCTTCCCACTTGTGCCTGTACCTGCGCTTGATAAAACTCTTGGCCTCCTCATAAGTTATGTTTGTGTCAAGTTGAGGAAGCTGTCCCCCTTCCTTTGCCAATCTGTCAGCCTCTTCATTTCCAGGGATGTTGCAGTGAGAAGGGATCCACTGTATCACTACTCTTTTGTATTGCTGACATAGTCTGTGAAGTGTTACTCTTAGGTCATCCAGTTCAGCATTACTTTGACTTTTCAGCGTTGTAATCACTGACAGCGCATCTGAGAAGATAGCTACTGGTCTCTCTGAGCTTTCTTCTGTCATTAGAATTTCTGATGCAGTATTTAAGGCCTCTACCTCTGCTCTGAAGTTACTTGAAAATTTTCCTGTTGCAACTGCTATCTTTTATTGTGTGCCATTGCTTAAGCTCAGGAAGACTCCTCCACCCCCATCTTCTGTTGCATTAGTTGCTGATCCATCTGTGTATGCATGGATCCAGGTGTTGCTTGGGTAATGTTTCTCTATATATTTTGTGGTTAGAACTCTTCCTTTCTGTTTCATTTTGGCTGTTCTTTCTCTCAATACCAGGAACGTTTTCTATCATTTCAGGGAAGCACTGTTGTTTCCAAATTGGTAGCCTGTGTGCAGTACATATTGGCGTTGCTGTTGATATTGCGTTTATGGGGTCTGTTCTCATCTTTGTTTTGACTGTCTCTACAAAGTTGCTTCGCTTCAGTCTTCCCCTTCCAAGTCCATTTATTCTCTGGTGGTCTATCAACCTCCTGAAATTCTCGGCTTATTGCTGGGCTCTGCTATCTCTTCTATGCTCCATAGGCTGGAGGTGAGTAATCTTTTCCAACTCTTCAATGGAAGTTGAGACTACAGTATTTTATAGGTACGACTCCAACTCCGACGAGAAGTGGTTTCAAGAAAAGAATCTTGATTTCTCCATTTTTTCCCATTTGGGAGTTTTAAACTTATGAGAAGAGTCGGAGTTAAGGAGCAAAAACTACTGACTCCACGACTCTGACTTCCGACTCCAAGTCTTGACCCCACAACCCTGAGTGGAGTCGTTGTTTATCCACCCACATCATTTAAGGATTGAGGCTGACAACCTCATCATGTAAATCACCGCTACAAGAGCCTGGCAATGTTTGGTGCAGGTTTCCTGGAAGGGGACCAGCTGCAGTGTTTGTATCATGCTCTGTAAGGAACGCAAAGGCCTGATGATAATTTAAGTACGACAAGGGACGAACGGGTAGAAGACCAGAAACATTACATCGTTTGCAAAGCGAAAAAATAAAAAAATAAAAATTAGTTTCAGAATCAATGATTACAAAGAAAAAAAAAAAATCCAATCTGAACCACATTGGAGGGAATTATTTTTGTTTCTCCGTCTTGAGAACCTCAGGGTGACAAGGACTTACTACATAGCATACGCGGACAGATAAACATTAATTTAGATTTAATCTTGACACATTTATGTCTTCGCTGAAGTCTATCTCGACCGTTAGAGACCACAGTCATGGATGCCATTGTAATAATCGTCATAAGAATTTCACTTACACGTGATGACCTTCCGTGATGAAGGTCATTACGCACGAAGACTCTTTTTATAACTTCCCTATGACGTGTGATAATACAAACATGTTTTTATTTATTATAGTAGTATAGACAAAACAAGAAATAGCCCATCAAGAAAGAACTATGGTGGGCGACTTCATGTCATGAGGACAGCATAATTTCTCCTGTATTGAGTTTCTTTATTTCCACTTCTGTCCATCTTCTTTCGAGTCGGTAGTAAACCTGTCAACACACAGAAACTTGGGAACTATAATTATCAAAAACACATTTATAAAAACTAATGACATATGACTATTTTGTTTAATTTGACCCCCCCCCCCCCCACCCCTTTTTTTCAATCTACTGGGAATCGAACGCAACATGTATGCATGGAAGGCAAACGTTGCACTAATAAATCACTAACGCACCTTGGTATATGTAGGGTTTTTACCATCTATGTTGATGATTGCCTTCCTCAGTTAGCTTTGTTTTTCTCCAGATATAGAAGAAAATTACAAGAGAAGGTTATCAGAGTAAAATCTATCATATGAGGTAAGTGAAATACTCTTTA
Source organism: Oreohelix idahoensis (assembly GCA_024509875.1). NCBI lineage: Eukaryota > Metazoa > Mollusca > Gastropoda > Stylommatophora > Oreohelicidae > Oreohelix > Oreohelix idahoensis. The sequence goes on along the minus strand of JAMPIV010006383.1, from coordinate 118,319 downwards.
TTGACACCCAGTACACATTCCATAACGACAGTGAACAACTTCGGATGAATGAAACTCTGTTTAACACGAGTTGTGGTATAACGGAAAGTTTTGAAGGTGACTGTGTCTATAATAAATCTGGGTTGATTACAGGTTCTATATTCCGTGGCTATCTAATGTCCGGAGAATGATCGCCGTCAAGAAGGCACTTTTTTGTGGGTGGGGGATGCTTATTTGCTTGTGTTGTCCTGTCGCGATTCCACTCCAGCGGTGAGGCGATGTCGCCGTTTGGGTCATCCCTTGTTCCGTTCTACGATGAACCTGCCTCGTCATATATATGTAGATATATATACATTGACAGGCGAGAAAAGTATTATTGTTCATAACCATGAATTCCTCGCTGTAAGGAAGAGAACTGGTCACACCACCTATCGATGCTGAACTTAGTGTAGTGAAGTCTATAACATTTTACTCGCCTACGGCAGTATCTGCTATGGTACCCGCTTTACCATGTAACCATGAGTTACAACAGAGTTACAATATATCTGCTGCATGCTTTCTGACGAGAAAGAACAGACGAGAATTGAAAACCTGAACCCAACAAGTCAACTTAAATGATGCGGCTGATCGTCTCATGCACCCCTTCACATAATTGCAACTTACGTTATGCTTGTTTGAGCAGTAGTCTACTTCTTTCTGTGTCTCTTCAGAGATTCGCGGCAAACTGCACGTGGTTTGTTTTCTATGAAAAAAGGGGAAAACGTAGTTCCCAAAGCAGATATTGCCGCAGCGTAGTGAAGTGTTAGAGCGTTCTAAAAGCTTTATGAGGTGGGGAGACCAGTTTCTTTCCTCATTGCTTTTGCCTTCCATAACTCAAGACCAGTCATGTACCCATTTACAGATGGGTAGACACAATCAGGTTTTCATCCAGCAACTTGGTAACTTTGCCAGAGTCCAGCGTTGTAACTGCTCAGTCAACCCGATGCTATTTTTTTCATATTACTTATCTTAAAAAGTTTGATTCGTTCTCTACAGCTTCCTAGCAATTTTTTTTTTTTTTTTTTGGTGCGTTCACTCAAGTTTTATTATTGACCTCAAATAAATATAGAAAATCATGTCTTTATGGCAGTGCAAATTTTATGTTGATTAATCTTTGTATTTAATTCATGTTTCTGTTATCAAATTATGTGCGTTCTATTGAAGATTACCCCCTTAGTTTTTTTTCTTCTATTTTTATTTATCTATTTATTTATGTTTATTTGAAAATCTTCTTCCTCGTTCGTCTGGATATAAAACCGCAGGAAGAAAACATAACACGAACAGACTTTTTGTTTTTCTTGCATCAATTTAACTCGCAATATGTTGCACAATGAAAGTGGAGGTGGCGTACTTAGACGACAAAGTGGTATGTTCGCGGCAGCAATAACGTTCAGAAGAGAGGGAATACTAAAAAAAAAAAAAGAAGGCTAACCTGACAGACTTAATACTACTACTCGCTGCCATGGTACCTGTGGTAATATGAGAGGTTATTGGTGTTACTCAACTAAGTGTAAACAGAGTGAGGTCAAGCTGTGTAAGTCCCTGAGTCTAATTGTTGATGATGTTGTATTCTCAGGGTACCTATCCGATACCTCTCTGAGATCTCACTCTGGGAAATATTTTCTGGGTATTTTATATGGCTACGTGTCTAGGGTAATGTAGGTATAGTGATGTGTCAATAAAACAAACACAACTGTAACTCAATATAATTGAATTAAGTAAGACTGTGTGAAAATTTATATAATTATATTACAATTTTTAATATTCCTGAACCTCAATTTTCTGGAACAGGAATATTCAACTCAAAAAGAAATGTTTCTTTATTTACAAGTTTTAAATAAATAGGGTGGACATCCTGTCCATAAAATGATAAGTCTAAAATATCAATAGGTTTGTACTCCCTACTGGAATATGTTAACAAAGATGAAGAATTCTGTCAATGATTTGAGGTTTTGTGTGTTTCATCATGCCCCCCTTTTATTTCTTGTATTTGGGTGGAATGATAAGGATGAGTCCTCAAGTGCCAATTTTAATGGACTTATCTTAAAAGCCTGTCTGTGGTGGTGGCTTGAGAATCTTCAAGAACAACAAGTAATTCAGAGTTCCCCTGAATGCTGATGTGGCAGGAAGCTTGCAGTTATATAAGAAGATCTCTCTGTGCCCACAGGTTCTGAATTTCCAGGGGTTATATCACTTTTCAATTTGGCAATTCAACCCGCAAGTAAAGAATAAATCACACAATCACAAGATTGACTGGCGGTTAATGGTTCAAGTTCAGACCTCTATCGTCCAGACGGCAAAGGCATTCAACATCAATGCTTTGCATCTGCTCTCAATCTGTCTGTGTTTCAGTTTTTCTCAAATGGCGCACTATGCCGGCAGATTGTCAATTTTATCGCCCCATCCTAAACTACAATTAACCAATCAGAAATGCGTTAAGAAAATTTAACTTTTCAGAAGGCTATCAAATTGAGCAGTTCAGAAGTGTGTTTGTTCGTCTGTCTCAATTTTATTTATACAATATCTTTGTTATTAATGGGTCGATTTTTAATATTGAAAGTGATTATTAAACAGACAACTGTCCTCTATCTTCCTATATAGTTTTGTTATTATTTGTCCCCGTTTTCATATGTGTAATTTTTAAGTAATTATTTGCTCCTTTCACTGAACCAAAATATTAGTAAAATAAATGTTTCTAAGGCCAGATAATTTATTATAAGGGAAATTCTTATGGTATTATATTTAACAATATTAACGCTACAATTCAAGACATCCCTTTTATTTAAATTCTCTTTATTTATAAAGAAATACATTATCTAAGTTTTTCCAAACACACCGATTAGGCTTGCTTTCCATTTTAAACAACCTCCCCTCTCCCCTATAAAACGATGTACCAATTCGGTTAGTTGCCAAACTTTATGGCGTTCGTTCATAAATATTTGGGAAGGGTGGAGCGTGTGTGTGTGGTTGGGGGTGGGACATTTACGCTTGGTGTTAGAAAATTCAAATCTTTATTTAAATTTTGGCGGTTTTATTTGACGATGGCCTTGAGATAAATTTCAAATGCTGTGGTTATTAATAGATTTTAAGAGTACGTTAGTTAATTTTCTAGCGGTTGATTTGCCGTGGCCTTCAGACCAAGGTCAGACATGGAAATTATTTATAGATTTTTAACGGGGTAGTAGAAAATTCAAATTATTTTGTCCAATTTTTAGCGGTAGGTTTGACCTTGCCCTTGACAAATTTCAAACATAGTAGTAGTGGGTTATAGGTTGTAAATTTACGTTAACTAGATTTTTGAATCGGGGAAATATGAGCGGGGTGTCACATAGAGTAATTTACTACATATCTCCCCTGTTAAAAAAGACTGCACCACTAGTGCAGCTTTATGATCTGTGTTACAATCTCGATCAAATTGACTTCTCTAGGCCTTTATGGATTCCTGGTTTCCTGCAGGTGGGTGCCTACTCAAGAAATCTGCCCCAACGTTCTGCGATCCAGGAATATACTCAATGGTAAACGAGTAAGGTTGAATGAGGAGTGACCACCTTAACAATCGTGCATTACTATGTTTTGCCTGAGCAAGAAAAACGAAGGGCTGATGATCGCTTTGGACCACGAAATGTCTACCATACAGATAGATCTGGAATTTATTTATCGCCCAGACTATAGCCAAACATTCTTTTTCTACGGTTGAGTAGTTTTGTTCCGCTCTGTTTAATTTGCGTCTGGCATAAGCAACTGATTTCAATTCTCCATCTGGTAAAAAGGACCATTGTAACAATGTGGCCCCCAATCCCACATTACTAGCGTCCGTTCTTACCACGAATTCCTGACTCAAATCAGGTAATTTCAATATGGGCTTACTGGTGAGTTTTTGCTTTAACTCATTGTATGCCAACTCGCATTCTGCTAACCATTCTATTTTATCTGGTTTCCCTTTACGAGTTAAATCCGTCAGAGGGGCACACACAGAGTTAAAATTTTTAATATACTTTTGGTAAAACCCACAAAGTGAGACGAAAGATCTCACATCCTTCTTAGTCTGGGGTCTGGGTGCTCTCTGCAATTTCTCCAGGTTCTTAGGATCAGGGATCATGCTACCCTGATGTACAGTATGTCCCAAGAATTCCAATTCCTTTCATCCAACACAACATTTTGTTGGTCTAGCAGTTAAGTTAGCCTCTCTGAGTCTATCAAATAGCATATTCAAAGAGTCAACGTGTTCCTTAAAGGTTTCCGTAGCGATGAGAATATCATCCATGAAATTTGTAATACATGGGGTTTTCAGGGGATCCAATAGTTTTCTCATCATTCTAGAAAACACGCTCGGAGCATTCTTCAATCCAAATGGCAGCATGTTGAACTCATAGTGCCCTTCCGAGGTGCTAAAAGCCAGATAAGGTCGAATCTCAGGCTTCACTGGAATCTGGTAATATCCCTTGCTGAGATCTACCTTGGAAAAATATTTTGCCTTATTCAACCTGGCAAACAGTTAGTTGGTATCAGGTAATGGATCCACCTGACTTTCTGTGACAGCATTCAGTTTCCTGTAATCTATGCACAGTCTATGTTCCCCATAGGGTTTCCTCAACAATACCACACTGGAGCTGTAAGGAGATTCACTGTGAGAAATAATCCCTTCTTGTAACAAATAATCTATCTCCTCTTTTAAAGCTTTCTCTTTTGCGAATGGGATAGTATAGGCTCTCATACAGATTGGGTGTTGTGTCTAGTAATTTCATATCATACTCCAACAAATTAGTGTGCCCCGGTCTGTCCGTTAACACTTCTGTATAATTTTCCAGAACCTTTTGAATCTTCTCCCTCTGCCCTTTTGTCAGATGATTACTGATCTTTACCTGTGCAGGAGTTTCACCGGGTTTCAGGGGGTATTCGTAAGAGGTGAGAGGTTCATTCTTTATCTCAGTGGCTATGGCCAAGGTCATTAAATGTGCCTCTTCCAGGTTTCCTCTATCATGATATTTCTTAAGAAGGTTCACGTGATAGACTTTTTGCTTTCCTTTCTTGTCTATCTTGTAGTTGGTTCTAGAGATCTTTTCTAAAACTGTGTATGGACTTTGCCACCCAATCTGAAGTTTGTTGCTGCTGCCGGGTAATAGAAGAAGCACCTTCTCCCCATAGCAAGCTCCCTATCCTTCGCTTTCCTATTATAATGTGCAGCATGTTTCTTCCTGGCTTGTCTTAGGTTATCATTTGCCAATTTCCAGCCAGTTTTTAAGCAAGTGGTCAGCTCGTTCACATACTGATATGATGAGGTTACAGTCTCTTCTGCTTTCTCATCTGTCCATGTCCTCAATAAGGCTTCCAATGGACCTTTAATTGGCCGGCCGAATAACAATGTTGCCGGTGCCATTCCTGTTGAATTATGTGGGACTTCCCGATAAGCAAACAAGGCCGCGGGTAAGTATTGATCCCATGTGTCAGGTTTTTCATGGGCTAGCTTTCGCAGGATGGAAATAAGTGTCCCGTTGAACCTTTCCACCTGCCCGTTCCCTTTGGAGTGATACGGACTACAGTGAAAGTACCTGGCTTGAAAGATCCTGAAAACTTCCTCAGTTAGCCTCCCCTTGAACTGTGATCCATTATCAGTCAAGATCTGGTGGGGAAAACCTAACCTTGTGAATATTGTAAGTAACGCCTCTACCACATGTTTTGAGTCGATAGATGACATGGCTACTGCCTCTCCCCACATAGAACAAGTGTCCACCAGAGTAAGAATGTAACTGTTTCTCCTCTTGGTACGTGTGAGAGGTCCAACAATATCCACTGCAACTCTCTCAAAAGGGGTTCCCATGATTGGCATCTCCTCTAAAGTTGCAGGTGCAGTCCAATGTTTTGGAGCTACCCTTTGGCATTCTGAGCAGGATTTGACATATCTTTTTATATCTTCCGTTATCCCTGGCCAGAAGTAATGACAAGCTATACGCTGTCCTGTGGCGCTGATCCCCATATGACCACTGAAGGGGATAGCATGTCCTAACTCCAACACCTTTTCCCTATATGAAGTTGGAAGTACCAGCTGTCCATGACCATTTGAACCAGTTCCAGCCTTCCTATACATTAATTTGTTCTTCATATAAAAGTCTCCTTTGTTTGGAGGGGTATGGCTTTTTGGGAGTTTCCTGAAACACGACTTTAGTGACCTATCCTCAGCCTGTGCCTTCCTCATCTCCTCTGGATGAGTATTTATTGGGTTTTCTTCCTCCTCCCTTGACTGTCACCTGGTCTGTACTGTTGCCATAATCACTGGTCTTTTGGGATTTCCGAAAAACACATATCTACACCCCAATATCAGAGGGTAGATTGGTTCGCTTATCACTGCTGCTCTAATCACTCCTTCCACATAGCGAGTTTTTACATTTATTCTTGCGATGGGAAGTGTCATGGTTGCTACTTCCTTGGTTGCCCCTTGTATCTCCACTGTTTCTGTGGTATATTGATCTGGGTGCACTAGGTGAGAATAAACGACTGAGTCAAAATCCAATCCAGTATCATAAAAGCACTTAATAGTGGCCCCATTGCATACTACGTCTTCACATACAGGGGGATGATAAGGTTCCTGCTGTCCAGTAGGCTTTTCTTTCTGTCCCTTGTTTCCGGTTTTAAGGCAGGCAGTGTGGAACGGAGGGTTATTTTTCTCCCTACAGTCTTTTGTATAATGGTTATTTAACCTACAAATTTTACAGTATTTACCTTCTGGTCTGTAGGGTTTCCTTTCATTTACTTGCGGGTATCTGTCTCTAGGGTCAAATCTTGGCATGTCATAGTTGGGTTTAAATCTATTACCTTGATCTCTACTTTCAACCTTATTCTGGTTCTGTGGGGCTTTATTACTTTCTACTTGTTTCCTTTTTTCTCCAGCTACTTCTGACTGGGCTGCCTGATATCTCTCAGCAACATTGAGAACCTCGCCCAACCTCTCTGCACCTTGTTCCATGAGAAATGTTCTCAGGTCTGGAGCCATGGACTCTCTCAGTTGCTCTATCATAATCATTTCCTTCAAATCTTGGGTTTCCCCAGAGCAGTCCATTTCTCAAAATAGGTTTCCAATCTGGCAGAGAATTGGTGGTAGGTCTCCCCATACAGTAGCTTAGCAGTTCTAAATCTCTTCCTGTAAAATTTCCCATTCTTCTCATACCTGATTAATAGAGCCTGTTTTAAAATGTCATAATCTTCCTGATCCTCTCTGCTCAACATCGAGAACACTTCATAAGATGTTCCCCTAAGCCCTTGGGATAATTTTAAACTCCATTTCTCCTTCTCTAACCAATAATTAGCAGCTAATCTTTCAAATCTATTTAGGAATGACTCAATGTCATCCTCTTCCTCCACAAAAGGATCTAAATGAAAGTTCATGGCTAAATTGGAGGCCCTGGCTTGCAGTAGCATCAGAGGTAGATGGGCTGTTACCATTTTCTGGAGCATGGCCTTGAAGTTCCAGTTCTCTTAGTCTTAATTCATGTTCTTTTTGCAATCTCTTTTCTTCTTTCTCACCCTCCATCTGCAATCGCTTTTCCTCTTTCTCAGCCTCCAATTTCTTTTCCTCTAACTGTAACATTTTGATTTCAGCCTCCCTATCAGCCTCCAATTTCGTAGCCTCCCTATTAGCTTCTAATTGTACTCTTTTCTCTTCCCTATTAGCTTCTAATTGTAATCTTTTCTCTTCCCTATCAGATTCTAATTGTAATCTTTTTTCCTCTGCTAATCTCCTATCTTCCCTCTCAATAAATTTGTCACATTCTGAGGTTACATACTGAATCAGAACTTGCCCCTCCATACCCATTTCTTTTGACGTCTGCACAGCAGAAGATCTGAACTTGGCCAAGTCTGCCATCTTTTCTCTTATACAAAATTTATGAATCTTACAATATAAATTACCAAATATGACTAAAGTAGTTAACTATAGGCACTGACAACTCATCCAATTTACACAACTGATTAATTTTAATAATTTTTATGACAATGGGGATACCCTGGGTCTATGGTGGTAATATACTAATCCAGGACAGGACCCCAATATGTGGTAATATGAGAGGTTATTGGTGTTACTTAACTAAGTGTAAACAGAGTAAGGTCAAGCTGTGTAAGTCCCTGAGTCTAATTGTTGATGATGTTGTATTCTCAGGGTACCTATCCGCTACCTCTCTGAGATCTCACTCTGGGAAATATTTTCTGGGTATGTTATATGGCTACGTGTCTAGGGTAATGTAGGTATAGTGATGTGTCAATAAAACAAACACAACTGTAACTCAATATAATTGAATTAAGTAAGACTGTGTGAAACTTTATATAATTATATTACAATTTTTAATATTTCTGAACCTCAATTTTCTGGAACAGGAATTTTCACCTCAAAAAGAAATGTTTCTTTATTTACAAGTTTTAAATAAATAGGGTGGAAATCCTGTCCATAAAATGATAAGTCTAAAATATCAATAGGTTTGTACTCCCTACTGGAATATGTTAACACTGGATAAGAATTATGTCAATGATTTGAGGGTTTGTGTGTTTCATCATGCCCCCCTTTTATTTCTTGTATTTGGATGGAATGATAAGGATGAGTCCTCAAGTGTCAGTTTTAATGGACTTATCTTAAAAGCCTGTCTGTGGTGGTGGCTTAAGAATCTTCAAGAACAACAAGTAATTCAGAGTTCCCCTGAATGCTGATGTGACAGGAAGCTTGCAGTTATATAAGAAGCTTTCTCTGTGCCCACAGATTCTAAATTTTTAGGGGTTATATCACTTTTCAATTTGGCAATTCAACCCGCAAGTAAAGAATAAATCACACAATCCCAAGATTGACTGGCGGTTAATGGTTCAAGTTCAGACCTCTATCGTCCAGACGGCAAAGGCATTCAACATCAATGCTTTGCATCTGCTCTCAATCTGTCTGTGTTTCAGTTTTTCTCAAATGGCGCACTATGCCGGCAGATTGTCAATTTTATCGCCCCATCCTAAACTTCAATTAACCAATCAGAAACGCGTTAAGAAAATTTAACTTTTCAGAAGGCTATCAAATTGAGCAGTTCAGAAGTGTGTTTGTTCGTCTGTCTTAATTTTATTTATACAATATCTTTGTTATTAATGGGTCGATTTTTAATATTGAAAGTGATTATTAAACAGACAACTGTCCTCTATCTTCCTATATAGTTTTATTATTATTTGTCCCCGTTTTCATATGTGTAATTTTTAAGTAATTATTTGCTCCTTTCACTGAACCAAAATATTAGTAAAATAAATGTTTCTAAGGCCAGATAATTTATTATAAGGGAAATTCTTATGGTATTATATTTAACAATATTAACGCTACAATTCAAGACATCCCTTTTATTTAAACTCTCTTTATTTATAAAGAAATACATTATCTAAGTTTTTTCCAAACACACCTATTAGGCTTGCTTTCCATTTTAAACAACCTTCCCTCTCCCCTATAAAACAGGTAACAATTCAGTTAGTTGCCAAACTTTACGGCGTTCGTTCATAAATATTTGGGAAGGGTGGAGCGCGTGTGTGTGGTTGGGGTGGGACATTTACGCTTGGTGTTAGAAAATTCAAATCTTTATTTAAATGTTGGCGGTTTGATTTGACGATGGCCTTGAGATAAATTTCAAATGCTGTGGTTATTAATAGATTTTAAGAATACGTTAGTTAATTTTCTAGCGGTTGATTTGCCATGGCCTTCAGACCAAGGTCAAACATGGAAATTATTTATAGATTTTTAACGGGGTAGTAGAAAATTCAAATTATTTTGTCCAATTTTTAGCGGTAGGTTTGACCTTGCCCTTGACAAATTTCAAACATAGTAGTAGTGGGTTATAGGTTGTAAATTTACGTTAACTAGATTTTTGAATCGGGGAAATATGAGTGGGGTGTCACACAGAGTACTTTACTACAGTACCCAGAGAGTGACTTACCCGGAATCCACACACAGATATGTATATATATATATATATATACTAGCGGTCATACCCAGCCTAGCCCGGGTCCATGCCGAAATGGGTGCAAGTCGGATTTGTTGCGAATCGTGTTAGGAAGGATTAACTTTTTTATACTGTTGCATTGAGGTGTGCTTCTAACGCAAAACATTTAAGTAAGGGCATCTTTATAGACGACATTCGAAGTATGAAATAAGAATGTTTGGAGTTTTTCCCTCCTGATGTCGTACCATGATAGATATATAGCTTAAAGCCTTTCCAGAGAAATGTTCAATTTTCTGGAGAAAACCGCATCAAAATCGGTTCAGCCGTTCTCGAGGTATGAGGTAAGAGACAGACAGAAGTTGCCTTTTATCTTATATATATATATATATGAAGATAAAGGATCCAGTTACGCGCCTATTGAGGCATATTGGGAATACGGTGTTAGGCCCGTTTTTTCTTGATCATCGGCAGACTATGGGTGATGTGGTGAGCATCACACCGGCCGCCGTAACCTTCCCAGAGTTGTTCTGGTACCCATTTCAAGAGGCTGGGTCGACCCCGGAGCCGTTTGTGGTCTAAAAAATCCCACCTCAACTGGGGATCGAACCATGGACAACCGAGCTTGCAAGCCAGTGCCCTATCCACTGCGCTACTGCGGCTCCCATATGTACGAGCTATATATATATATATATATATATATATATATATATATATATATATATATATATATATATATATATATATATATATATACCCGTGTATTACTGGAGCCCGAAAGGGGAGCAAAGAATAGTAACACTGTACCATACATGTCGTAAAAGCGACTAAGGAGGGTTGGGCATGGGGCTGGTTACCCTATCCCGTAAACAACTTTTTACCACAAAAACTGCCGCAGAGCAGAAACGGAGGGGAGAGAGAGGTTATAGAAGCAGATAGAAAGTTGTGTTAGGACAGCCGCTGAGATATCACTGAAACGATCATTTAGTGGATCAGTGTGTGTGAAGCAGCGATTATCGGCGTAGGACTTTAGAAAGTTCTTTGTTTTTCCAGATTGTGTGTAGATAGTGAGTTAGGTCTACAATCTGGACTGTGGAGTTTTTTTGTGTTTAATAATATATTAGGTTAGTTGGAGTGGTGGCTCGAAATCCGAGACTCCACCAAGTTCAGTGTGGTTTTGTTTAATCTTTAATTCTTTTCCCCATACAGGTTGAAAGCGTGGGTGAAGGGTTGGGGTTGAGTACAAATCCTTTTAATTGTTCTTGTTTTTTTCCAGGAGTGCGAACACGCACTTTATGTATTTGATCTGTAATTGATATTTGTTGGTGTAAATAAACTATAAACTTTAAACTGGGTCAGCGTCTATACTATACTGTACCTGTATGTTGTCTGTATAGTGGTGTCTGTGGTCTTTAGTTAAACCTTAACTCCTGTATTGGTAGTAAGAGGTGGTGAGTCTATAGTTATACTATACGTCACAAGTGGCGAGGGAGAGTCAATCTAGGTTCTCACCCTCGAAGCCAATAGACTCATCTTTCCACATTCACTGTCATTTTCTTCTAAACTCTATCTCCTCAGACTTTCTTATCACTAGTGTCTTGTCTCTATATTAAGACAACCTCTGGTCTTAAATCCACTTCGCGACAGAGACCTAAAGGCGAAAATGGGTACAGTCAACACCGGCTTTGAAGAAATCATGGGAAAGCATGGATTAGGTATGACGATCGAAAATGGGGAACTATTAGCTAACTTCTGTGCTTCAAATCAACTAGCTATAGGAGGAAGCATATCTTTACATAAAAAAAATACATAAAGCAACATGGATATCACCAGACCACAGAACTGAGAATCAGATTGATCACATTTGCATAAGTAAGAAGTTTAGGTCCTCATTGCATCGTGTAAAAGTATGTAGGGGAACAGATGTGGTATCAGACCACCATCTTCTGTTAGCTAAAACAAAATTAAAACTCAAGAAATTTACAACGGTAAATAGCTATAGACAACAGTACTATGTGGGATATCTAAGAAATCAGGAAATAAGAGACAAATTTTATATCACAGTATCCAAAAATACTAAGTACTCCAACAGCTGGAAGATAATGCAGATACGGAAGACCACTGGCAAAAGTAAAAAATATATGGAACGAGACATGTGAAGAAGTACTGAGAAAAAGAACACATCAGCACAAAGCATGGATAACAACAGAAACCATTAGTAAGATAGAAGACAGGAAAAACAAGAAAGCAGATTTAAACAGAAGCAAAACCAGAAGCTCCAAAACCAAGGCTCATGAAGTGTACATAGAAGCAAACAAAGAAGTCAGAAGAAACATCAAAAGAGACAAGAGGAAGTGTATTGAAGAGTTGGCAAGGGAAGCAGAGGAAGCTGCAGCCAAAGGAAATATGAGTGACTTGTACAACAACACAAAGAAGCTAACAGGGAAATATAAGCAACCAAATGGCCTCATAAATGATAAGAATGGAAAATTGCTTAGTAATATACAAGAACAAATGAAGAGATGGACAGAACATTTTGAGGAACTTCTCAATAGACCAGCTCCAACAAATCCCCCAGACATCCAGCCAGCAGAAGAGGACCTACAAATCAGCTGTGAACGACCAAGTAGAGAAGAAATAAAGAAAGCCATAAAGCTTCTGAAAGATGGAAAAGCAACTGGTCCAGATGGCATTCCAGCAGAGGCCATACAAACAGATATTATACCTCTACAGAGATATTATACAAACTAGTTGGCAAAGTCTGGGAGAGAGAGGAAATACCAGCAGAGTGGAAGGAAGGTTATCTGGTCAAGTTGCCTAAGAAGGGAAATTTACAAGAGGGCACAAATTATAGAAGGATAATGTTACTATCAGTGCCAGGAAAAGTATTAAACAGAATCATCCTTGAGAGATTAAAAGAGTCCATAGACAAGCAATTGAGAGATGAACAAGCAGGTTTTCGACAAAACAGATTCTGTACAGACCAGATAGCCACATTGAGAATAATAGTTGAACGAAGTCTGGAATGGAATTCACCGCTTTACATCGGATTCGTGGATTATGAAAAGGCATTTGACAGTGTAGACCGAGAATCACTTTGGAAACTCATGAGGCATTATGGAGTTCCCATGAAGACCGACCTATGAAGACATGACATGCAGAGTTCTTCATGAAGGACACCTTACAGAACCTTTTAGGATAAGAACTGGAGTGAGACAGGGATATCTCCATTTCTTTTCGTATTAGCAATAGATTGGGTTAGGAAAACATCGACTTCACACAACGTAAATGGAATCCAGTGGAATCTGACTAAACAGCTTGATGATCTGGATTTTGCAAATGACTTGGCTCTTCTGTCCTACAACCATAATCAGATGCAAGAGAAAGTGAAAATTCTCGAAGAGAGGTCACAACAAGTAGGCCGGAAAATATACAGGGAAAAGACAAAGATTATGAGAATAAATGCAAGAAATGATAACACGATTGAACTTGAAGAAACACCACTAAAGCATGTAGAATCGTACATATATCTTGGTAGTAATATAGACACAGTTGGAGGGACAGACAATGATATAAAAAAAAGAATACAAAAAGCAAGAGGCGCTTTCATTGCATTGGAAAACATTTGGAGAACTAGAGAAATAAGGTCCAACACGAAAATAAGAATCATCAACTCAAATGTCAAGTCAGTCCTATTGTATGGCTCTGAGACATGGAGAGCAACAAAAACAACAACTAAAAAGCTACAGACTTTATAAACGGGTGCTTGCGTAAAATAGGAGGACTGAAATGGTATGACAAAGTCACAAATGTGGAATTGATGACAAGAACCAGACACAAGTGTAAGTGGAACAAGAGCTGAGAAGAAGACGCTGGCGATAGATAGGACACACATTGAGTAAACCTGCTGATAGTATTACAAGGCAGTCCTTGTTCTGGAATCCACAGAGAAAGAGAGGCAGAGGTAGATCAAAAAACACATGGAGAAGAGAACTGGATACAGAGGTGAAAATGATAAGGAAAACATGGAAATAACTTGAGCGGATGGCACGGGACAGGAAGACTTGGTATGTGTTTGCTGAAGGACTATGGTCCTCGCGGAGCTAAAGGGTATTTATGATTTATGATATATATATATATATAAATATATATATATATATATATATATATATATATATATATATATATATATATATATATATATATATATATATATATATATATATATATATATATATATATATATATATATATATATATATATATACATACAGTAGAACTCCATTTATCCGAACCCCATGGGACCGAGCATCGTTCGGATAATCAAATGTTCGGATAATTGGATTACATAATGTATCAAGTACTTGTACACATATTTCTAAAAATAATTAACCATCACAAGGAAATTACACTATAAAACATATTTACTTCTACTGTAATAATAATACCCACACTGTATTAGATCACTGTATCACCAAAATCTTTCATTACAATGCAGTGCATGTACTACTTGTATTAATTATTTTTTTTAAGAAAGAGAAATGTTTTCAAAATAACATTACAAACGATTCAAAACCAGGCGCAACTTACGTATACATGTACTTGCACAGATGTAACCCACTATTTAAAATAATGAGGAATCCTCTTTTGTACCAAACTGGATAGTCTCCTTTTGGCTGCTAAGTCCCGCATATTCTTCAACAGCAGAAGCTGTGTAGGACAGCTGTCATCTTCTTGCTCGTACCAAGCCATCGCTGTTTCTAGTGCTATAAAGGCCTCTTCGGGACTTGGTCGACGTTTTGGGTTTTCTTCATAATCTACAAGTACATCATGTACTTCTGAGGTGTCTTCATCATCGGTCACTACATGTATTTGGTTTTCTTCTTGCACAAAAGACAAAATTTCTTCGTCATTCAAAAACTGAAAACCAGAATCATTATCATCTTCTAGCCACATGTGTGCATCATCTTTGTCACAGGCCGAAAATCCGGGCATTGCTTGAAACAGTTCCACAACTTCATTTATACAATCATCATTTGTGTCCACTACAGTAGTTTCATTTCCTCCTTTTTTCCCAAGCAATCTATTCCAAGCCTTGTTGAGATTATCTTGTGACAGGGTGGTCCAAGCATCAGCTAACATATATCAGCAGTCTTTGAGATTAAGCTTTTTGGAAAACGCCACCACACTTTCTTAATCTTCATCCAACAATAAACAACGCAGGACTTCCTTCTTGTACATCTTTTTAAGCTTTGCTATAACACCCTGATCCATTGGTTGAATCAGTGCTGTTACATTGGGAGGCAGAAAAATTACTTTAACATTTGCATCAACTGCATTCAATGTATCCATCTCTGGATGAGATGGTGCATTGTCCAGTAGAAGAATTACTTTTCCAGTTTTCTTTTCTTGTTCTCTCAACCTCTTCACATTTGGGATGAACTGATTTGTATACCAATCAAGAAATATTTCACTATTAATCAAAGCACTCTTCTGTGCTTTGTAGCACAATGGGAGACATGTCACATTCTTTAAACAACGTGGTTTTTTGGCTTTACCGATCATTAGCACCGGTAAACGATGACTTCCACTGGCATTCGCGGCTACTAAAATTGTTACTCTCTCTTTGCACTTTTTAAACACAGGGGAAGCTGCTTCGCGCTGAGATGCAAGTGATTTTTGAGGCAATGATTTCCAGCATAAGCCAGTCTCATCGGCATTATACACATCATCGAGTGAATAACCTTCTTCTTCCAAAAAAGCCAAGAATGTTTCTTTAAAATTTTCAGTGGCAGTTGCATCGCTAGATAAGGATTCCCCTTGGATCTCCAATTCTCGTATGCCATGACGAGATTTAAAGTTTCTTAACCATCCCTGGCTAGCCTTAAAGTCAGGAGGACAGTCAAGTTGATTGTTGAACTGAAGTGCCTTTTCACACAATAGAGAACCAGAGATAGTTTCCCCTTTGCTTCTTCTTTGCACAAACCATATATACAAAGCCTCTTCCAATTTCAAATCTTTCGCATGTCTCATGGTTTACGTTTCTTCGGCCCATTTTCACTATCCAATTTCGATGCAAAACTCATAATTTTATCCTTGTTACTTTTGATGTCAGAGACGGTAGCTTTCCCAACATTGAAATTCCTCGCAAGTGAAGACACAGTTTCTCCTTTTCCTAGTCTCTTGATAATTTCTGTTTTCGTTTCAATTGACAAAACATTGCGGTTCCTTTTATATGCTTTAGGCCTTCTGGAAGATGCCATATTGCACAGAGAAATACTTGCACACCAAATTATTCTGCTGTAGTAGCAGACACAATTATTTTAAGTTGAACTGTCTGTTTAGCCAGTGTTCTGCCTAGAACGCACACGTACACTAGATTGGTAAACCAGATATTAACTGACTTTATGATCTAACTGAGTTCCTGTACGTAAGCGACCGACCATTAGCCCATTCCATCCTCTACAAATTGTTCGCACACATTTGAAGCTTGCAGCATCAAAAGATTCAAAAATAAAATCTAACATGACTGGTGGCGCCTGATTTTATTTTCTCGAAAAAGTGTTCGGATAATTGGATGTTCGGATAATTGGGGTTCGGATAAATGGAGTTCTACTGTATATATATATATATATATATATATATATATATATATATATATATATATATATATATATATATATATATATATATATATATATATATATATATATATATATATATATATATATATATATATATATATATATATATATATATATATATATATATATATATATATATATATATATATATATATTTTCCTTACTAACTTATTTAATTACTTACGATTGTACTTGCACTACTGCCGTGAAGATTTAGTTTGCGTTTTAGAGTAAAGTCTGTCACCTTAGTCTGTCATGTCCGTCCATCTGCTTCTTGTTCTTCACTGTGCTCTGAACCCCGATCTTCTAATGTTGTAGGCGCGTAATGGTCATTTATCGGGTTCTATTCTCATGAGATGACCAAACCACTTTGTATGTATGGATGTGTGTGTATGTATATATATATATATATATATATATATATATATATATATATATATATATATATATATATATATATATATATATATATATATATATATATATATATTTATATACATACACATCCATACATACAGAGCCGACTCTTGGGCGGTGCGAGCGGTGCGGCCGCACTGGGCATTGTCTTCAGGGAGGTACCGAATTGTTACAAAATTAAAGTGTGATCCAACTTTATAGTATGATATTGACCATCATAAGAAAATAATTCAGTACACGGCACGAAGGGAGAGGGGAGGCGATTAAACGAGACCTCATGGTCATATGAAAACACCCTAGGCCTGGCTCTGTATATTGTCATTAACATCGTTCCTATCGTCTATGTGTCTAATGGAATATTGCTGCATGTCACATGGCTTTGGGGCGACCTCTTCTCGATCTCTGCTTTACTACGGCAGTAATCAGTATGGTCATCACTGTTTTCTTTCTCTGCTATGTAGCAGATATTTTGTATATTTCAACATTCTTACACTCCTCTCAGTATTAAGTCTTCATGCCTGTTATTTATTTTTTTTTTTCGTACGCCCGCTAATACTCGAGGCGAAATCTCAGGTTATTATTTTATGTCTAACCTGACATTGATTTTACGTGAGTATCCCTTTATTTCTTGTACAGAGACAGGTGTCCCTCGCCATTCAGGCAAATACTCGCCGATTTCGGAGGTACCCATTGCAGCTGGGTCGGCTCAGGAGCCGCCAGTCCCTGGTCGACGACACTCCTTCAAATGTCCTCGCCAGGTCTCGAGTTAATCCAGTACAAATCCCGGTCGACGAAAAATCCTCAAATGCCGTCGCCCGGGTTTGATCCTGTATCACCCGGTCGCCTGTTATGTTACCCGTTTCTCCCTGCTTTGCAAGGAACGGCTGAGATAATAATTAATCGACAGCCATGTTGGTTAATCTCGGGTGTGACCGACATCAGACTACAGATTAACACTAAAATCGCCCAGCGCATTTGTTTAATCGCTGATAAGGCCAGGATGCGTTCTTTGACGAGATGGTAAAAAGACGGATTGTGTGTGCTCAAGCGACAGATAACGAGATTACTCGTCTGTGCGACACATTTTGGACAGACATGCATGACATGCAAGAGGACATGCACACCATCATAGCTGGCAGACGCTGGAGCTGGGTTGGCCATGTCCTCAGAAGAGACCCCGATGCCATCACAAGAACAGCTATGCTATGGACCCCTGAAGGAAAACGAAAGAGAGGCCGACCAAAAACAACCTGGAGGAGGACTGTGGAGGCTGAGATGCAAAAAATGAACCAGAGTTGGGGCACTGTACGAAGGATAGCCACCGACCGAGCAAAGTGGAATAAATTTGTTGTTGCCCTACAAGACGCCACTAGGCGTGATGGCCACTAACTGCTTTGACGGTCGGCGGCTAAGGATCAAAGAAGAAGCATGACATCGCCGTTTTCTGCACATCTTGTCATTCATAACCCTCCACTCCCAAAGGAGCATGTGCCTTCAACAAACACATGCCAAGTCCTCCTGTCACGTGCCATCATCTCAAGTTCTTTCCACGTTCTTCTCATCTCCTTGTGGTAAAGCAGAAAAGTAAGATGTTACATCTGATACATATTGTCGAATGAGTTTACTGGTGTGTTTGTGAGTTTACATACAAGGCATTTGATGTTTTATTTCCATATATGGTAGAGGTGACCTTCTGCATCACGCACATTATTTCAGGCGGAAATAATTAAGAAATTACCCCACAAAACACGCAGGTTTGAAACAATTGGCGTTCTGATTAGCCTGGTAACAAAACAAATGCGGGGGGAAGAAGGGCCATATAACCTGACCTTTTCGCAGTTTTAAGACACTGTTAAAATTCCCTGTGAAGATCGCTTGCCAAGATAAAACCAGACTGCCGGGGTTAGAATTCAGAATTCTCTTTATCAGACCGGACTTTGTGGAACATCTTGAAGGACTTAAAGAGCCCAGGAAAACCATTTTAATAAGGAAGACCGGCATCTGAGGAAACTAAAACACGGATTCATAGTGGGAGTTTAGTGCTAACATAACGACCCCCAAGACGAGGGAAAAAAGGCATCTGCCAGTGCCTTAAACCTATTTCTCTGAGCAAACAGTCTGTGAGCCAAGATTGGCGTAAGTTGTGCATTTATTTGCACATTATACTAACATGAGAACCAATGTGTATTTATTGACATATGAATATTAATATGTGAAATGGGCTAGTGGATGTCCAAGTCATTTGAGGCGGGCAACCTCAGCATATAGAATGATGATTTTATGAACCACCCCTGCGAGGGCTGGTGGCTGCTATAATGCTAGTTTCTTAAATAGAACTAAAAAGCATAGGTAGTCCCAAGTTCCATAGGGAGCAGGGAGGGAAAGATGAAAGAAATGATGTACATTCTAAGTATAATTTTGACAATTACAAACCAATGTAAATGTCTGTGTAAACATATTCACTTTAAAATTAATGAAAGTTTCAAAGCTTTTCAGTCAGTGTAGATGTAATTGAAAAGATATTCAATATATATTGTGAACAATTTCCAATCAGTGTAGATGTTAATGTAACCATAGTCTATCTATACTATTAACCTTTTCATTTGAATGCAACGTAAATATAAAGCTATTCAATTTAAATGTAAAGAAAGTTTCCTCTCGAGGGATTAAGTTTAACTCTCATCAAGTGTAAAGTCTGAGGTAGATGGGATGGTGGAATAGGAGAAAGGGAACCATAACTATATGTCGGGAAACGCAATACTCAGGAGAGCGTTTTGTTTCTATTCTTGTACCATAGTTGTTGGTGGTACCAGTTGAGAGTAGTATCTATGGAATAAGAAGGGAGGAATGGCCTGAGTTTAAAGACGAGGGACCAACTTTGTAGACACTCCCTGACATTTCTTGAAACGTGCTGCGCCTTCAACCTCGACCAGCGACGAGTGTGATCAGTCTACCAAGAACCAAACCATCAAAAGGAGAAGAACCGTCACTGACAGCTAAGTAACACATAAAAGCTGCCAAGTGACCTAATTTATAAACTTTCATTCCATCACAACAGTGATGATAAACTTGTTTTTATAAATAATTATTCATTTCTTTAAAACCGTGTTAAAACCTAAATTACTATTAACTCTTTGACTCCGCAATTATTTTCCATCCTGTGCCGTAATTTTAATTCGTGATAGACTAAAACAACTTTCAGAGAGTTGTTTTGGCACGGGTGTCAAATCTGACCAACGCTCTGAACGTTGTTCCAGAGTCAAAGAGTTAATTCTGTTATTTGTAATTATACAAATTTAACTTCAATTTAATCATTTTGAATGTACTGCATGCTTGTCTCAGTCAATTTACTAAATACACTCTAAACAGAGCCATACCATAATAATAAGAATTCCACAGAGTAAATCAGGGTGGGGGCGTGAACGAGCTAAAATTAATAATTGCTTAATTCTTCATAAAAGGCGGTGGACCGATATAATTTAAAAATTGCCCTGCCATTGCAGCATTGGTCTGGACTTCGGAAATATCTTACGAACACTTCCTTGAGATAGAAGCATCATTATCCTTCTATTCGCAACTCTGCCAAGAGTAATCTTGTGCGAAGGTAGACATCTTTGAAGGCCCATATTAGATACTCTATAGCTTTTTCCACTGTTGGACCACTACTGCAAAGCAGGGGAGGCAATACCGTGACACTGCAGTCGGTTCGTGAAGAGATAATATAGCATAGATACTCAACACTTAATGAATAACTTACTTACTTACTTAGTCGTTCCCCTTCTACCGTGAGGTGTAGAGGTTTGGAAGAGAGAGCGCCAGACTATCCTATCGGCTGTCTTCCTCCTGGCCTGGTTCCATTCTAGTCCTCGGTCCTTCAAAGATTGTCTAATGTTGTCCTCCCAGCGGACTCTGGGTCGTCCTGGGGGTCTGGATCCTTGGCTCTTTGTTTCCCATGCTTGTCGTGGTAGCCGGTCTTCTCCCATTCTGCAGACATGGCTAAACCATCTTAGTTGGTACTGTTCTACTTGGGTCTGCAGGGGGTGGGATTTAAGGCCTTGACGTATTGTCTGGTTGCGTACCATGTCTCTTCTTGTTACTTCAAAAACCTTCCTCAGATATCTCATTTCTGAGGTTTGGATCTGGCTTTTGTGGGTTGTAGTCATTGCCCATGACTCACATCCATATGTCAAGACTGGGACATAGGTGGAGCGGTATACAGCCATCTTCGTTTTCTTACCAACCTCTCTCTTGCTGAGGAATCCTCGATTTATGGCCTGAAAAAGTCTCCCAGCTGCTGCTTTTCGAGTGGCCAACTCTTCTTTGATGCCTCCCTTTCGGTCAATAATAGCTCCGAGGTATTTAAAGTGGTCTACCTGCTCCAGGACCTGTTCTCCCAGCTTAATCTGATGTCTTCTTTCTTCTCGTGATATCACCATGGATTTCGTTTTAGAGCTGCTTATGACCATCCCGCTCTTCTCCAGCTCTTCCTTCCAGACTTGCAGGTTGAATTGGAGATGTGCCTCTGATTTAGCAATCAGGGCAACATCATCAGCAAATGCCAGCTCCGAAATACAGACCTGTCTCATCTTCCAGTACCCCACTGAATACTTTCTTGTTCTCTCCTTACATGCCTTAATGACATCGTCCATGAGGAGTATGAAAAGATAAGGTGACAGGATATCACCTTGTCTTACACCAGTGGTGGTCCTGAACTCTTCTGACTTATGGTTTGCTGTCCTCACATAATTTCTGCAAGACTTGTAGAAGCTCTGTATAGCATGAATCAGAGGTGCTGGAATATTCTTCCTTGCCAAACAGTCCCAAAGTTTGCTCCAGGGGACCCTGTCAAACGCCTTTTCCAGATCTATGAAACAAAGATGGATCTCACTCTTATACTCAAGGGCCTTTTCACTCAGCTGTCTGAGTGGGAAGATTAGGTCTTGAGTACTTCGGTTCGCTCGGAATCTTCACTGGACCTCATCCAGTTGTGGCTCAGCTAGGCGTCGGAGTCTCTGCTCTAAGATTCTGGAGTAGATTTTACCAGGGACACTGAGAAGGGATATACCTCTATGGTTTCCACACTGTCGATTGTCACCCTTTTTGAAAATTGGTGTTATGATGGCAATCTCCCAATCCTTTGGTATGGTCTTGTTGTACCATGCTGCCTGTAGAACCCTTAAGAGTAATAGGTCGCCTGATGCTCCCATGTACTTAAACATTTCTGGTGTTATACCATCATGCCCTGCTGCTTTGCCCATCTTGATTTTCTCCAGTGCTGCCTTCAGTTCTTCCATCTTTATGTCATCTTCACCATCATTGGTTTTCTCTTCTGTGCTAGTGGTTATCATTTCTGATGCTTCACCATGCTCACCATCCAAGAGTTCTGAGAAATATTCTTTCCATCTTTCCATTACTTCCTTCGGGGCAGTAAGCAATTTGCCTTGCTTGTCCTTTATAAATTTGAGAGGGCATTGTTTTTCCTTTCTCATGTTCTTTAGGGTCTTATAGAACAATTTCTGGTTTTCTTGTGCATCTTTTTCTAGCTTTTCTCCAAATTCTTCCCAGGACTTCTGTTTTGCTGCTAGCACCTTGTTCTTTGCTTCTGTTCTGAGTGTCACATATTCTCTATATTTTTCCATCTGTCCTGTTGTGTTTCTAGCTCCTAAGTATTGTTTCCATGCCATTTTCTTCTCTCTTATTTTCTCTTTGACTTTTTCTGTCCACCAAGGTGTCCTCTTTCTCTTGTTCCCAAGTCGGACTTCACCGCATGCTTCTGCTGCAGCTGTCTTTATGATATCCTTGAATTTATTCCAGAGGGTTTCCAAGTCATCAGGTCGTTCTTCTGTGTTGCTCACCGCTGCAGCAATAAGCCCCTGATATCTGGTCTTAATTTCTGGCTCTTTCAGCTTGTAGGTCCTAATGCTCATTTCTCCCGCTCGTTTACTTGGTTTCTTGCGTGATGTTGGGCAGTTCCTAGACTGAGCAACTCTTTCAGTTGTTCTTTTGATGGTCAGCAGGTAGTGATCACTTCCAATCTCTGGCCCCCTCCAGACTCTAGCATCCCGGTTATATTTGAATGAGCTTCTCCTAACAATGGCATAGTCGATCACTGTATATTCCCACGCATACATAAATATCTTTACTTTCGCACGGTGTGGAAGAAAACTGACATTTAGCACTTTATATATATATATATATATATATATATATATATATATATATATATATATATATATATATATATATATATATATATATATATGTGTGTGTGTGTGTGTGTGTGTGTTTGTGTGTGACAGTGCCATTTTTGTCATTTTCTCCTTCGTGCTGCGGAATTTTCCTCAGCGCCATCTTGTCATCGCTATTTTGTCTGTCGTTCTCTACCTTTTTACCACAACATAGAGATTTGGCAGCCATTTTAGCGTTACTTAGTCAGGATCTAACAATAGAACATTCGTCATGCACGCTGACAGAGCAGCAGCCAATCAGAGAAAAGAAGCGCCAATCAGAGAAGAGAAGCGCCAATCAGAGAAGGGAAGCGCCCAGACTGAACGCGCAAAACTTAGCATTTCAAAATCGTCTGTCATTCCTATCGATAGGCGCGGAGAGAGAACAAGCTGTAGAGATCAGAAGTCTAGTTCAAGCAAGAACATGCCTTGGACTTAAAGTCTACGAACACTGTCTGGGTATTCGGTAGTATTAAATGATGTTCTGTATAAGGCTTTGTGTTACTTGCATTGCTAGGTCTTCTGCTGAGAGAGTTGCAAGCAACCAATAATTGCAACCCCTGTCAAACGATCCTTAATAAAATTTTCTTAGTGCATTGGTCTTGGGTGTGAGGTAGCCACGTCGACATAAGTTTGCCTCAACCACACGTAGCCCCTGTCATATATCAGAGTGGATCTCAGCCAATGCGATGGGAAGCGCTATAGGTGCATCACTCTTAGAAACTCCACAAAGTTGGACGGTTTCTCCTGTCTCTTGACTGGGTTTGACCAGATGCCTGGCGGCATTGCAATCATAAGAAAGCCCCGTGTCAAATAAACAAAAAGTTGAAGAATCGTTCAAAATAACAGTACATCGCGTTGAGGGTGTATCCCCCACAGATTGAGAATCACTGACATTAATTCTACCTTGCGAGACTGTTAGCAAGCATCCGATGCGTTTAGGCTCGGTGTGCTCGCTCTGATCAAATGTCCCGTGCTCAGGGGGTTTCCCTTTGCCACCTTGTCCTTTCTGAACACGCTGCCATGTAGGACGGTTGGGTTGATCAGTCTGTTTGTTATTGGTGGGGTACTTGTTTTTGTAGAACTTAGGCTTTTCAGGAGGGGGTTTTGTGGTCCAGTTTCTCTGTGGTTTTTTTGGTGAGAAGCGTGAGAAGATTGGTCTAGATTATTCTTTCGAAAAGGCTCTTCTGTCGGTTTACGTTTTGAAGCCGGCAGTTCGGCCAGCGCATTTTGATATTGCTCAGACTTTTCCAAAATGTCTTCAAGCTTTTCTGCCCCTTGTTCAGCTAAAAATCTCCGGGTGTCACCAGACAAAGTGTTTTTTATCTGATCGCATATAACGAACTCCTCAAGACCTTCATAGGTAGAGGCAAGCTGTGACAGCTCCAAACACTTTGACAAGTATCCCTTCAGGCGAGAAGAGAACTGCTGAAAAGTTTCAGAATTCTCCTTTCTGCTGTTGCGAAACAGTTGCAAATATTTTCGCGCATTCATTTCAAAGCGCTCAAGCAAAGCTTTCTTCAACACGTCGTAGTTGTCTTGTTGGCTACTTTCTAGTTTAGAGTAAACATCATAAGCAGTACTTTTTAAAACCTGGGAAAGCTTCATACACCAACGCGACCTCTCTAAACCGTACTGAGTTGCCATTTTCTCAAATTTTTCTAGCCACGTGTCAATCTTCTCATTAGGACAAGGGAAACATTCTAGAGTGAAAGACATAGCGGTAAGTTGAGGAGATTGAGTGTTAGAAGGATCAGTTAAGGAAGAATGAGGAGAAGTCTCTCCATTGCTGGAGGTAGAGGCAGCTCCACGACTTTGGACCTCTAGAGTCTTAAGCGCCAACTCGTGCTGTCTCTGATTTTCTCTTTCCTCATGCTGTCGTTCCTTCTCTCTTTCCTCATGCTGTCTCTCCTTCTTTCTTTCGTTCGCCCTGCGAATTTCCATTTCCTCATCCATCTTCTTCTGCTCTCTAGCTTCGGCTGCTTTCCTCTCCGCATCATATCTGTCAAGTTCTTTCCTGATGAAGCTTTCGCTTCCTCTCCGTCCAATCCCTATTCCCTTGCTTCCTCTCTGAGCATCTGCCTAAGCTTTGCTCGCTCTGCCATTGTAAAGAACTTACTGAGTGTTTATCGAGAAGGAAGTAAGAAAAAGGATACACTAGTTCCTTACCCCTTACGAGAAAATCAAACAAGAAATATATGATATTTAACTGGGATACCTCCTCCTATATTAATAGTATCTAACTATTGCTGCTATTAATGGCTCTAAAGGCTCTAAATGCAAGCGACTATGCCAAATAAATGGTAGTTAAGATTAATCACTAACAAAAATACGTTGCTACAGTGGAAACAAAACAATTATTGCAAAGATTTAAGGAGAAAAAAAAAATTCCTTTAATTTTAAATCCACTACAAGTTCACCCCTGAAGTCAGATCGGGTAAGGGAGGCAATTAACTGGACGAAAAAAATAGTCCGAACGCACTTCTTAACTTAGTTCAAAACACCTTCTGCTTCAAAACCCATTGATTGTTACACAATCACAAATTCTACCAGCGGTTTAGTATTACAAAATCATTACATAACATATCTTCCGACAAAATCAACCTGTAAATCAAAATGAATAATACTCAATAATGCAGTGGGAAAAAAACCAACTTATTAGTGCGGTCAGCAAGCCATAAACAGATCGTTTGTCTAGGGAATAATATTATTTTTAAAGATATTAAAACTCACGAGGCATCACACTCTTACTCTATTTCAAAATAAAGAAAATTAATCCTGCAGACAAGCTGATATTTGTCGTCTCGTCTTCCTATTCTAAGTTCAAAAAATCCCTCGGACGAGTCCACATTTGTCGTACTTGCTCAGGATTTGAGTTCAATTCCCGGAAAACGAGCCCACATTTGTCGTAGATTTGTGATAGGAGAATTAAGACACAGATTGGTCCCTTATGAATAGAAATAGAATAGCTTAGTGGGAGATAATAATTGAAATAACTTTACACGAGTGAAATGATGGAAACTAGATTAGTCTGTCTCTGAGACTCGAGGAGATCCTCTCGCTCAGCCTATCTCTACAACAGAAAATATTTGTCAGACAGATTACTCAGTTATATAGATGTACTATATGTCAACCACTCACATACACACACACACATAAGTGACGACAGTTAGACGCACAGACGTGAAAACTATAACAATGGAATATAGATATTTTGGGACGAGCTGACCGACATACTTGAATAAGTTTAGGTAAGTTTTATTTACCATAAGAATTCACCACAAGCACAAATTTAGAATATCAATCACCTATAAATATACATACACATAAGTTAATGAATTACTAAAAAAGAATAGACCCATAGGTGTAATCCTTTCCCCTTCTGTTGAGCCCACGATTCCGTTAGCAGAAAAGTTATAGCCCCCAAAGAGTCACAAATTTATACGCTATGGTCTAGGATTACCCTCTATGGTTAAGAACAGAGTTGATATATTAATCGATTCTAAGAGGAAAACACCATTAGCAACAAACTTGCATAAAGAAAATACAAAGTGGGTGCATGAATATAAAAATGAAAGAATCACTCGTTCTGCTTTCTCTCAATTCATTCAGCAGGGACCCCTGACGTACTTTCTTACCTACAAACGTGATGTTTTTCACCTTCTGACGCAAACTTTAGGACACACCTCTACAGTGAATCTGTATTCTTTTGATAAAGAGAATTCAAGCACTGCAGATACAGGTTTCATCCAATGTTCCGGGAAGCGTTCACTTTATAACTATATTTTCAGATTTCTGTTAATGTCACTTGAATCAGTTCAGGTAAGAAATTTTTAACGGGTTCACAATGTCAGAATCTCGAGGTTTCAAATACTTAGGAAATGACAGGTTGGTAACTTCTCTCAATATAAAATTATTGATCACACACAATTGGTCCAACGTCGGAAATGTTACTGTTGGTAATTTTTCTCGCCACAGGGGCTGAATGTACATGAGATTTAGGGAAGAAATATAATCTGGCTCGATAGGCACAGTTACTGCATTTAGTCTTAAAGTTCGTGAGCTGGGTACTCTGTCTCCTTCTGGATGCAAACACAATGCCAGACAGGTTTTTAACTTGTAAACTCACGTATTAAGTACAAAATGTTTCTTCTAGGTTATTCTCTTATATACTGAAAAACCGCTTGTAGATTTTGGGCTTGACCCATATACTGTATAAAAGGAAGAGAAAAACATAAATACTCAACCCTAATAGTATACACAAATCCTGCGCGTAAAATAGAATATGTTCACTTCGGTCATTTAACATAATTATAAACCGCAACTTAGAGCTTGTCTTATCGTTTAAAACTCCCGTGAAATAAATTCTAGTCATTAAAAAAACAATCATCATGAATTAGAAATACATACGTATCTCGTCAATACTCAATGATGAATCAGTTACCGGTTAGCTAAAACATTCCGTGACTGGTTACTAGCAATTTAATTAAATTTATTTATAGCTGAATGAGTTTTTAGCTAGAAATTATAATTTATTTTGCTATCCTCTGTAACACAAAAAAACTAGAGAAATTAACTGACTTATCATTTAATCACTCTGCACAGAAATTAAACTAGTGAAAATGAAATAGGCGATCTACCACTTAAATCACTCAACACTACTAGATATATATATTTACCACTAGCGCAGAAGTAAAACTATCTCCAATCGACCAACTAAATGATACTTCTATTAACAGAGATCTTAGGAATCGAAAGCTAGATTGTTCTAGTCTTTCTGGCGGTACTAGATGAATTAAGTTAGAATTCTGGAGTATATATCTCTCTGAAATCAAAGGAAGGTTACGTCTATAGCCCGAACAGACTCATTTACCAGATGTTAGCACCTACGTCCAGATTTACATATTTCCTTACTCATTCTAAGAATCAGAGGGATTTCTCACACAGAAACCGAAACCAGACTTAACACCTACAGTAATGTCTCTCGATCTGATCATACATCGGCAATAAAACTTCTAGTGTGCGTTTTACACATTCTGCTTCATATGGCCATTCCCAGCGATCAATGTCTTTCATCTCAAATCTTTCACCGAGAATAATTAACTATAGGTGAACAGATCAGAGAAAAGTGATAGACGATAGTCTTCCTTCTTATCCCTGTCGAGATCGAATTAACACGATTCGATCTCTCATCAAAGAAAGCTTAACAGCAAAAAAATGCGGTACATAATAAGAAAGGAAAGACAAAGGTTTAAATGAGAGAGTATTCGTTAACAATCGAGCGTATGCGAAAAAAAGTAAAAGAGCGAAAGAAAGGTAAAAGACAAGTGTAGAATAATGAAAAGATATAGAAATTTATTAATCATAAATCTCTGCCACATTCAGTAAGTTGTGAATGTAATAATCCAATAAAAATAGACAATGCTCTTTTGAGTAGAGAGTAATTTTTTTCTGTGGATTTGTTTATTTTAGCCAACGTATTAGCTTACTCTTTTGTGTGTGTTCCACCCCTCCACAAAATATATTAACTCTATACAAGTCAGTAGCGTAAGTAGAAGAAACGTAAGTTTTTTTTTCCTTTTTAGTTTCCTACTTCATTTTTTTAAAACCTTATTCACTTAAGCCCAAAAGTCTTATTACAATTTTCTACTCTACAAGATCTAATAAGGTCCTGGGTTCGAGTCCTGGGTAAGCCACTCACGTCTGTTGTTTTTCTGTTGTCTAGTGTTCTACTTCTTTATTTCTTACGAGTGCCTGAAAACATACCTTTATGTTTGTCTAATATTTATTTATATGCAAAAGTGAACACAGTTCTATTGCGCACTACTGTACGGGGCTATTCAGTCAATGCTCACCACTGCGAGCTCTATCACACGCTAACATCGCCCGGCGTGCAAAGTTCTAAAAACGATGTTTATGTTATTTTCAATCACTATATATCGCTGAGCCCTTAGCGACCTCTCACGGAACCCTAGGGTACAGTTGAGCCCCGGTTAGGAAACCCTGCTCTAGAGAAAGCTAACACAACATGCCTTCGAACTGTTGGCACAGCATGTTAACACCGTCTTAGGCCGCTTACACACGAGCGTTTCTTGACGCGCGTTTCTCATGCGTGATGAATGAAGGAGTAAGGGATTTACAGGCTGCTCAGCCGAGCGAGACTTCTGTAAATCCGTACTCTTTCATTCGTCACGCGTAAGAAACGCGCGTCAAGAAACGCTCGTGTGTAAGCGGCCTTAATGTACCTTCAAGAACTTCACCGGTGGAAAAGGGAAATTAATCACTTTATGAATTACCTTACACTGGTAGTCGGCGTAATATAGCTCCCAATCAACCGGTAGATCACAGAAAAAGATTTCATAGATCTTTAGGTGACTAAGGGAGCAAAAAAAAAAACGAATTTAAAAGCTAGAGGAATTTCGGATGTGTGCTCTCAGTGGGCACTTAAAAACGCGGTGTTATGACCCTATTTTTGCACACTAGTCTTTTATTTGAGATTTGTGTAGTGCACAAAAAGATTTCGAGGTGAATGTTTCTATGCGTGGTAGCGAGAATGACGTATATTTGTTTAGTGTAGCGACATTAGATTTTGATTCTCAGTGCCCGATGGGACAAGTCGTATGTGTGGCCATCTGGACTTAGAATAAAGTGGACAATGTTCGTGATTTACTGGACGTCTCCAATGTATGTGTTTACAAATATAATATTATCAGGATGGATAATAAAAACATATTGATGTGTCTAAGATATCAGGACTTCTGGAACATTTAAAGAATGCCTCGTTAGTGGACATGCCTGATGTGAAGTAAACATTGTATGTGTTGGAGAATATAAGTATCTATATGAATTAAATAGATACTTATAGATACTTATATCTATATGAAATAAACTAGATGCAAATACAGACATTCCACGAAAAGAAGGAATCATCACAGCAATCAAAGGGTTAAAGAACGAAAAAGCTCCTGGCCATGATAACTTACATGCAGAGCTATTTAAGACAGACCCTGAGCTAGCAGCAGAACTATTAGAACCACTATTTGCACAAGTCTGGAAAACGGGGACAACACCATCAGAGTGGAACAAAGGAATAATTGTCAAATTGCCCAAGAAGGGAGATCTTGCAGACAGCAATAATTGGAGAGGAATCACTCTTCTCTCAGTTCCCAGCAAAATACTAGGCAGGATAATTATACATAGAATTTCAAAAGCAGTAGACCACAAACTGAAGAAAGAACAAGCAGGATTTAGAAAGAACAGAAGATGTGTAGATCATATATTCACTCTCAGGAACATTATAGAGCAGTGCTCAGAATGGCAAAGACAGCTGTACATTAATTTCGTTGATTTTGAAAAGGCTTTTGACAGCATACATAGGGACAGTTTATGGAAAATACTGAGGGCTTATGGAATTCCAAGCTGCATAGTGTCAATCATAAAAAGCCTCTATGCCAACTTTACGTGTAGTGTTGGGCAGAGCAACCTAACCTTTGAGGTGAAGACAGGAGTACGACAGGGATGCCCTTTATCAACCACTCTATTTTTAACAGTCATAGACTGGGTGATGCGCCAGACAACAGAGGACAGTCCAAGAGGAATAAGATGGTCTACATTTTCTACATTGGAAGATCTGGAATATGCAGATGACATTGCACTACTAGCACATTCACATCAACACATCCAGGAAAAAACGGATAGACTTAATAAGTTTAGCCAGCAGGTGGGCTTGAACATCAATTTAAAGAAGTCAGAGTTCATGACGCTCAATGTGAACAACCCTGAGTCCATATCAGTAAGGAATCAGCAACTGGTACAGACAGACACCTTCACTTACCTAGGATGCATAGTAACACCAGACGGCGGGGCAGGCATGTAGCAAAGTCTGCGAGAATAAACGCTCAATTCAGTAAGATTTAGGCATAAAACGATAATAAATACATTAGCCCGCATGTGTCTGACGGTTGACATCTTCGACGCCAGCAGCGCTGCTTTTTGCACAGTGCTAAGCTTATAGACCGATTTCACGGTAATAGTCTGACACGCTTTTAGTTTCGTTTTCGAGAAACACTACTAATATTTAACATTTGCCCGATCTGCTGCATACACTTTGTAGTCTAGCCTTATAATTAACGATTGGCGGAAGCGTGCCGCAAAATAACTATCTGAATTAATGCTTTCTGTCAACTTTAACGCAAAATTAGTAGTAATCCTTACATTGTTTGGTAGTATTACACGATACAATACTAATTATTAACGCCTATTCTTAACCCGCCCCGTCAACACCCCGCTTCGCTGACACAGTCTGCAACGCATATACACACACTGCGGAAAAGCCAGCCAAGGCAAAACCACGCAGACAATTTTATTTTCCTCCTAGTGGTAGCATTTCTGACGTAACTAAAACAAGTTAGTTATTTGAAAAATACATGCTAGCGAGATGAGGGAGAGGAAAGATGGCGGACTTGTGTAAAATTTTATTTGACGATTGACGATGACATAAATTGGAAATTTTAAACCATTATGTAGTTCCCCATAAAAATTATATGGTAGTATGACGTAGAGTTCGCTGAGTAAGAATGTACTTTAAATAATATGATAGTCCCAGAATTAGAGAAGTTATTGAAGAAATACTAATATCTACGGACTGTCTGTCTGACTGGCGTTCCTGCTTATGTTTTTTTGGTAACGTTAGGAGGACGCGAGCTTGGAAAAGAGGCAGGGAGGTACATTCAAATTCGCTTGGGTAAAAGAGTATGAATGGAAAAGGGGAGCGGTAGGAAAAATGTAATCCTAAACGAAACATCTTTTTGTATTGGGCATGACAAAAGCAGACTGGCCAATCGACCACCAGACGCAGAAATTGTTCGAAATTATTTTGGTTTTTCATTCAAACTGCTTTTGAATTCAAGTAGTCGAACGTTTCGATTGGCCAGTGCTAGTAAATATTAGCAAAAGGCTTTGACTATTCATTGCCAGTTGAACTAAAAATTGTATTCAGATACGCTGAGAAACAGCTGTGTTAATTCTAAACTTAAATAAAGAATAAATTCACAGTCTGTGCAGTTCGGAGGAAGCTGAGGCCATTTCTTCACACAGTCAGCGTCATTTGTTTATATATTTCTTGATTGTGGTAAGGATATTTTATGAAATTTAATATGTTTGGTCCAACTACAAAGTTAGATACTGCTATTGGGAAAAAGTGAAGGACATGTCGGGAGCAGACATTGTTGAGTCCTCACATTAAACGGTATCTAACTGATGTATGTTGTTATGATTATGTTGTCATATTATTGTATTAGCATATACTAGTAAGCCTCTGTGTTCAATGAACACTGTTAACATGCCTGAAGCAAATATATTTGAAAAGAAGAGAATATCATATCAAAGGAAATGTGGTTACTCCACATTATTGTATTGAGGAAAAGTATGTGAACGTACAGTGGCGTATCTGCTATAAGGACCTGAGGTGTGGTCACAACAAGGTGGGAGTCCTGTACAATACGGGGCTAGTGCACTTGTAAGGCACGCGAGGCTGACTCCATACCCACGTAGGAAATTAAGTGTTAGAATAAGTGATCAGAGATAAAAGGCCAGGGTGTCCTTTTGTTGCAGAGGGTCTATGTTCCTGTTGCCGGCTGGTGACAGGAAACCTGCTGAGTACTAAAAAAACGCCAACCAGTCTCCAACCAGACTTATATGCTGTCGAATATACCAGTAGGAGCTTTGGCGAGTGGTGAAATTGAAACTTACTGCAACTACACATTGAAATATCTTACAACAAGGACTCCCAGGTGATGTGTTAGACATCTGGGGCATCTCTGACATTTTCTTGTGTTTCAAAACAATACACAGGACATTTATGGGGGTAGGATGAACTACAGCCCTCATCTACAGTGACTCTCCCTTTAAATGAATAAAGTGAATTCTTTTAATATTTCCTACAGGAAAGACATATATATAAATACATAATAATAATAATTATAGCCCCTTCAGTCATAACTGACTATGGGAATGCGCCCCTGAGGTGGCAGCCCTCAGCTGCTTATTTTCCTGGTGCTCCTTTCGACGTTTTCTCCTCACCTCTGCTTCTTGTGTGAGCCTCTCTTCGCCCAATCTGAGGTGGTGCCGTAAATAGCATCGCCACTTAGTGCGATCGGCAGCTTCATCCTCCCATGTTGCTGGATCCATGTCCAGTGCCCTCATATCTCTCTTGCACACATCTTTGAACCTCAGCTGTGGTCGCCCAACTGTTCTCTTGCCATCTGCTAATTGTCCGTAGAAGATATCTTTTGGGATGCGACCATCTTCCATGCGGCGAACATGGCCAAGCCAGCGAAGTCTGCGCTGTCTTAGCAGCGTATACATACTTTGAAGGCCAGCACGTGACAACACCTCGACATTTGTCACTTTATCTTTCCACGAGATGCCGAGGATGCGGCGTAGACACCGCAAATGGAAGGTATTGAGCCTTCTTTCTTGCTTAGCATAGGTCGTCCAGGTCTCGCTGCCATATAGGAGTGTGCTGGTGACGCAGGCATTATATACCGCAGCTTTGGTTTTAATTGTGAGTTTAGAGTTTCCCCAAACACGCGATGTGAGGCGGGCAAAGGTAGCTGCAGCTTTGCCAATGCGGCTGTCGATTTCTGTATCCAGTGAGAGTTTGTCATTGATGGTAGACCCTAGGTATGTGAAGTGGTGCACCACTGCCAATTCATAGTTATCGATAGTGATAACTGGTGCAGCACCCACATCCTGACTCAGCACATTCGTTTTCTTAAGACTTATTGTGAGGTCAAAGTCCTTGCATGCTTTAGTGAAGCGATTCATCAAGCTCTGAAGCTCCTGTTGGCTTTGAGTGACGACTGCAGCATCATCAGCGAACAACAAGTCTCTTATAGTGACCCTTCTGATTTTTGTTTTTTGCCTTCAGCCTTGAAAGATTAAACAGACGGCCATCTGACCTAGTGTGAAGGCATATTCCTTCAGTTGCATCTCTGAATGCATGTTTCAAGAGTAAGGCAAAGAAGATTCCGAAGAGGGTTGGAGCCAGAACACAGCCTTATTTAACGCCACTTCGTATATCAAAGGGCTGTGACGTGCTTCCAGCATATTGGACTGTTCCCTTCATGTCGTCATGGAATGACTTTATCATTTCCAGCATTTTAGAAGGGCAGCCTATTTTCAGGAGGATTTTAAAGAGTCCATCCCTACTAACCAGGTCAAATGCTTTTGTGAGGTCTATAAAGGCGATATATAATGGTCTTTTCTGCTCTCTTGATTTTTCCTGAAGCTGGCGGAGAGAGAAGATCATGTCTGTTGTTGATCTGCCAGCTCGGAATCCACACTGTGCCTCTGGATATATGCGCTCAGTTAACTTGTGTAGTTGCATTAAGATGACTTTGGCAAAAACCTTACCAACAATACTGAGAAGAGAGATGCCTCTGTAGTTATTGCAATCACTTCTGTCTCCTTTATTTTTATACAGTGTTTCAATCTTGGCATCTCGCATGTCTTGAGGAATAGTTGTCTCTTCCCAGCACTGGCACAGCATCTTATGCAGGGGATGTAATAGCGTGATCTTACAGCATTTGATTAAATCAGGAGGAATCCCATCACTGCCTGGTGCTTTGCCAGAGGCCAAGCTATCAATGGCCTTACTGAGTTCCTCTAATGTTGGTTCGGCATCCATAATATCTTTTTAGTTATTGGGCAAATTGTCCCAAAATTTTAATTGTTCTTTTCTGTAAACTATCTTGTCCTTATTTTCAAAGACCTGTCCACAAGCTATGAATGGACAGGCAAAATAAATTGTAAAAAAAAGAGTTGTTCAAAGAAAAACTTAACTGCTAGTTTTATTATCTTCTTTATAGAAACTTAAAGTGTTTGACTGTTGTGTACCATCATTTCATTTCTCCCCTATACACTAGGTACACCATACACCATACACTAGAGCCAGAATAGTGACCGTGTGAGACCTAGGGAGGTAGCGGTAGGTTCTCTGCACATAATTCATCATCATCATTTATAGAGTCAGAGACCTACATGTGCTTGACCTCACACGGTTAAAGCAGACACCTTTTCATTCTTTTAGGATACCATCATAACCTCCCCAGCAAAATCAACTTTGCTACATAAATTGGTAGGCTTGTCCGGGCATCTGAATTTCTTGTAGTACTACATACATCGGGGTCTGGGGTTTAGCTTTAACAACAGTCTAATTTTCCCAGGGAATCCCCATATAATATTACCCAAGATTTGGGAAGTGAAGAAAGTGTCAGAGCCCAGATTTAATTAAATAAATTTATAATTAGTTAAAGATTTAGATAGAACATTTTATACTTATCAGAATGGCAGATCTGGCCAAGTTTCGCTCTGCGGCTGTACAGACTGCTAAAGAGATGGGCATGGATGGACCAGAGTTGGTTCAATATGTGACGGTAGAATGTGACAAATTTATTGAACGAGATAGGGAAGACAGGAAGTTAGAAGCAGAAAGAAAGTTAGAGGCTGAAAAAGAAATTAAGAGGCTGCAGATTGAGGCTGACAAGGAGGCTAGGGCATTGGAGGCTGAGACTAAGAAGTTACAGATAGAGGCAGAAGAAAAGAGATTGGCTGCAGAAAGAGAAGAAAAGAGATTGACTGCCGAAAGGGAGGCAGAAGAAAAGAGATCGACTGCCGAAAGTGAAGCAGCAAAGGAGGAGAAAAGATTACAGAGGGAGCATGAGCTACGACTAAGGGAGTTAGAATTTCAAGGCCATGCTCCTGAAAATGGTACTAGCCCCTTTGCCTCAGATGCCACTACTAGTCAGGGAGCCTCAACCTCAGCTATGGGTTTTCATGTAGACCATTTTGTTGAGAAAGACGATGACATCGAAGGGTATTTAAGCAGGTTTGAACTTTTAGCCACTACTTATGGGTTAGAAAGAGAAAGATGGGGGGTAAAGTTGTCTCAGGGACTTCGGGGAACAGCTTATGAAGTGTTTTCCAAAATGAGCAGGGATGACCAAGACAACTATGACATGTTGAAGCAAGCTCTTCTGTTAAGATACGAAAAGAACGGAGAGTTTTATAGAAAGAAATTTAGGAATGCCAGGCTACTGTCGGGTGAGACCTATCACCAGTTCTCCGCCCGGTTGGAAACGTATATGGAGAAATGGGCTTCTTTGGGGAAAACCCGAGATCTCAAAGAGATGATACTCATTGAACAGATGAGAGAGTCCATGG
The DNA here is from genome assembly GCA_024509875.1 of Oreohelix idahoensis. Taxonomy (NCBI): domain Eukaryota; kingdom Metazoa; phylum Mollusca; class Gastropoda; order Stylommatophora; family Oreohelicidae; genus Oreohelix; species Oreohelix idahoensis. The sequence goes on along the minus strand of JAMPIV010006383.1, from coordinate 81,848 downwards.
CTCCAGACATGAGAAAGTTTCTCATGAAACAGGGTGCGGAGAGGCTGGGTGAGATAATAAATGTCACTGAGAGGTATTAGGCAGCCCAGGCAGAGGTAGCTGGCACAAAGAAAAAACAAATAGATCAGAGTAAGGCCCCTCCAACCCATAATAAATTCGATAATAGAAATAGGCAGAACTTTGATAGGCCTCGAAATGAGTTTAAGAATAGACCTTCACAATTCAATGATAGAAGGAATGATGAAAGAAAACCTTTTAACCAAGGAAAGAGGTATTGTAAAAATTGTCGGATGGACAACCATAACACTGAAAATTGTAGAAGGAAAACTCCAAGTTTCGCTGCCATGAAAACTGGGAGGAAGGGAGTAAAGGTCAACTCTATTGAACAACATGAACCTTACCACCCCCCAGTGTGTGAAGATGGAACATGCAATGGAGTCACCATAAGGTGTTTGTATGATACGGGATTAGATTATGATTCAGTAGTGGGTTCTCACCTGGTGCAGGCAGATCAATACACCACAGAAACAGTGGAGATCCAAGCTACAACCAAGGACGTAGCGACCATGACACTTCCCATCGCCAGGATAAATGTGAAGACGCGATATGTGGAAGGAGTAATCAAGGCAGCAATGTTAAATGACCCAATCTATCCTCTGATATTGGGGTGTAGATATGTCTTCTTGGGGAATCCCAAGAGACCTGTGATCATGGCAACAGTCCAGAAACGATCACAATCCAAAAAGGAAGAAGATGAACCGATAAATAACGGACAGCTGGTCCTTCCTAGTTCGTATAGGGAGAAAGTAATGGAGTTAGGTCATACTATCCCCTTCAGTGTTCACATTCGGATTAGCGCAACAGGACAGCGTATAGCTTGTCATTATTTCTGGCCAGGGATAACGGAAGACATTAAGAGATATGTGAAATCCTGTCCCGAATGCCAGAGAGTAGCTCCAAAGCATTGGACTGCTCCAGCAACTCTTGGGGAAATGCCCATAGTGGGAACCCCTTTTGAGAGAGTTGCAGTGGATATTGTGGGACCTCTCACTCGGACCAAGAGGAGGAACAGTTACATCCTTACTCTGGTAGACACTTGTTCTATGTGGGGAGAGGCGGTAGCCCTGTCATCAATCGATTCGAAACATGTTCCAGAGGCATTACTTACGATATTCACAAGGTTAGGATTCCCGCATCAAATCTTGACTGATAGTGGCTCTCAGTTCAAGGGGAAGCTAACTGAAGAGGTTTTCAGGTTGTTTCAAGCCAAGCACATTCATTGTAGTCCGTATCACCCCCAAGGGAACGGCCAGGTAGAGAGGTTCAATGGGACTCTCATTTCTATCCTGAGAAAGCTGGCACATGAGAAACCTGATACGTGGGACCACTACTTGCCCGCCGCATTGTTTGCCTACCGGGAAGTACAACATATTTCAACTGGAATGGCACCCGCAACACTCCTATTTGGGAGGCCTATAAAAGGTCCGTTGGAAGCTCTGTTAAGGACCTGGACAGATGAGAAGGCAGAGGAGACTTACCTCATCATACCAATATGTGAACGAACTGACCACTCGTTTAAAAACGTGTTGGAAACTGGCAAATGAAAATTTGAGACAAGCCAGGAAAAAGCATGCTGCTTATTATAATAAGAAAGCGAAGGATAGGGAACTGGCTGTAGGGGTGTGATGAATTTACCGTGATACAACGTTAAAATATCTCCAATTATAAAGATAAAATGTAGGGATAAAAATAATGCGTAAGATACTAGGAGACATGCTCGCCCATGCCCGCATTTCCTACCGCCATTCAAACTAACTAGTTAGACGTGCAGACGAAACGGTTTACCCTTTGTAGACGGGAGGATAACGGAGATATAAAAAAGGAAAAATATGACTGAACACGTGTTTGAACCTAATGGGCAAAAAGACGCAATCAAAAAACTAACCTTGAGAAAAAATATGTTTTTTCTTAATACTAAAGTTATGAATATAAAACCTAGCTAGTTTGATAGCCCATCTTAAGCAGAGAAATAATATACTTTAAATTATCCAGACGGATAGATAACAAGGAAGATATTGACAAAAGACTGTATTGTTCATATCAGACTAGCGACAGTATTGTTGTGCACACTTTCACTAAAGCCTCAAAATTGCGTCCTTGAGACAAGGAAATGCTAAAATCTAGCTGTAATGAACGAGAGGGGGAAGGTGGAGAATTGTGGCTAAAAATAACTTAGGAGACAGATTTGTGTAGGTTTTGTGTATAGTTGGTCCAAGAAACAAGTGTGTTTTCTGTGAAAAACCAAGTAGAGACAGACGGACCAACAGACAATAATACATACTTGACTGAGATCTGACTGAAATTTGACTTTTGGTTGAAGATTTGAAAAAGTTAGGGGGGAAGTCTGTGATTGGACAAATGTATTCATATTAGCGGGGTAGAGACGCGCAATTTTGCCATTTGCTATAAGTCTGTCCAGTAGACACAGTAAATAATTACCAGTGGTGTTTTTCCCAGAAGATATTACATACATTTTAGTGGGACGCCATACTATAGCCAGCAGCTCAGCTGAGTTTTGCTAGTATTAACTGTGTTCTCAATTCTGAATTCTGGTAAGAATGAAAGCATTTATCTTGTATATTTTAATATTTCGAGTGATTGATACTGCCATATCATATAAAATGATTACGACAAGTAAGTGCTCGCTCTAGGTCCCCAGCCCAAGTTCAGGGTCTAGAGACAAACAAAAAATATATGGACGCCTAACTAAGACTATGGAAGGCGGATCTATTATTGAGGTCAGTGGGAACATATCACCTATCTTATTGAATGAAAGGAAACTATTGAACATATCTCAGATGCAATGCAGTCTTGGGGAACTGGTACTATATGAAAACAACTGGGTAAGATGTGCTACGTTGGTCAGAGAGATCTGACCCATTCTGTGTAATGTTGATGTGTTGTGCTGTGTGTAAGAGTGGTGCAGTGGATAGAGTACTGACACATAGCACAAATTTTGTTTCAGAATTGTGAGTTTCTGTTGTGGCACTAAGGTAGTGCCACATACTTAATCAAGAATACACAAGCAGATGTGTGTGCCGCCTAACATTTGTGTCGGTGCAGCCTAGCATTGTATTCCAGCTACCGAGAGGAGTGGGCCACAGGAATCCAGTATCAGATCTTCACAGACAAGATGAGTGAATAAGTGGCCTGCTGAAGATTCACCAGAACTCTTAACTATTTATAAATATTTCCCCATCACAAATATACTGAATTCTTGGGAAATATAACATTTACTACAGTCTATAAGTCAATGGACAAAGCTTGTTGTAGTCACAGAGTGGGTGTGATGACACCACCCCAACAGCACAACCAGTAATAGTTCTCCCAGAGACATTATAAATATTATTAATATTAACCAGTCTTATAAAATACCTATGTACACAAATTCCATTTTAGTATGCCATATATTTATGCATTCCATTTATAACTCCATAACATTTCATATGTTCTGACCAAAATAAAACATTGGTTCAGAACAAATAAATTTAGAAAAAAATTGTTTAAATCAAAACTAAAACAGTCTGAGTTAGTTCAGTGTGTTATAGATTTTATTAATATTATTAGACTTATTAATTACCTGTGTGTGTTTGTATATTCTATTACAACACATTACATTTCAGTACCCTAGACCTTTTAACGTAGCTACATTCATAATAGTAAAAGAGATCTGTTTGAGGTAGTAGTGGTAGTAAGAAGGGCCTTCTGTAATTCACATAAACATTTATCTCAGGAGCCTTCACAGCTGACCTCATACATTACACTAGGTAACATAACAACCATACAATACCATCAAAACCACTACAAATATTGGGGGCTCGTCCGGGATATTAAGTTTATTAAAGATATTAGAATCTCCTGGTGGGAGAATTAAACCAGTGGGGACAGATTGTATAATTTAAAAAGTGTCCCTTAAAATAAAAAGGGGAAAATAAAAGTTGGTGAATCTTCACAGCCAGTGGTAATTAGTTAATTAATTAAATAATTAGAATTACCTTGGTCATTAATTAATTAGAATTACCTTGGCCATTTTATATAATTAGAATTACCTTAGTCAGTATATAATTAGATTTACCTTGGTCATTGTTATTTTGTATGATGGCTGACCTAGCAAAATTTAGATCGGCTGCTGTGCTAACGGCGAAGGAGATGAATATGGAGGGTCAGGTTTTAATTTAGTATGTACCTTCTGAATGTGACAAGTATATTGAATGGGAAGATAGGAGGTTAGCTGAAGAGAAGAGGTTACAAATTGAGGCTGACAAAGAACTTAAGAGGCTGCAGATTGAGGCAGAAGAAAAACGACATCAAAGGGAGGCAGAAGATAAGAGATTGACTGCCGAAAGGGAGGCAGAAGAAAAACGACAGCAAAGGGAGGCAGAAGATAGAAGATTGCAAAGGGAGCACGAATTACGACTAAGGGAGCTGGAATTACAAGGCCATGCTCCTGAAAATGGTGCCAGCCCTTTTGCCTCAGATGCTACGCCTAGTCAGGGAGCCTCAACCTCGGCTATGGGGTTTCATTTAGACCATTTTGTTGAGAAAGACGATGACATCGAGGGGTACCTCAGTAGATTTGAATTATTAGCTACTACATATGGGTTAGAGAGAGAGAGGTGGAGTCTAAAGTTATCACAGGGACTGAGAGGTACTTCTTATGAAGTCTTTGCTAAAATGAATAGAGAAGACCAAGACAATTATGACATGCTAAAGCAGGCTTTGTTATTGAGATATGAAAAAAATGGTGAATTCTATCGTAAGAAGTTTAGAAATGCCAAACTGTTGTCTGGGGAGACATACCACCACTTCTCTGCCAGACTGGAAACCTATTTGGAGAAATGGACTGCTCTGGGGAAGACCCAAGATCTTAAAGAAATGATCATGATAGAGCAATTAAGAGAGTCCATGGCTCCAGACTTGAGAAAATTTCTCATGGAACAAGGTGCAGAGAGGTTGGGGGAGGTTTTAAATGTCGCTGAGAGGTATCAGGCAGCCCAGGCAGAGGTAAGTGGCACTAAAAAGAAGCACATAGAAAAATTAAAGCTCCACAGCAATTTAGTAGATTTGATAACAGAGAACAAGGTAATAAAGGCAGGACAAACTTTGATAGGCCAAGAAATGACTATCGTGACAGAAACTCACAGTTCAATGACCAAAAATATAATGAAAGAAATCCGTTTAACCAAGGAAAGAGATGGTGCAAATGGTGTAAGAAAGACAACTATAACACCGAATTTTGTAAAAGGAAACCTTCAAACATTGCTGCAATGAAGTCGGGGACTCAAAGATTAAAGGTTAATCCTAAGGGACAGCAGGAACCTTATCACCCCCCAGTTTGTGAGGATGTTATTTGTAATGGGGTCACCATAAGGTGCCTTTATGATACAGGCTTGGATTATGATTCAGTTGTGAAGTCTAGCCTAGTGGACCCAAGTCAGTATACCACAGAAACAGTGGAAATACAAGGGGCGACTAAGGATATACCACTCATGACACTTTCCATCGCAAGGATAACGGTGAAAACTCGCTATGTGGAAGGAGAAATCAGAGCAGCAGTGATAGATGAACCAATCTACCCTCTGATATTGGGGTGTAGGTACGTCTTCTTGGGGAATCCCGAGAGACCTGTGATCATGGCGACAGTGCAGACCAGGTCACAGAAAAAGGAGGAAGAAGGTGAACCTATAAATGCTCATCCAGAGGAGATGAGGAAGGCGCAGGCTGAGGATAGGACACTCAAGCCATGTTTTAAAAAATTGCCCAAATGCCACACACCTCCAAGCAAGGGAGAGTACTTTATGAAGAACAAATTATTATACAGGAAGGCCGGAACTGGAACAAATGGTCACAACCAGCTGGTTCTTCCCACTTCATATAGGGATAAAGTGATGGAACTCGGGCATGCGATTCCCTTCAGTGGTCACATGGGGAACAGCGCCACAGGACAGCGTATAGCTTGTCATTACTTCTGGCCAGGAATAACGGGGGATATAAAAAGATATGTCAAATCCTGTCCAGAATGTCAAAGGGTAGCTCCAAAGCATTGGACTGCTCCTGCAACTCTAGGGGAAATGCCCATAGTGGGAACACCTTTTGAGAGGGTTGCAGTGGATATTGTGGGACCTCTCCCTCGGACCAAGAGGAGGAACAGTTACATCCTTACTCTGGTGGACACTTGTTCTATGTGGGGAGAGGCGGTAGCCCTGCCATCAATTGATTCAAAACATGTAGCAGAGGCACTACTTACAATATTTACAAGATTAGGATTCCCGCATCAAATCTTGACTGATAATGGCTCACAGTTCAAGGGGAAACTAACGGAAGAAGTTTTTAAGCTATTTCAAGCCAGACACTTTCATTGTAGTCCGTACCATCCACAAGGGAACGGCCAGGTAGAGAGGTTCAATGGGACTCTCATTTCTATCCTGAGGAAGCTGGCACACGAAAAACCGGATCTGTGGGATCAATTCCTGCCCGCCGCGTTGTTTGCGTATCGGGAGGTACCACATAGTTCAACCGGGATGGCTCCCGCAACTCTGCTATTTGGGAGGCCAATAAAAGGTCCACTGGAAGCTTTATTAAGGACCTGGACAGATGAGAAGGCAGAAGAGACTGTTACCTCATCGTATCAATATGTGAACGAGCTGACCACTCGTCTGAAAGCTGGATGGAAACTGGCAAATGATAATTTGAGACAAGCCAGGAAGAAACATGCAGCGTATTTTAATAAGAAGGCAAAGGACAGAGAACTAGCTGTGGGAGAGAAGGTGCTTCTTCTACTACCCGACAGCCAGAATAAATTACAAATAGGATGGCAAGGTCCATATACGGTTCTAGAGAAGGTATCTAGAACAAATTATAAAATTGACAAAAAGGGGAAGGAGAAAGTTTATCATGTAAACCTTTTAAAGAAGTATCTGGACAGACCACTCCAGGAAAGCACCCCCTTACTGACCATGGCTATCGCAACTCAAATGCAAAAGGAACCACTCACCACACATGAATACCCATTAAATCCATGTGAAACAGCTGCACAGGTAAAAGTCAGTAAGCACCTGACTAAAAATCAGAGGGAGAGAGTTCAACAGGTTCTGGAGGAACATACAGATGTATTAACAGATAAACCAGGACATACAAATTTGCTACAGTATGACATGAAACTGGTAGACTCAAACCCAATCTGTATGAGAGCCTATTCTATTCCGTTTGCGAAGGAGAAGGCATTGAAAGAAGAAATAGATTATTTGTTGAAGGAGGGGATTATTTCACACAGTGAATCTTCTTTTAGCTCCAGTGTAGTTTTGTTGAGGAAACCGTCTGGGGAACATAGACTGTGCATAGATTACAGGAAACTGAATGCTGTCACAGAAGGACAAGTGGATCCATTACCAGACACAAAACAGTTATTTGCCAGATTAAACAAGGCAAAATACTTTTCAAAGGTGGATCTTAGTAAAGGCTATTACCAGATTCCAGTGAAGCCTGAAGTTAGACCTTATTTAGCTTTTAGCACCTCGGAAGGACATTATGAATTCAACATGCTACCATTCGGATTGAAAAATGCTCCGAGTGTATTTTCAAGGATGATGCGCAAATTGTTGGATCCCCTGAATAATCCATGTATCACGAATTTCATGGATGATATTCTCGTCGCCACAGAGACATTTGAAGAACACATTAACTCTCTGAAAATGTTATTTGATAGGCTTAGGGAGGCGAACTTAACTGCTAGACCAACAAAATGTTGTATTGGATGCAAAGAGTTGGAATTCTTGGGACACACTGTATATCAGGGTAACATGACCCCTGACCCCAAGAACTTGGAAAAATTGCAGAGAGCACCTAGACCACAAACAAAAAAAGGACGTGCGATCATTCGTGTCGTTATGTGGATTTTACCAAAAATATATCAAAAATTTTAACTCTATTTGTGCTCCTCTGACTGATCTGACTCGCAAGGGACATCCAGATAAAACTGTTTGGACTGCGCAATGTGAATTGGCTTTCCAAGAGTTAAAGGAAAAACTCACTAGCAAGCCTATTCTCAAATTGCCTGATTTGACACAGGACTTTGTGGTGAGAACAGATGCAAGTAATGTAGGCCTCGGGGCGGCTCTGTTGCAAGGGTCATCTTCACCCGATGGGGAACTGAACCCAGTCGCTTATGCAAGCCGCAAATTGAATAAAGCGGAGCAAGGATATTCCACAAGCGAAAAAGAATGTTTAGCGTTAATCTGGGCAATAAAAAAGTTCCAAATCTATCTGTATGGTAGGACTTTTGTGGTCCAGACGGATCATCAGCCCCTGGTGTTCTTATCTCAGGCTAAGCATGAAAATGCAAGATTGTTGAGATGGTCATTATTGTTACAACCTTATAATTTTATTATCGAATACATCCCGGGGTCATTGAATGTCGGTGCAGATTTCCTCAGTCGGCACCCCTGTGATCAAAATTAGAGTAGTGGCAGGCGTGAGGAGTAATTTTATCTATGTGTATCACTGGTTTTGGAACTTGCCGTAGTGCATGTTCTCAAGTGGGGAGATGTGTGATGAATTTACCGTGATACAACGTTAAAATATCTCCAATTATAAAGATAAAATGTAGGGATAAAAATAATGCGTAAGATACTAGGAGACATGCTCGCCCATGCCCGCATTTCCTACCGCCATTCAAACTAACTAGTTAGACGTGCAGACGAAACGGTTTACCCTTTGTAGACGGGAGGATAACGGAGATATAAAAAAGGAAAAATATGACTGAACACGTGTTTGAACCTAATGGGCAAAAAGACGCAAGTTGTAGTTTAAGAAATAAAAGAAGAAAAAAAATTCACGTCACTAGTTAACACAATGTAAGGAAATGGACAGAAAAAACCTTAGCTCTTATTCGAAACAGTCATTTCTTGGACGTTTTACGATACTTGGTTGTTTTATTTGAATTCAGCGGCAAACGCCGTGGAGAAGGTTCGGAAGACAAATTTCAAAAAACTAACCTTGAGAAAAAATATGTTTTTTCTTAATACTAAAGTTATGAATATAAAACCTAGCTAGTTTGATAGCCCATCTTAAGCAGAGAAATAATATACTTTAAATTATCCAGACGGATAGATAACAAGGAAGATATTGACAAAAGACTGTATTGTTCATATCAGACTAGCGACAGTATTGTTGTGCACACTTTCACTAAAGCCTCAAAATTGCGTCCTTGAGACAAGGAAATGCTAAAATCTAGCTGTAATGAACGAGAGGGGGAAGGTGGAGAATTGTGGCTAAAAATAACTTAGGAGACAGATTTGTGTAGGTTTTGTGTATAGTTGGTCCAAGAAACAAGTGTGTTTTCTGTGAAAAACCAAGTAGAGACAGACGGACCAACAGACAATAATACATACTTGACTGAGATCTGACTGAAATTTGACTTTTGGTTGAAGATTTGAAAAAGTTAGGGGGGAAGTCTGTGATTGGACAAATGTATTCATATTAGCGGGGTAGAGACGCGCAATTTTGCCATTTGCTATACGTCTGTCCAGTAGACACAGTAAAAAATTACCAGTGGTGTTTTTCCCAGAAGATATTACATACATTTTAGTGGGACGCCATACTATAGCCAGCAGCTCAGCTGAGTTTTGCTAGTATTAACTGTGTTCTCAATTCTGAATTCTGGTAAGAATGAAAGCATGTATCTTGTATATTTTAATATTTCGAGTGATTGATACTGCCATATCATATAAAATGATTACGACAAGTAAGTGCTCGCTCTAGGTCCCCAGCCCAAGTTCAGGGTCTAGAGACAAACAAAAAATATATGGACGCCTAACTAAGACTATGGAAGGCGGATCTATTATTGAGATCAGTGGGAACATATCACCTATCTTATTGAATAAAAGGAAACTATTGAACATATCTCAGATGCAATGCAGTCTTGGGGAACTGGTACTATATGAAAACAACTGGGTAAGATGTGCTACGTTGGTCAGAGAGATCTGACCCATTCTGTGTAATGTTGATGTGTTGTGCTGTGTGTAAGAGTGGTGCAGTGGATAGAGTACTGACACATAGCACAAATTTTGTTTCAGAATTGTGAGTTTCTGTTGTGGCACTAAGGTAGTGCCACATACTTAATCAAGAATACACAAGCAGATGTGTGTGCCGCCTAACATTTGTGTCGGTGCAGCCTAGCATTGTATTCCAGCTACCGAGAGGAGTGGGCCACAGGAATCCAGTATCAGATCTTCACAGACAAGATGAGTGAATAAGTGGCCTGCTGAAGATTCACCAGAACTCTTAACTATTTATAAATATTTCCCCATCACAAATATACTGAATTCTTGGGAAATATAACATTTACTACAGTCTATAAGTCAATGGACAAAGCTTGTTGTAGTCACAGAGTGGGTGTGATGACACCACCCCAACAGCACAACCAGTAATAGTTCTCCCAGAGACATTATAAATATTATTAATATTAACCAGTCTTATAAAATACCTATGTACACAAATTCCATTTTAGTATGCCATATATTTATGCATTCCATTTATAACTCCATAACATTTCATATGTTCTGACCAAAATAAAACATTGGTTCAGAACAAATAAATTTAGAAAAAAATTGTTTAAATCAAAACTAAAACAGTCTGAGTTAGTTCAGTGTGTTATAGATTTTATTAATATTATTAGACTTATTAATTACCTGTGTGTGTTTGTATATTCTATTACAACACATTACATTTCAGTACCCTAGACCTTTTAACGTAGCTACATTCATAATAGTAAAAGAGATCTGTTTGAGGTAGTAGTGGTAGTAAGAATGGCCTTCTGTAATTCACATAAACATTTATCTCAGGGGCCTTCACAGCTGACCTCATACATTACACTAGGTAACATAACAACCATACAATACCATCAAAACCACTACAAGGGGAGAAGGTACTTCTTCTATTGCCAGGCAGCAACAATAAACTTCAGATCGGATGGCAAGGGCCATATACAGTTTTGGAAAAGGTATCCAGAACAAATTATAAGATAGACAAAAAGGGAAAGGAGAAAGTCTATCATGTGAACCTTTTGAAGAAATATCTGGACAGACAAATCCAGGAGGGAACACATTTAATGGCCTTGTCTATCGCAACCGAGATGAAAAGTGAACCTCTCTCCTCGGTTGAATATCCACTGAAAACCAGTGAAACGTTTGCACAGGTGAAAATCAGTAATCACCTGACAAAAGGACAGAAGGAGAAGGTTCAACAGGTCCTTGAGAAACATACAGATGTGTTAACGGATAAACCGGGGCACACAAATTTGTTGTCATATGATATGAAACTACTAGACCCAGCACCCATCTGTATGAGGCCCTATTCTATTCCGTTCGCTAAGGAAAAAGCTTTGAAAGAGGAGATTGATTATTTGTTAAAAGAAGGGATTATTTCTCACAGTGAGTCTCCTTACAGTTCCTGTGTGGTTTTGTTGCGGAAACCATCAGGAGAACATAGACTGTGCATAGATTACAGGAAACTGAATGCTGTCACAGAAGGTCAGGTGGATCCATTACCTGATACTACTCAACTTTTTGCCAGGCTGAACAAGGCAAAATATTTTTCTAAGGTGGATTTTAGCAAAGGCTATTACCAAATTCCAGTAACGCCTGAGGTTCGACCTTATTTAGCTTTTAGCAGCTCGGAAGGTCATTATGAGTTCAATATGTTACCATTTGGTTTGAAAAATTCCCCGAGTGTGTTTTCTAGGATGATGCGAAAATTGCTGGATCCCCTGAAAAATCCATGTATTTCGAATTTTATGGATGATATCCTCATTGCTACGAAAACATTTGAGGAACACGTTACCTCTTTGAATATGCTGTTTGATAGACTCAGAGAGGCTAACTTAACCGCTAGGCCAACAAAATGCTGTATTGGGTGTAAAGAGTTTGAATTCTTGGGACATACTGTACATCAGGGTAGCATGACCCCTGATCCGAAGAATCTGGAAAAATTAAAAAGAGCACCTAGACCACAAACAAAAAATGATGTGCGATCTTTCGTGTCTCTGTGTGGTTTTTACCAAAAGTATATCAAACATTTTAACTCTGTTTGTGCTCCTCTGACCGATTTAACTCGCAAAGGTCAACCTGATACTATAATTTGGTCAGCACAGTGTGAATTGGCTTACCAGGAGTTAAAAGAGAAGCTTACAAGCAGGCCAGTGTTGCAATTGCCTGACTTGACTAAAGAATTTATTGTGAGAAGTGACGCAAGCAATGTGGGTCTGGGCGCTACATTGTTGCAAAGGTCCTCCTCACAAGATGGGGAATTTAACCCAATTGCTTATGCTAGCCGCAAGTTGAACAAGGCGGAAAAAAATTACTCAACAAGTGAAAAAGAATGTCTCGCTTTAATATGGTCTATAAAGAAATTCCAGATTTATTTATATGGCAGGACATTTGTGGTCCAAACGGATCATTCACCCCTCGTGTTCTTGTCACAGGCCAAGCACGAAAATTCCAGATTATTGAGATGGTCTCTGTTGTTGCAGCCATACTCATTTCTGATAGAATACATTCCCGGCCCTTTGAACGTTGGTGCAGACTTTTTGAGCAGACATCCTTATGATGAAGATCAGTGTAGCCTCGCTTTTACTGGGGTGTGAACCGCTGACTAAAGGATGTTGATGGTGTCGTAGTGACAACGGTCCAACACGGGCGATGCTATTTGGACTTGACAATAATAACGCGAATGTTTCTTTCTTGGAACGTGAAGGAAGGACTTCAATAACAAGCAGGCACGTCAACGAGTGCCAATGTGTATAGGGACGAACTCGTTAGGTTTACTGACATCATAATTTATTTAGGACGAAATACTTTTGACGACAACAGGTTACAGTACTTCAACATGGATTCCACAGTAAACGTACATGTAGCATATATATAGGCATGGTACAGGCATCATAATAACTTCCTCACATAAGATCAGGGTTTGACCTTGCGTCAATGTCATGACCGTTAGGACTATTCAACCATAAAGATCTTGGAATAAATATATTGATTCTGTCCTACAATTCTGGTCGGGTACTTTAGTAGCTTGGTACCCCTGACATGGTAGATCCATACATACTTGCATATAATAAAAACAACGAAGGTTATGTCCTAGTGCTTGGCTAACCTCTCTTCGTCGCCGTGACTCGTGCGACGGCAATCCACATAATATTACAATCCAATAAACCGTAAAGGATGAAGCCTTGAATCCTTTATAATATTAAAATGCTTTCAGTGAAAGTCTCCGTTGATCCATTATAACACCCCTTTGCAGAAAGGTGCTAGCTAGATGCCAACGAAGGATGGTGACACGAAAGTTCAAGTAAACAATTCACTTCTTACCAAAACTGGTTCGGACTTACGTGTAGTGTAAACCGACAATGGCTTCTACCAAGAAGTCATTGTACCAGAAGAATACTTAACCCAACACACTGGGTATATACAGGAATATAGGCAACAGACTCAATGTCTGGCTTGAGATGCTGGCTTTCATTTTTTAACCTCTAACGTCATCTGCCTTGCTTGGACACAAGCGCGCACGAATTCACTTACACCAAATTGTGCATATTCGTGCGTGACAGAAGACATTTATAAAAAAAACAAACATCAACATAAGTTGGTGTGTACTCACTCAAACGAAGTAGAACCTGATGACTACCCGTGAGTGTTTAGAATACAATAAAGGAGGCATCAGCTTCCTTCACACCGTCCGCAAAAATTTTAATTCTATTAAATTTTTTTTTCTTTTTTTCTTTTAATTACCGTGGAGAGGTGAAACAGGCTTACAAATATGTATTATATACTAATAATACTAATAATGCAAGAGAGGCATATTAATCAATAAGAGGAGAGTGAACGAACAAAATCAAATTCAACTCAACTCAACAACAAATATGCATAAAAGCATATCATCACAATTGACCAACTTTGGAACAATGTGGAAGAGATGAAAGAAAATCAAAGCATAAAGGATGATTAATTGAACCCAAATGCAATAACAAATAAAAAGACATGGTAATACATGAATTTAAAGGAAAAGATGAAAATGCATAAAAAATAAAAAATGAGAAGTGGCAAAAATCAAAGAATATGAATACAACACTTGAAGTTATCAACACACTTAACCGTGTCTAAGGATGAGTAGTATCATTAAATAACTACCAATGACGTATCACTATCTAAAATGAGTGATAGTTACCCGATGTAATCATTAGGATTAAAATATTTATAGTTAATTATATTAAACTAATTAAACTAATTAAATATGTTCATTAATCACAATGTACTGAATAATGTTTCAGTTCATTACACTGCTACAAGTTCAATAAGTTCCCGAAGGTTCTAAGTTAACTTCAAAACCAGTTCATAAACACGAAGATCCTTTAAAAGTTTGAGTATGTTGAAATACCATAGATTCCACAAAATATTGTTAAATCATTCACGATATACTAATGTTTATCTAAATTCACAATGTATCTTTACGCAGATAATGTCATAAATACTAAAAGTTATGTGATCCTCACTGTTATATATATATATATAATTCACTGTTTTTTCTTTTTTTTCTTTTTTTCCGCTTCAAGTAATTCAACGGAATGTTACAACTTTATTCACTTGACTAAGTATGTACAAAAAAAATTGTCACTGATTCACAAAGTAAAGTTCAAAGAACGTCATGTTTACAAATGTGATGTAGTATGTGTAGAGGCATCCACATTTGTAGGGCGTACCAAGTCGCATGATTCACTCGGGCAGCGGGATAAAATGTCAGCGAAAACATTCTGTGATCCAGGTATAGCCCGGATTGTGAAACAGTAGGGTTGCAATGAAATTGCATATCTGGTGGACTTTGCAGATCTGACGTCTTTGGTGTTTAATGCAGTAAGTGCTTTCTGATCAGTCTCTACAAAGAAATGTGATCCCAGAAGATAACGTTGGAGTTTAGTTATAGACCATACGAGAGACAAAAGTTCCTTATCGAGGAGGTTCGCATTAGGCAATTTTAACATAGGAGGTTTAGAAAAGAATGCCTTAATGGTGTCCAACGCGATTTGGTGTTCCTCCGACCACCGAATCACGTTAGCCGCGCCCTTTTTTAATAACGAAGAGAAAGGTGCAGTAATAGTGGACAGATGAGGTATGAACTTAGCGTAGAACTGAACAAGACCCAATAATGATCTCATTTGTTTCTTAGTTTTGGGAGTAGAAATGTTGAGGATCTTAGAGACATTACTGTCCTCAGTATATAACCGACCGTGACCAACGCGGTGACCTAAAAATGAAATTTCGTGAAAACCCACGAAAGCTTTAGAAGGCTTAGCCGTTAAATTACATGACCGTAAAGTGGACAGTAATGTTTTCAATCCAGTAATGTGTTCATCCCATGTGTCATTAAAGAGACAAATGTCGTCAATATATGTAATGACATCGGGACGATGAGAAAGTACGCGACGCATCATGCGTACAAATGTAGCCGGTGCATTTACTAAACCGAATGGCATGACATTATATTGGAATAACCCTCGTGGAGTCGAGAAAGAAATGATCTCTAGAAAAGAAGAGAAACAATGATTAGCAAAGAAAAGAGGTGATGACTGCATAGACTGAGTCATCAAAGAATGTGATATCAAAATTCAATATCAGTAGGTTAGTATCTGCGTGACGCAGAATCGGGAACCAATTGTAATCGGAGAGAATGGTGGTGAAAATACACACCATTGTCCCGCTCGATAGCCATGCGAGCATCTTTATTGGTTCTGAATGTAACCACGGCGTCACCATACCTGTTCTTGGTATGTGGTAATAGACGTACGAACTTAACGTCCGCCGTGTGATTGAGAAAATCTCCCAGTGCCTGCCAAGTGGTTCGTTGTGGCATATTTTGCACAAGGATGGTGCGAGAAGATGCACCTCTACCAATATAAGTGGTAGCCTTGTCACAAGAATGTGAATAAGGTTGATGGGTAATCTTAGCCCTCTTAGGTAAGTTATAGTCTTTACTATTTACATGTATAGAATTATTGTTCTTAAATGAACCATACTTTTGTACTTGAGTCTGATAACTTACACTAGGCAAAGGTGGTGTACGGCATGTCGTATACCCCTGCTTGCTGGATAAATTGACAACTTTGTCGACAACCTTATTGGTTTTAGTTTTCCCAAAAGAGTTACAACTCTTATTTCTTTTAGGAACATCCTTTACTTTTTCCTCAAACGTAACCTTTTTCTTACGATCAGTTGCCTGCTGATCAAGTCGAGGGAAGGTATATGTCCCCCGGAATGACTTACTAGTCTTCACAGGTTGCGTTAAAACCTTAATATCCTTCTTAAGAATGGATGCATATCGTAAAGGTTGTAATGCATTAGCCACAGTGGCGTAATGAACCATGGAATCATTTTCACTACTAGATTCCGATACATTAGCATTACCCAACAGGTTAATAGCATGTGCATGTGACACAACTCTAGGTATAGACTTAAATGCATAGGCATCCTGTATATGCTGCTTTTCCCATTCAGCAATTTGCTGTGGGGTACATTCCTTTATACCGTGTATGCGACCCAGGATGACATCAGAAATTGGATTCTGAAGGAGACAGGCGCGGATCTTTCCTGAAAAAAAATGGTGTTTTCAAATCAATAATAGCTGTGGGAAAAGTTTCCACAGTTCCGCCAAAAGTCACACATTGGATGGTCTCCCCAGTTGCATAGGCAGGGTTTACCAAAGAGTTCCTGATGCCAATCGTGCTGCAGCCTGAATCTAAAAGAATGGAACAAGGGATATCGTTAACAAATCCTCTATCTAATTGAAGACACCCTTTTCCGTGATGTGTAGCAGCCGACATGGCCGTGCATCCCTCCGGAATACTAGGTAACGTATGTCCGCAGCGCAGCGTCGTGATCGCCTTGGGCTGGAAGAGGGTCGTGCACTCGTCACACGCCTTAATCTGCTCAAAATTAAGAGAACAAGACATGGCAACATGCGTGTCATTATTCGTATTATTCTCTTTGTTACCTTGTGTGTCAGCAATAGCTACATTAGTTTGATGGCGTGACCCTCTGCTAGAAGATCTATCTCTACGTCGCGACCGATTGTGACTATCATTTCTAAAATTGCCATTATTATCATTTCTGCTTGTGTTACCGTATTGATTTGAACGATAGTTAGCGCTATCACTGTTATGGCTTTGACCTTAAAATCTATTACGAAAATCTTGTCTATAGTTAGGATTCTGAGATTTTGATCGCCAATTTTGTTTATAAGTACCTACTTGATAATTTCCACGATTATTGTTATCTCACTCTCTTGATTTGTGAAATTGACCCCAAGAATTGTTATATGGAGAAGAATGCTGAAATTGCTTCCCCTTATAAAAATTAAAAGAATTGAAATTCTCGTTATTTCCCTTTTTGTAGTTTCTGTCATTACTTAAAGAGCGATGGCGTCTGCGATAATCCTGTTGTATTGCAAAAGCAACGGGAAATTCATCTTTAACCTGAGTATTCCCAAAATTCAAGTTTGGGTGTGCGGTACAGTATTGTACACAGGTTTGCTGCATTTCATTTATGTTTGAATGTTTATGTTCGTGCAAAAAAGCAAGAAAAGCTGGGTTAACCGAGGACAAAACTTTATCGGGAAATAATAAATCTCTCAATGCGTCAAAAGTTTTATCCGTCTTGGATCATTCGATCCATCTATCCAATGTAAGTGCTATTTGATCAATAAAATCGTTAAAATGTTTTCCCGTTTGTGGGAGCATAGATTTGAATTTTAAACGATATTCATTCTCTGTCATTTGATATTTAACAAGTAAAGCAGTTCTGAGAGCCTAATAGTTATTTTTATCAGCAGTAGTTGCAATATGATATACTGACATAGCTTCACCCGTAAGTAGTTCTGATAATTTTACACAGTATTGAGATTTTTCCACGTGATAGACCTCGCATGTTGCCTCGAACCTATGTAGATAATGAATCACATCGTCCGATGGAGGATTAAATTTTGGCAATATTAAATGAAAATTTTTAATATTCCCTTGTTTAGACGAATTTTGGCCCTCCTGAGACTTTTGAGCACTAACCTCCTGAGATAATCGAAAATGATTAAATTCTAATTCCTTCATTTCTTTTTCATGCTGAATTTGAAGTTGATATTTTCTTGTATTTTCTTCAGCTAACAATCTCCTTTCTTCTGTTTCTTTTTGTTTACTTTCCAATTCCATTCTAGTCTTTTCCATTTCAAGTTTATATTTTTCTTCAGCCTCACGCTGAAATAGTTTCTCATCTAATTCAGCGGCTAATCTCATTTTTTTCTCATTTTCTGTAGCCTCCAATCTTTTTTGATCTGCTTCCAATTGAAGTCTTTTGTTGTCTGCCTCAATCTGATGTTTCTTATGTTCCGCCTCACGCTGAAATCGTTTCTCATTCTCTTCAGATTCAAATATCCTCTTCTTTTCATTTTCCTCTGCTTCAAATCTCAAATTTTCTTGTTTCAGAAGTTCTAATTTCCTCTGTTCAGCTTCTATCTCTCGAGCCTTTTTGTATTCTGATAGTGCGAATGCTTTCGCCTCGTCAGGAGCCATCCCAACGGATTTTGCCTGCTTCATAAAATATTCAAGCGACGACATTGTGATTTACTCAAATAATTATCAGTTAATTTACTTTAAGTGTGTGCAATACGTTCTTGTCTAAGAACGGTACCTAATTATCACTTAAGTATACAACATATTATTAATCAATGAAAATAGTTTATACAATGAAATATTAAGAACAGACAAGAGCCATAGACAATAGCAACAACAATGACAAGACGAGATAATCAAAGACGAAGAAGACGATCGCAGAAGTCAACAAAATTAAAATGTGAAACTAAAATAGGATGTCGTAAAGAATTACGATGATAACTGCGATAAAAACTTACACAAGACAATTGACAAGACAGTGTAAAAACATATGTTTTGTAAAAAACTCAACGAAAGTCAGGTTAGAAGGACAATAATCACATACAAGATACATCATAAAACCAAGGTACGAATAAAAATAACTATGAAAACAACGATTAAAACTTGACGGAACAGCTAAACAAATACTATTTTAAGAGACAGGTAGCGATCGGAACTACAGCAAGGTTTCTAGCCTTGAACCGGAATTATCGCTCAATTGAAACTTACAAATAAATCCTATAGAACATCTGATAAAGAGCCCGAATCAGCTTCGAGATGAACCTCGTTTGTCAGATCGACAACAAACATGGAACATAAAACATGCATCACAAAAAATATTACAATGGACATATTAAAAAGCGGCTCAGCTAACATAAGACGGTGACAACGAACAGAGTAATACTCATCATTTTGTGATAAAATGCAATTTCCAGGATTGCAGAGTCTTGCACTCCGGCGCTGTATCACCGAGGAAGCTTACGTAGCACCTGGTAGAGTCCGCAAATGATTGAAGCAGTTGAGTCCATCTTGACCTTGAGTAGCCGTTAGATTTTATAACCAGTCCAGGATGTTGTCGCCTTGAAAGACTGCATTTTTCTTTTCAACCGAGTTGGATTGAGTTCGATTCCGTTACTGAAAAAATGGATTTTTTCAGACCACACTGCGCCGCCATAGTTGTAGCCTCGCTTTTACTGGGGTGTGAACCGCTGACTAAAGGATGTTGATGGTGTCGTAGTGACAACGGTCCAACACGGGCGATGCTATTTGGACTTGACAATAATAACGCAAATGTTTCTTTCTTGGAACGTGAAGGAAGGACTTCAATAACAAGCAGGCACGTCAACGAGTGCCAATGTGTATAGGGACGAACTCGTTAGGTTTACTGACATCATAATTTATTTAGGACGAAATACTTTTGACGACAACAGGTTACAGTACTTCAACATGGATTCCACAGTAAACGTACATGTAGCATATATATAGGCATGGTACAGGCATCATAATAACTTCCTCACATAAGATCAGGGTTTGACCTTGCGTCAATGTCATGACCGTTAGGACTATTCAACCATAAAGATCTTGGAATAAATATATTGATTCTGTCCTACAATTCTGGTCGGGTACTTTAGTAGCTTGGTACCCCTGACATGGTAGATCCATACATACTTGCATATAATAAAACAACGAAGGTTATGTCCTAGTGCTTGGCTAACCTCTCTTCGTCGGTGTGACTCGTGCGACGGCAATCCACATAATATTACAATCCAATAAACCGTAAAGGATGAAGCCTTGAATCCTTTATAATATTAAAATGCTTTCAGTGAAAGTCTCCGTTGATCCATTATAACACCGATTTGCAGAAAGGTGCTAGCTAGATGCCAACGAAGGATGGTGACACGAAAGTTCAAGTAAACAATTCACTTCTTACCAAAACTGGTTCGGACTTACGTGTAGTGTAAACCGACAATAGCTTCTACCAAGAAGTCATTGTACCAGAAGAATACTTAACCCAACACACTGGGTATATACAGGAATATAGGCAACAGACTCAATGTCTGGCTTGAGATGCTGGCTTTCATTTTTTAACCTCTAACGTCATCTGCCTTGCTTGGACACAAGCGCGCACGAATTCACTTACACCAAATTGTGCATATTCGTGCGTGACAGAAGACATTTATAAAAAACAAACATCAACATAAGTTGGTGTGTACTCACTCAAACGAAGTAGAACCTGATGACTACCCGTGAGTGTTTAGAATACAATAAAGGAGGCATCAATGAGACAAACGAGTAAGACTTCATGGAGCTAAGTTATCTCGCATATTATAACCTGCAAATGAATGCATGTTTTAGGATGGGAGGTGTGTAGCAAAATCTGCGAGAATAAACGCTCAATTCAGTAAGATTTAGGCATAAAACGATAATAAATACATTAGCCCGCATGTGTCTGACGGTTGGCATCTTCGACGCCAGCAGCGCTGCTTTTTGCACAGTGCTAAGCCTATAGACCGATTTCACGGTAATAGTCTGACACGCTTTTAGTTTCGTTTTCGAGAAACACTACTAATATTTAACATTTGCCCGATCTGCTGCATACACTTTGTAGTCTAGCCTTATAATTAACGATTGGCGGAAGCGTGCCGCAAAATAACTATCTGAATTAACGCTTTCTGTCAACTTTAACGCAAAATTAGTAGTAATCCTTACATTGTTTGGTAGTATTACACGATACAATACTAATTATTAACGCCTATTCTTAACCCGCCCCGTCAACACCCCGCTTCGCTGACACAGTCTGCAACGCATATACACACACTGCGGAAAAGCCAGCCAAGGCAAAACCACGCAGACAATTTTATTTTCCTCCTAGTGGTAGCATTTCTGACGTAACTAAAACAAGTTAGTTATTTGAAAAATACATGCTAGCGAGATGAGGGAGAGGAAAGATGGCGGACTTGTGTAAAATTTTATTTGACGATTGACGATGACATAAATTGGAAATTTTAAACCATTATGTAGTTCCCCATAAAAATTATATGGTAGTATGACGTAGAGTTTGCTGAGTATGAATGTACTTTAAATAATATGATAGTCCCAGAATTAGAGAAGTTATTGAAGAAATACTAATATCTACGGACACTCGACCAGACAGACTGGCGTTCCTGCTTATGTTTTTTGGTAACGTTAGGGGGACGCGAGCTTGGAAAAGAGGCAGGGAGGTACATTCAAATTCGCTTGGGTAAAAGAGTATGAATGGAAAAGGGGAGCGGTAGGAAAAATGTAATCCTAAACGAAACATCTTTTTGTATTGGGCATGACAAAAGCAGACTGGCCAATCGACCACCAGACGCAGAAATTGTTCGAAATTATTTTGGTTTTTCATTCAAACTGCTTTTGAATTCAAGTAGTCGAACGTTTCGATTGGCCAGTGCTAGTAAATATTAGCAAAAGGCTTTGACTATTCATTGCCAGTTGAACTAAAAATTGTATTCAGATACGCTGAGAAACAGCTGTGTTAATTCTAAACTTAAATAAAGAATAAATTCACAGTCTGTGCAGTTCGGAGGAAGCTGAGGCCATTTCTTCACACAGTCAGTGTCATTTGTTTATATATTTCTTGATTGTGGTAAGGATATTTTATGAAATTTAATAGGTTTGGTCCAACTACAAGTTAGTTACTGCTATTGGGAAAAAGTGAAGGACATGTCGGGAGCAGACATTGTTGAGTCCTCACATTAAACGGTATCTAACTGATGTATGTTGTTATGATTATGTTGTCATATTATTGTATTAGCATATACTAGTAAGCCTCTGTGTTCAATGAACACTGTTAACATGCCTGAAGCAAATATATTTGAAAAGAAAAGAAGAGAATATCATATCAAAGGAAATGTGGTTACTCCACATTATTGTATTGAGGAAAAGTATGTGAACGTACAGTGGCGTATCTGCTATAAGGACCTGAGGTGTGGTCACAACAAGGTGGGAGTCCTGTACAATACGGGGCTAGTGCACTTGTAAGGCACGCGAGGCTGACCCCATACCCACGTAGGAAATTAAGTGTTAGAATAAGTGATCAGAGATAAAAGGCCAGGGTGTCCTTTTGTTGCAGAGGGTCTATGTTCCTGGTGCCGGCTGGTGACAGGAAACCTGCTGAGTACTAAAAAAATGGCCAACCAGTCTCCAACCAGACTTATATGCTGTCGAATATACCAGTAGGAGCTTTGGCGAGTGGTGAAATTGAAACTTTCTGCAACTACACATTGAAATATCTTACAACAAGGACTCCCAGGTGATGTGTTAGACATCTGGGGCATCTCTGACATTTTCTTGTGTTTCAAAACAATACACAGGACATTTATGGGGGTAGGATGAACTACAGCCCTCATCTACAGTGACTCTCCTTTTAAATGAATAAAGTGAATTCTTTTAATATTTCCTACAGGAAAGACATATATATAAATACATAATAACTTTTTAGTTATTGGGCAAATTGTCCCAAAATTTTAATTGTTCTTTTCTGTAAACTATCTTGTCCTTATTTTCAAAGACCTGTCCACAAGCTATGAATGGACAGGCAAAATAAATTGTAAAAAAAAGAGTTGTTCAAAGAAACACTTAACTGCTAGTTTTATTATCTTCTTTATAGAAACTTAAAGTGTTTGACTGTGGTGTACCATCATTTCATTTCTCCCCTAGACACTAGGTACACCATACACCATACACTAGAGCCAGAATAGTGACCGTGTGAGACCTAGGGAGGTAGCGGTAGGTTCTCTGCACATAATTCATCATCATCATTTATAGAGTCAGAGACCTACATGTGCTTGACCTCACACGGTTAAAGCAGACACCTTTTCATTCTTTTAGGATACCATCATAACCTCTCCAGCAAAATCAACTTTGCTACAAGGCAAAGTCATCAACATCAGAATGAATAAGGCAAGAACAGTCTTTTTTTAGCCTAAACAATATCTGGAAGTCCTCTCAATACAGCACAAGCACAAAATTAAGATTATATCAGAGCTGTGTGCTTTCTGTGCTTCTCTATGGTGCGGAATGCTGGAGAGTTACAGAGAAGGAAATGTCGAAATTGTCCTCTTTTCACACAACATGCCTAAGAAAAATTCACCGAATCTTTTGGCCGAATACTATCACCAACCAAGAGCTACTTACTCGGAGCAAGCAAGAGGACATGCACACCATCATAGCTGGCAGACGCTGGAGCTGGGTTGGCCATGTCCTCAGAAGAGACCCCGATGCCATCACAAGAACAGCTATGCTTTGGACCCCTGAAGGAAAACGAAAGAGAGGCCGACCAAAAACAACCTGGCGGAGGAATGTGGAGGCTGAGATGCAAAGAATGAACCAGAAATGGGGCACTGTACGAAGGATGGCCACCGACCGAGCAAAGTGGAATCAATTTGTTGTTGCCCTACAAGACGCCACTAGGCGTGATGGCCACTGACTGCTTTGACGGTCGGCGGCTAAGGATCAAAGAAGAAATGAATTGAAATTCAATTGACAACCATGTCGTATATAGATTTGTTTGCAGGAGACGAAGTGGAAAAATAAATAAAGCTGTACGTGTAACAATGAAGTTGAGTTAACCCCTTTGACAATTAAGCTTGGCTACGTTTTAAACTGTTATCAACTTTGTTTACGATTGTATACTTTCACTTCTTCATCACGTAACATGCGGTAGGTCCAGGAAAAATGGTACTTTTTACTTATCCCCAGTTCAAAATTAAGAGCTATATATACCAGACTGCAAGATCTTTTATATTTATACTTATGTCCTAGTATAACCAACGGACCTTGTGTCTTGGTTAAACGGTGCGCGTCTAGCCAAAACGAGGCAAATCTCCTACATAAATTTTTTTTAAATCAAGGGCTAGCTTTCAAAAACCCACCTTTATCGTGAAGTGCATGAGATATGAACGCCATCTTTAATTTTAAGTGAAGTGACCTGTGGGTTTAATATCCTTTGGACTCAAAACCCCCCCCCCCCCCTCCCCCCTTTCCGTCTCCCCGGTCGATGAACTGCAGGAAGAAATTTGTCAGGCAGAGATAGAAGTTATTTACAGACTCCGTAAAGATTTGATTTTGAGAAGGTGCTATGGTTGTATACTCCAGAGGGAGCGAAGTTTCTTGGGTGACAAACGTGATGCAATGTAAGTCGAGTTAAACGTTTGTGAGCTGCATGTGATGTTTGCACGAGCAGCTGAACTCTTGATTGTTATGACATGTGAATAAAGTAAATGTTATTATTGGCTAGAGTTTGCCTGGCGTATGTAAAGTTAAGTTCAAAGGTTAGGACGTTGTGCATGACGAGTTGACAGAAGTTTTATTAGGGAAAAGACATTTCCCAGTGTTGCTCTTGTGTGTGTGTGTGTGAGAAGAGCATGTGTAGTTTTTGTTGTTTTAAGGATCGATGTTGTTTCTGATCTTGAAAGCTGTTGTAGTGCCAGAACTGATGTGTTATTATTTGAGCAGTGGTATGTTGTCGAGACTGACTTGGTCTTTGAGTTTAATTATTTATTGCTATGTACAGTGTTCAAATATGTCCTCTAGACAACGTTTTCAATGTTGTTATTGTTAGATTAGTGGTAACAGCGATGGTGCATGCACACCCCCAGTCGTATGTAGCTGGTAAGCACCTTTTCTCTTGTGACAGGCTCTACATTTCAATTTCTCTGAGACCTGAAAACAAATATGACTTTATCAAAGAGAGCTCCGTGTTTCTAAAACATTTGCCCACAACTCCAGGGTTGCCTGCCGCTACCTTATACAGTGAGAATTAATTCTAACGTGATCATGCTTCATCATTCAAAATTTCTATTCTCGCAACACTTGGTACAGGAACATGGTCAGACATAAATTTACTATGATTGGCTGTTTCTGATGTTGACCCCATGTCGCGGAGTGGATATTAAAATGTGAAGGTGGAATGCACAAGCTCCCAGCTTGAGTGTAACACTTAAAGTGAGATGCCATATTAGATTATGATAGACATAATCAATGATGGTGATTCTCTATCTGCGTGATGTTCACCAACCAAGATAACAGAGTACTATGAGACCTCAATCTTGATTTCCACATCCGTTCTTGTTTTGTTTTTTTGTTTTTTTTTTCAGTGAAGGCACGCAATCCCTCTATGTCAAGGTTATACAGATACAGAGAGGACACGGAAATGCTTGGGAAAACTGCTTGTCTGATATCTAAATCGTACTACTAAAAAGATAAATAACCACTGCACAAAAAAACATCTATCAAGGAATCAAAAACTACATGTACCAATTAAGGAGAACATTTGCTTAACTAATTTGTATGGCATCACATATGGAATAAACAACAATGTGATTGAGAGAAAAAAAACAACAAACAGTGTCAAAGACGAAAGGGTTAGAAGGAATATGAAAACACGCAATTACACAGTCACAACACTGGACAGAACAAACACTTTCACATGAGAGACAAGTAAATCATTCGACGGTTACACGCAAAGTCAAATCCAGATCTACTCCGCTGTGACTACTATCCAATCTCCTGAGGATATGATAAGCATTAACCTCTGTCTCTGGTCGTTACGTGCACGTACTGAAGTTGTCTGACGAGGGGGCCAGGATGAATTCTAAATATTTCCTCGTATAGCAGGTATCACACGGGCTTGTTAATAGAGGAGATTAGATCTGTGCTCTATTTTATTCTAGCCTAACGTTGACTGAGAACTCACACAGACTATTGCCATAAAACTGAGCATTTATCCAGCTCAATGAAAGAAAAGACGATGCAAGCACAGTTGCAGAAACGTTGTCAAGTGGCTGCGTGGCAGATTGGATATTGCTAATTTCAGGCTCCTGTTTCCGTATAAATAAAAAAGACGATTTGTTTGACTTACAGGGCTGAACCGGTGGTCGTCTGAAATTAGACACAGATACCTGATTAACCCTTCAGCAAGTCATAACCACTAGTATTTACATACATGCATACAACTTGCAACTTCCATTGATTTAAATCGTGCCACAACATCCTTGTATACCTACGTTCAGGCCTGCAGTTGTTGTGGCGAGTGCGCCGGAGAGGTTATTGATGTTACCAAACTAAGTGTACTCGGAGTGAGTTCAAGCTATGTAAGTCCCTGAGTCTAATTGTTGATGAGGTATTCTCAGGGTACCTATCCGCTACCTCTCTATGATCTCACTCCGGAAAATATTTTATAATATTGTTATGTGTTTTATATGGCTACGTGTCTAGGGTAATGTAAGTATAGTGTTAAGTGCATAAAACAAACACAACTGTAACTCAATGAAATGGACTTAAGTAAAACTGGTGTTAAGTTTAGACAATTATTTTTACAATTTTATTTTCCTGTCCCTAAAATCTTTTTTGGGGCAGGAAGTGTTAAAACTGAAAAGAAATGTATTTACATATAATAAATAAATAAGGTGGAATCCTTGTCCATATCTTGATAATAAACAAGTGTCACTGTAGGTGTATAACACAGACTGCTGTAGTAATGTCTAACAGTGAGAGTCAATGGTGGGAAGGACTATTTTTGTCATCATACCCACAAATATGAAAGTTCACGTGTGGAAATTTTCTTTTATTGAATAAGTGTTCAATGCCCACGTAAGGGGACTTCACCTGATGTTTATAATTGATGTAGGCTTCAGTAGATAATATACATTCAGCAGAAGGTCTTGCTTCAGGCCCCCCCCCCCCCCCAAAAAAAAATGCAGCATACACTTTGTTGAGGCTTTCTCTTCCTCCAATTATGTCTTCACAAGGTTTCCTGTCACCAACTGGTAACAGGCAGTATAACCCTGAAAAAGAAGGACGTTCCCCTACGTTTATTTGCTGGCTATAATATTTCCACAATTACTCAAACTTACCATCATTTGGGGTCAGGCTCGTGTGCAAACATCTGCACTAGCCCCTAAGTTATTTGACTCCACTCTGTACTGTGTTTACATTCTTCTTCCATATGGCTGCAACGCCCCTGTCACTTTAAACAATGATTTTCTTCCATACAATCAGATAGGTATACAGTTTTCTTCTTGTAACCTGTTAATTATTTTTTTTTTAAATCATTCTAAGTATGTTTTCTGGCGTCATTTGTACACTGTGACATTGCAGAAGACTGCCAGTAGCTTTCTGGACTTACAGTCGTAATGGTTTTATTTATGGCAATATTCAAACACAATTTAATTTCGTTTCTCAATAAGTCTGCTTAGGCATGCTTGCTGGGATGTCGTAATTCTTTTCCCATGGCCATGTCGTACAACACAAATTTTTGGCCCCCTATCTGGGTTTGCCTCTACATATTAACAAAATATATCAATAAAATTATTTATCTTACCGCAATCAATGAAATATTTCACACAAAAGTAAGATTAACTGGCAATCAATGGCACAGGTGCAGATCGCTGTCGCCCAGACCGCAAAGGCATTAGTCACACTGCTATGCGTCTGATCTTAATCTACGATGTTGAAATATTTTTCTCAAGTGGCAGCGTATTCTGGTAACGCGTTAGTTTTATCCCCCCTTTCCTAAACTATCATTAACCAATCAAACGAGCCAAGCAAATTTGACTGTTCAAAAAAGCGTCCCCTAAATGTAACATCCGAAGATTTTCAAAACTAAGCATTCCTCAATTGTGTTTGCCAGTCTGTTCTCAATTTTTATTTTCTACAATATCTCGGTTATTATTGGGTCGATTTCAATTTTTAAAAGTGATTCTTAAACTGCCCTTTGGCCTCTATCATCCTATCTAGTTTTCATCTATCTCTTATTCATCGTTTTCATCTATGTATTTTTTTCTCTTTATTTATTCTGAACAGACTCTATACGGCAAGATAATATATTATAAAGGGAATAGTATGGTCTTTTAAATAAACAATATTATCGCTATAATTCATCCATCCATTTTATTTACCCTCTATATATGTTAACTAAGTTTCTCTCTCTCCCCTCTTTTCTGCACAAATTAGGTTTCAGTTTCAGTTTCAAAAGCATAAGTTAGCCTTGAATCTTTTCATTACAATCCTCCTCTTTTTGGCTCTCTCTCCCGTTTCAAGACGAGGTAACAAGTTGTTTTTTTTCTTTTCTTCTGCCAACTATTTTGGCTTTCGTCAAAAAAAAAATTATTGGGAAGGGTAACGCGAGCTGCGTGTAGTTGGGGATGGGACTCAATACGCTTGTCTTTGAAGATTCAAATCTTGGGCCAATCGTGGACTGTTCGGCTAGGCACTAGTGCATAATTTCAAACCTTTGGAGTTATTTATAGTTACAACCTCCACTAAATAATAGGGCGGGTGTGTATACGATTTGGGGAAGGGTAATATTTTTTCACACGATAATAGTAGAGAAAATTCAAATACTGTGTCCAAATCTTAGCAGACGTTTTGCCTTTTGCCCTTGGCAATTTTAAAATATAGTAGTAGTGGCTTATAATTGTAAATGTCTTCTTTTCTGACGTTCATTCATATATATCAAGAGGGGTGGTATACGGGTGTCCGGGTGGGTGGTAAATGTTTACTTGCAGTACTAGATTTTTGAAATCGGGGAAATTTGGGCGGGGAGGAACACGGAGCATTTTACTACAGTTGTATCAAAACAAGGCTTTGCGTTACATTTTTCTCGCTGCCTGAACAGGTTGACCGTGATAAGCTCCTTTCTCCAGATTTTGTTATAAAGGGAAGTTATTGCGTTTATAGTTTTTTTTGGGGTACTTTCTTAAGGATTTCATAACTAAGTATATCATGCCCTGAGGCAGTATTAGATTTCTTTTTTATTGCACTAGTTACTTCTTCCTCTGTTATATCAGCATCTAAATAGTTTGTTTCATCTCTCTAATCTGGTAGTTCCATCTCTCTGATCTGGCAGTTCCTTTAAAAATGGTATCCTAAGTCTTTCTCTTCTCTCAGTTTCTTCCTGGCCAAGACTACTTTTTGCACTGACTTTATAGAAATACTCAGCAAGGGCATTAGCTTTTTCTTTATCTGTTTCTACTCTCTTTGGTAGTTTGATTGTTGGCATTATTGTTTTCTTGTTGTTCCCTTTGATTGCCTTAAGTTTTTTCCATACTTCTTTAATTTGTGTGCTAGGACTAAGTGATTGACAAAACTCTTTCCAGTTGGTTTCTTTGGCTTTGAATATTATTCTGTCAGGATTGTTTACCATTTTTATGCCCTGATATACCCAAAATAAGACATAAATTATGCTTCTGAAGTCGTGCAGGTGCGTGGGATTAGCGGCAAACTTTTCCCCTGGCAAAGACAACTTCTCGTTCGCTTCGTCTACTGTTGCGACAGGATAAAAGGCGCCCAGTCTGTACTTTGACAGGAAAATTTCGACAGTGTGGCCAGGTATCAAAGGTTACCCCGCTCAATCCGACGAACAAGAAACGCGTTTCGCGACCAGCGGTCCTATTTCCTTCGTGCATTTCAAACGACTAGGGAACCATTAGCCGACCGACGAGATAGAGACCTTTTGTCGCAGAAGAAGGAAAGGTGCACGTGTGGGGCGTTCTCTAACGCTGTCAGAACTAAAATTGACACGTAGAAAAATGCGCGACAACGCGTCTAAGTATCAAATAAAATTAAAACGTGGACAAAACAGAGGTAGGCAAATCATGTACTTTACACCCTATGTGCAAAGAGTTCGAAAAGTTCATAGGACGTGTAACAGTCATGGCGAAAACAAAAATGACGGGGATTTACGATGTCTCATAAGAAATGGAAGAATGAACTCGCTTGGCTCCAAAACAGATGAAATGAAGACTCTGCATGTGATGATCTAAATATCAGTTAATTTGTCTAGTACTTGTTTCACTGGCAC
The DNA here is from genome assembly GCA_024509875.1 of Oreohelix idahoensis. Lineage (NCBI taxonomy): Eukaryota > Metazoa > Mollusca > Gastropoda > Stylommatophora > Oreohelicidae > Oreohelix > Oreohelix idahoensis. The sequence continues at coordinate 51,477 of JAMPIV010006383.1, read as the reverse complement.
CCTGGTTCCATTTAGAAGACATTGTTTAGATTCCGTGTTTTCTCAGCAGTATGTTTATTTTGAGAGAAAAGAGTCGTAAAAATAGTGGTCCGGTTTAGAGTGGAAAATGATGATGGAAAGCTCAGTGATAGAAAATGTAGAGATTTAATAGTTACTTCACAGCGTGCTGGAGGAGAGTAAAGACAGACTTATTTACGACAAATCGTGTCTCTCAATCTTCTCTTTCACTCTCCTGGTCAAACAATTATTTGCCAGTTTTCCAGACTCGCATCTGCGCTCACACCGATTCGGTGTTTTCAAACACACACACGACGTTGATACAAACTATATTAAACGAATAGGGGAAATGTTGGGCTTTGGGTATATCCAACACACAGAACTAAATGAGTTTAGGTGATTTTATTCACTTTAAACATCAATTACTAAAAATATCAGATATTACATAAATTATCATAAGTACACAAATGCAAATAACAAGTTTGGGAGGGGGTGAAGAAGATTGGTATCGACTAAGCCCTTCCCGCTCATTAGACAAAGACAAACCCAGTCCAGAGATAGATAATATCAGGAACACGGGTACGTTAACCTAACAGTAAAGTTAATTACTCTGAAAGAGGTGTTACCAAGTTAGGTATAAGTGATAGAAAAAAAAACCTGTTCTTCCCAGCTGTTCTTCCCTTTACTAAGCAAATGGAAAGGAGGTGGTTTTAAACAGAGTTAACAAATTATCAACTATCCCACTTAAAGGAACAATGTAGGGTATACAGAAAAAGATATATGTTACCAGGTAAGCAAGTTAACAAAATGGTCACACAAAAGAATTAATTTCCTGTCATTCATACACGCGCTAGCAAAGGCCTTCACTCATCTTGCTCTCACTTACCGATTGTGAAAAAATCTTGCACTCCATAGAATAACACAACAGCAGTTACACCTCAACTAAATGTATGAGTGTTTGTTCAAGTTCTAGCCCCAGATTATCGGGTAGGCGGTCAGCACATAAAAGGATCCCGTAATCGCTGGAAAATGAATCTGTAGTTGTGTCTCTTTTCTTAATAACAGTTTCTATGGGAGGGCACGGTCTCTGATACCGGGGTGAGGATGGTGTGGTCTATTTGACTATGCCGCGGATAATAAAATTCTTACGCGTGCTGGTACACTTTATCCGTGAGGTATGGTTTAAGTCCAGTGAGAAAACTAGTCACATCACTGTTCAGGAAATTATGAATTATCTCTCTGTGTCAGTAAACTAACAAAGCTCGGGCCAGTGTTCTTCTTCCCGTTACGACTTAAGTTGTTTGATGGTGCGTTAAATTTGTCTTTGGGTGTGCTTTCTTTGCTATAAGTTAGATAGCGGAATTCCAAACATAGAATCGCCTCAAAGATTAAAAATTTACACAGTCTCAACAAGTTCTGCGTCAGGGGAACTCTACACACTGTTTATGCTTTGCTTTGCTTAGATTGATTTCTTTATTGCTTTCTTAATGCTGGGATCGCACAGGTTACGATCACTCTGTATGAAAGAAAAAAAAGACATGTAATATACCGAAAACAAATAACCTTCTAAAGCGCGATGAATTTCCCGTTAAGCCTATAATACACTCGAGTATTTAATTATGTATTTAATAAACACTGCGCGAGTTCTAGTGGTTAAAAACACACATCTATAAAACTAGGACTTAACTGAATTTATTAATTATAAATTCCTTCGCGACTTTAAAAGTTAATTTAAGCATCTATTATCTTTTGAAATAATATAATAGATAGATCATTATATTTAAAACTGGAACTCTTGAGATGGTTTAATTAAATAGATTTAAATTAACACAGAATCCCTTTAAATAGAATGACTGAGCTAGACCACTGATCACTTTACACAATATATATTACCGCTTTGCACAGAAATAGAAATCACTGCAAATATATATAAAATCCAGGGGAAAATCTATAACAAGATTTCAATAAAGCTAGTGCTTCTGTAAAGATCTGGCCAGCGAGTGATAACGTGTCTAGTTCTACATGGTCTATTTAGCTAAAATGAAATGTAAGTTGAGTGGGACATGATAAACTTGACAACTTATTAGATCTCACGAACTTTTGGGGATCTGACCGCCAAATCAAGAGAAGAAGCCGCCCCCTGGTCTTCGTATCCGCTCGCTGCTGCCCGTTTCGCTTTCCCCCGTTCGCTCGGTTCCTCGATTGACACCGAGACGCGAAATTAGCGGCAAGCAACTGCGTCTCGTATCAGGGAAAACTACTGTCTTTGATAGCGCCGATAGTCTCCCTTAAGATCCCTCGGTCTGTCTCTTTGATCTCGTCGCTGTATCCTACATGAGTCCCGGTGGAATGCGTTCTGGCAAACGAAAAGTTACAACAAATGTTCAGGGGTTCTAATGTTATGAAAAGCTAAAAGTCCCTTTAAATCATCCATCATATCAGGGAAAATTCACTTGTCAAACTAGACGTACGTCACAATCGTCCCCACTTTTAGACATGAAACCATTTTTCATGTTTTCATTTTTTGACAATGGAGGTGACCTGATTGGTGATTTTAGGATGAGTGGTATCTTCAGTTTGCTCTTCTTCCTCTGTAGACCAGTTTCTACTCAGAAAATCAGCCCCGACATTCTGTCTTCCCGGAATATATTCCACTTTGAAAGAATAGACGCTTAGAAGGAGGGCCCAACGCATGATCCTAGCGTTAAATTCTTTATTGGCACCAAGAAATGCTAACGGAGCGTGGTCTGTTTGCACCGTGAACGATGTACCATAAAGAAACTCATGATGGCGTCTGATACCGTCAATCAGAGCAAGACATTCCCTTTCAACTACGCTGTAGTTCCGTTCCGCTTTATTTAATTTCCGACTGCCATAGGCAACTGGAAATAGCATGTTCAGGTCACTGTCATCGGCTTGAAGCAGTGTTGACCCGATGCCCTGACCTGACGCGTCGACTCTCAGTACAAAAGGTTTCTTGAGGTCAGGCAACCTCAAAATGGGGTATGCAGACAACTGTCCTTTCAAAGTGCTATACGCGTGTTCGCACTTTTGATCCCATATGACCTTATCAGGACAACCTTTCTTTGTGAGGTCAGTCAGAGGTGCCGTCAGTCCGTTGAAGTTCTGGATGTACTTCTGATAGTATGCACATAGCGATATGAAGGAACGTACGTCTTTCTTCGTTCGGGGTCTTTTTGCTGCCACTATTTTCTCCACGTTCTTCTTAATAGGCCAACTGCATCCGTGAGAAATAGTGTGCCCCAGGAAGTCTAACTGTTCAAACCCGATGAGACATTTGCTAGGTCTGGCTGTGAGACCCGTTTCCTGTAGTCTCCTGAGGAGCATAGCAACCGTAGCAATATGTTCTTCATAGGTTTCCGATGCAATTAAGATGTCATCCATGAAATTATGGATATGGGGACTTTGCAAAGGTTCTAGAAGCTTCCTCATCATCCTGGTGAACACTCCTGGTGCGTTATGCAAACCGAACGGCATCACGTTAAATGTGTAATGTCCTTCACTAGTGCTGAAAGCTAACAAAGGTTTAATTTCCTCCTTGACTGGTATTTGATAATAACCTTTACTGAGGTCAATCTTGGAGAAGATCTTAGCTTTGCTGAGCTTGGTGAACAACTCAGAAACAGTTTGGAGAGGTTCGGGCTGGAATTCCGTTACAGCGTTTAGCAACCTGTAATCAATGCACAGCCGAACTTCCTTATTGGGCTTCTGCAACAGCACTACGCTCGAGCTGTAAGGAGATGTAGACTCACTGATAATTCCTGCCTGACGCAGCTTGTCTATTTCTCCGCGAAGTGCATCAGCTTTAGCGTACGGGATGGGGTAAACTCTGGTTTGAACAGGGGTCTCGTTTGTTAATTTCATATCAAATTCAATGAGATTTGTTCGACCAGGTACATCCGTTAAAACTGCACTGTACTGTTTTAGTAGAGCCCTAGTTTCTGTTTGTTGTTCTGGTGAGAGATTGTCGCCGAACTTGACATCTTTAAAGGATTCTGTGGGTTGCAGTGGATACTCCATGCAACCATCATCATCTTCCTCGTCTTCCGTTGCTATGGCGACAGCCAGGAGATGCTCGGAGGATGGCACCGGTCTTTCCAAATATTTCTTTAGCAGATTTACGTGGAAGACCTTCTCCTTTCCTTTGATGGAGATCTTGTAGTTGGTACGTGAGATCTTTTTAAGGACGGTAAACGGTCCTTGCCATCCGATGCGAAGTTTATTGCTTCCGGTTGGAAGTAGCAATAGGACTTTCTCCCCTGGTTGTAGTTCTCTCTCTTTTGCAGCTTTGTTGTATCTTTTAGTAATTTTAGCGCGGGCTTTCTTAAGGTTGGTAGTAGCTAGATCCCATCCTAGCTTTAGCCTTTCCTTAAGCTCAGATACATACTTGCTTGCAGAGACGACTGTCTCGTCAGCCTTCTGGTCTGTCAGGGACCGAAGTAAGGCTTCTAGTGGCCCCTTAATAGGTCTGCCAAATAAAAGTGTAGCTGGCGCAAAACCCGTAGACGCTTGGGGTACCTCTCGGTAGGCGAATAAGGCAGCCGATATATATTGGTCCCAGTCTTCCGGTTTCTCCTGACCCAGCTTACGTAACATCATGGTGAGGGTACCGTTAAAACGTTCCACGAGCCCATTTCCGGCCGGATGGTAGGGACTTGTGTGGATATGTTTGGCCCTCAAGATCTTAAAGATCTCCTCCATTAACAGGCTACGGAATTGGGATCCATTGTCCGTCAAAACTTGTTGAGGGAATCCCAACCGTGTAAAAATTTGCACAAGGGCTTCTGCGACATGCTTGGAATTAGTGCATGGTAGCGGTACGGCTTCGGCCCACATATGCAAGTGTCAACTAAGGTCAGGATGAACCTGTTCCTTCTTTTGGTCTTTTCCAGAGGACCAATAATGTCGACAGCAACCCGTTCAAATGGAGTCCCTACTATTGGCATTTGCCCCATAGGTACTGGGGGTGTCAAGTGCTTGGGTGCTACCCGTTGGCACTGGGCGCAGGATTTCACGTACCTGACAATGTCAGAGTTCATTCCTGGCCACCAATAGTGGTTTTTTATTCGCTGAATAGTGGCGTTTTGTCCCATGTGTCCGCTAAAGGGAAGAGAGTGCCCCATTTCTAAGATCTGGTTTCTGTACTGCGTCGGTACTAGGAGCTGGTTATTCCCCGTGTCCGGGTTGCCCGTTCTACGATACAATACACCATCCTTAGAAAAGATGTCTCCGTTGTGTCTGGGGTCCTTAGCCATGGGCAGTTTTTTAAAGCAGGGCGCCAGAGTAGGGTCCTTTTGTTGCGCCTCCTTCAGTTCATTCGGCAACAAGTTTGGCGCAGGCTCCCTCTCCTTCTTGGCTTGCCCTCTTGTGGTTACCGCTGCCACAATCGGCTCCTTAGGTCTCCCAATGAACACATATCTACATCCCAGGATAACTGGGTAGATCGGATCATCCATTATGGCCGCTTTAATAACTCCTCTGACAAAGTCAGAGTGTATTTCTACCAGTGCGATAGGAAGCGTCCTGGGTGCATCACTCCTGAAAACTCCACTAAGTTTGACGGTTTCCTCTGTCTCCTGACCGGGTTTGACTAGGTGCCTAGCGACAATACAATCAAAACTTAATCCAGTGTCAAAAAGACAAGTAGTAGAGGTACCGTTCAAAATTACAGTTCCTCGAGTTGAGGGTCGGTCCCCCTCAGGTTGAGAATCACTGACATTGACTCTACCTTTCGAGGCTGTATGCAAACATCCAATGCGGTTTGCACCGGTTTGTTTGCCCTGATCAGACGTTCCTGGTGTAGGGGTCTTCCCTTTTCCTTGACCTTGGTGGCCGCGCTGCCACGTAGGCTTGTTGGGTTGATCAGAATTTTTGTTGGGGGGGTATCGGGTTTTGTAGAATTTCGATTTTTCCTGGGGAGGTTTCTGGGTATTGTTATCTCGTTGGTTATAATGTTGAGAGGAAGTGGAAGAATAGGATGCCTGCTCTAGATTCTGTTTTCGAGATGGCTCATCGGTGGGTTTACGTTTAGTGCTGGGAAGTTCGGCCATTGCATTGCTATAGCGTTCGGCTTTATTGAGTATGTCTTCAAGCCTGACTGCCCCCTGTTCCGCCAAAAATCTACGTGTTTCATTCGACAAAGTGGATTTTATCTGCTCCACAAGAACAAGTTCGAGGAGTCCCTCATATGAAAGAGGTAGGTCAGATAATTCAATGCACTTTGTCAGATAACCCGTGAGACGTGAAGAGAACTGTGGAAATGTTTCCGTGCTCTCTTTTCGGCTGTTTCTGAACAACTGCAGAAACTTTCGGGCAGTCATCTCAAACTGCTGTAGTAAGGCCTTTTTCAACATGTCGTAATCATGTTGATTCGGTCCCAGCTTTGTGTACACGTCATAAGCATTGCCTTTCAGTGACGTTGAAAGTTTGAGCGCCCAGCGGGTACTCTCTAACCCATAAAGATTCGCGAGTCTCTCGAATTTTTCTAGGTAGCTGTCAATTTTTTCGTTAGGGCTAGGAAAAGATTCTAAAGAAAACGACATAGCAGTTAATTGGGCAGATTGAGTACTGGAGAGGTCCATTGATTGAGACTGGGGCGAAGACGGCTCTCCGTTAGTCGAAGTAGAGGCGCCCCGACTCTCTAGAGCCTTAAGCGCCAGTTGATGCTGTCTTTCCTTGTCTCTCTCTCTCTCTCTCTCTGCGAGTTTCCATCTCTGCTTCAATTTTCTTCTGTTCCAAAAGACGTTCTTCCGCTTCTTTCTTATCTGCCCTCTCCTGGGCTTCTCTCCTCTCTGTTCTTTCTTTCTCTTCCTTCCTCTCAGCTTCTGCTCTCTGTTGCTCCGCCTTCCTCTCAGCTTCGGCTCTCTGTTGCTCCGCGTCATATATTTCCAATTCCTGGTTAATAAACGCGTTTGCAGCTTCTGCATCTAATCCTGCCTCTTTCGCTTCCAGCCTCAAGATGGACCTCATCTTTATCCTCTCTGCCATTGTTAAAGAATAAGATGAAGTATGCCCAGAGAACTAGTAAGAAGCAACGCGAAAGGGAGGAACTCTGAACCGCTACGAGAAAAAAAAACACAAGTATAAATTTACCTGTGTTACCTCCTACCTGTACTGTGCAAACTTATCGCTGCTATTATCTGGCAATTAAGGCTCTAAACGCAAGCGACTATGCCACTAAATGGTAAGTTACACTGGAAAAGAATCTACTTTTACTAACAGTAGAGAAAAATTTATATTAAAACAATTTAAAAAGAAAAAAAAAATTTCCCCTAAATTTTAAATCTCTGACAACAAACTCCGTCCCTAAAGTCAATTATTGAGATGAGACGTTGTTAACTTAATTTTTAAAAATCAGAACAATCCGTCTTTAGCTAAGCTCAACTCTTTTTGACTTCAAAAACCTTAGTGACTGTAAAACAATCACGCAATCCCAGCAACTTTTATAAAGAAAGAAATATAATTATCTCCGCCAGAGGATAATTAAAATAGCAAATATATTTGTTTGTCTGTACTTTCTACTGCTGTGGAGAGAAAACAACCTGTAAATATGCTGTGTGGACAACCCAAATACTTAAAGAACGTTTGTCTAGGGGTGTAATTATTTATTTATTTCCCTAATTCACAAAGACAAATCATTCACACTCTACCTAGTTAGACCCAAACTAAATCAGACTCAAAATATCTTTAACCCGGCTATGCGATTGCCTCAAATGTAGCTCAAGATCCCAGAACCAGCCCACAAATATGTGTGCATCAAATGTATCTCAAAATTATCCCAGACGAGCCAGCCAAATATTGTCGTAAATTTATTTTGAGAGAAAAGAGTCGTAGAAATAGTGGTCCGGTTTAGAGTGGAAAATGATGATGGAAAGCTCAGTGATAGAAAATGTAGAGATTTAATAGTTACTTCACAGCGTGCTGGAGGAGAGTAAAGACAGACTTATTTACGACAAATCGTGTCTCTCAATCTTCTCTTTCACTCTCCTGGTCAAACAATTATTTGCCAGTTTTCCAGACTCGCATCTGCGCTCACACCGATTCGGTGTTTTCAAACACACACACGACGTTGATACAAACTATATTAAACGAATAGGGGAAATGTTGGGCTTTGGGTATATCCAACACACAGAACTAAATGAGTTTAGGTGATTTTATTCACTTTAAACATCAATTACTAAAAATATCAGATATTACATAAATTATCATAAGTACACAAATGCAAATAACAAGTTTGGGAGGGGTGAAGAAGATTGGTATCGACTAAGCCCTTCCCGCTCATTAGACAAAGACAAACCCAGTCCAGAGATAGATAATATCAGGAACACGGGTACGTTAACCTAACAGTAAAGTTAATTACTCTGAAAGAGGTGTTACCAAGTTAGGTATAAGTGATAGAAAAAAAATACCTGTTCTTCCCAGCTGTTCTTCCCTTTACTAAGCAAATGGAAAGGAGGTGGTTTTAAACAGAGTTAACAAATTATCAACTATCCCACTTAAAGGAACAATGTAGGGTATACAGAAAAGATATATATATATATATATTACCAGGTAAGCAAGTTAACAAAATGGTCACACAAAAGAATTAATTTCCTGTCATTCATACACGCGCTAGCAAAGGCCTTCACTCATCTTGCTCTCACTTACCGATTGTGAAAAAATCTTGCACTCCATAGAATAACACAACAGCAGTTACACCTCAACTAAATGTATGAGTGTTTGTTCAAGTTCTAGCCCCAGATTATCGGGTAGGCGGTCAGCACATAAAAGGATCCCGTAATCGCTGGAAAATGAATCTGTAGTTGTGTCTCTTTTCTTAATAACAGTTTCTATGGGAGGGCACGGTCTCTGATACCGGGGTGAGGATGGTGTGGTCTATTTGACTATGCCGCGGATAATAAAATTCTTACGCGTGCTGGTACACTTTATCCGTGAGGTATGGTTTAAGTCCAGTGAGAAAACTAGTCACATCACTGTTCAGGAAATTATGAATTATCTCTCTGTGTCAGTAAACTAACAAAGCTCGGGCCAGTGTTCTTCTTCCCGTTACGACTTAAGTTGTTTGATGGTGCGTTAAATTTGTCTTTGGGTGTGCTTTCTTTGCTATAAGTTAGATAGCGGAATTCCAAACATAGAATCGCCTCAAAGATTAAAAATTTACACAGTCTCAACAAGTTCTGCGTCAGGGGAACTCTACACACTGTTTATGCTTTGCTTTGCTTAGATTGATTTCTTTATTGCTTTCTTAATGCTGGGATCGCACAGGTTACGATCACTCTGTATGAAAGAAAAAAAAAGACATGTAATATACCGAAAACAAATAACCTTCTAAAGCGCGATGAATTTCCCGTTAAGCCTATAATACACTCGAGTATTTAATTATGTATTTAATAAACACTGCGCGAGTTCTAGTGGTTAAAAACACACATCTATAAAACTAAGACTTAACTGAATTTATTAATTATAAATTCCTTCGCGACTTTAAAAGTTAATTTAAGCATCTATTATCTTTTGAAATAATATAATAGATAGATCATTATATTTAAAACTGGAACTCTTGAGATGGTTTAATTAAATAGATTTAAATTAACACAGAATCCCTTTAAATAGAATGACTGAGCTAGACCACTGATCACTTTACACAATATATATTACCGCTTTGCACAGAAATAGAAATCACTGCAAATATATATAAAATCCAGGGGAAAATCTATAACAAGATTTCAATAAAGCTAGTGCTTCTGTAAAGATCTGGCCAGCGAGTGATAACGTGTCTAGTTCTACATGGTCTATTTAGCTAAAATGAAATGTAAGTTGAGTGGGACATGATAAACTTGACAACTTATTTGATCTCACGAACTTTTGGGGATCTGACCGCCAAATCAAGAGAAGAAGCCGCCCCCTGGTCTTCGTATCCGCTCGCTGCTGCCCGTTTCGCTTTCCCCCGTTCGCTCGGTTCCTCGATTGACACCGAGACGCGAAATTAGCGGCAAGCAACTGCGTCTCGTATCAGGGAAAACTACTGTCTTTGATAGCGCCGATAGTCTCCCTTAAGATCCCTCGGTCTGTCTCTTTGATCTCGTCGCTGTATCCTACATGAGTCCCGGTGGAATGCGTTCTGGCAAACGAAAAGTTACAACAAATGTTCAGGGGTTCTAATGTTATGAAAAGCTAAAAGTCCCTTTAAATCATCCATCATATCAGGGAGAATTCACTTGTCAAACTAGACGTACTTTTCCAGTATATTTCCAAAAATGTGACCAGATATTTTTAGTTGTTCGTTACAGGAACTTAGACCAGAAGTCAGCAAACTACGGCCCGTGGCTCCATTTTTTTCCCGGCCCGAAAACAATATATAAACCCTATGAATCAATTATCCATTTCTTATAGCGTCACAGCAAAGTGGAGAATAAAGTACATATTACACTGTTTTTTACTTCTTTTTTTTTCACACCTTTGTAGAATTTTTCAAGAGTTACGAAGTTTGTGTCCCCACATACGCATTTCAGTTCCTCTGTAAGATTTGTGACCTATTTTTTTATTTATTTACTTGCTGACATTTATTTTACCTCACTTATTCCAGTGCTACTGAGCAGAGAGTTGATGTTTCTTTTCAAATGCGCCAGAGTTTTGTCTGTGAATGTTGCCATTTGTTTATATTCAAATATAGGATTATCTATACTTAACATGTCACAACACGAAAAAAAAAGGGGGGGGGGGGGAGAGAAAACAACAAACGTTGACTCTGAATGTCGAATTTTTAAAGAACTGTGGAGTGTGCATAATTTTGTTATTGGATCAGATAACAAAGAGTTGTGTTTAATATGCACGAAATTATCGCTGTGCTCAAAGGAACACGGCATACATCGACTTTGCCAAACCAAGTACTCATCATACTATTTGATTTTACCTCGTGCTCGTGGCCCACGAAATCTAATATATTTACCTTTCGGCCGGTCTCTAAAAACATTTGTTTACCCTTGACTTAGACATTTGATAATAATAAAAAGTGTGAAAACCATGACTTTTATACGTATATAAATAATAAGTCTCCATTATTCGTAAGAAAATCAATCGATGAAGATTGGTCCAAATGCATAAAGAAAAAGACTATCAAAGCAATGATAGTAACTGCAGCTTTAAAACAAAAACAAAAAAGGACAACTTCAGGTTTCTCAAATGACGTACCAGAAGAACAATTGTAGCTAGCTGAACTGAACTGGTAAAAAACAAATATGAACCCGTTACACGCCCATTGAGGCATATTGGTAATATGGTGTTAGGCCCACATTTTCTCGACCGTCGGCACACTAGGGGTGATGTGGTCAGCATCACGCCGTCGGCCTTAACCTTCCCAGAGTTGCTCTGGTACCCATTTGGGGCTGGGTCGACCCAGGAGCCGTTTGCGGCCTAAAAAAATCCCACCTCATCTGGGTATCGAACCATAGACCACTGAGCTAGGAAGCCAGTGCACTAACCACTATGCTACCGCGGCTCCCGAACTGAACTGGAGCGGGTCGTTATTCTGTAGCCCTGACTGGGGGACGCTGCGTCCACCAAATGTTTTGACAACTGACAGAATAAGAACAGAGCAAATTGTACCAGAAGTATTAACAATTTCCAACACCTTACAGATTCTGGGGAGAATAATTTTACACGTAACTCTAGTTTAACATGGACGTTAATATAATTCTCTACCCGCATGAAAGGAACGGTCTGTCTCTATACTCACAAAGCTCATGGCTAGTGAACGATTCTTCCAAGATTACCAAATTTACTTTTTCTATTAAGTTCTCAGTTTATTTGGTTATTTCAGCCAGTGCGCTGGTTCTAGAACTCTGAAGGATTTATGTGAGATAGGGGACCTTTTATTTGGCGTTATAATAAAGTGGGCGCGAGAAAAGACTGTTCTTAGTATTGATAGTAATGAGTCACGAAGATATCAGTCAGAATAATTGACAAGTTTTCGGGACCTGCCGTATTATGATAAAGAAATGTGAAGGTGTATAGGAAATTTCCACAATTACAGTGGTGTATAAAAAAAAATGTATATATAGACAAGAATCTGATACAGAGGTCAAGATATGCGTATACAGACAGGATGGACGCCACTATCGACAAGAAATATGTATATGGACAAGATCTTTCCTACAGTGCTCAAGACATTGTAAATGGAGAAGACCTTCGCTAAAGTGATCACTAAATGTATATTGGATTAGATCCTCGCCACCGTGTGAAAAAAAATAGAGTATGTAAATAAAAGAGTATCGACAGTATTTAGAGTATTAAGAGAATATAGAGTATATATATATATATATATATATATATATATATATATATATATATATATATATATATATATATATATATATATATATATATATATATATATATATATATATATATATATATATATATATATATTAGAACTCCATTTATCCAAACCCCAATTATCCGAACATCCAATTATCCGAACACTTTTTCCCGAAAAAAAAAATCAGATGCCACAGTCACGTTAGACTAAAATTCTGAATCTTTTGATGCGGCAAACTTCAAATGTGTGCGAACAATTTGTAGAGAATGGGATGGCTAATGGTCGGTCGCTTACGTACAGGAAGTCAGTTAGATCATAAAGTCAGTTAATATCTGGTTTACCAATCCAGTGTACGTGTGCGTTCTAGGTAGAACACTGGCTAAACAGACAGTTCAACTTAAAATAATTGTGTCTGCTACTACAGCAGAATAATTTTGGTGTACAAGTATTTCTCTGTGCGATATGGCATCTTCCAGTAGGCCTAAAGCATATAAAAGGAACCGCAATGTTTCGTCAATTGAAACGAAAACAGAAATTATCAAGAGACTAGGACAAGGTGAAACTGTGTCTTCACTTGCGAGGATGTTCAATGTTGGGAAAGCTACCGTCTCTGACATCAAAAGTAACAAGGATAAAATTATGAGTTTTGCATCGAAATTTGATAGTGAAAATGGGTCGAAGAAACGTAAAACCATGAGAAATGCGAAAGATGTGAAATTGGAAGAGGCTTTGTATATATGGTTTGTGCAAAGAAGAAGCAAAGGGGAACCTATCTCTGGTTCTCTGTTGTGTGAAAAGGCACTTCAGTTCAACAATCAACTTGACGGTCCTCCTGACTTTAAGGCTAGCCAGGGATGGTTAAGAAACTTTAAATCTCGTCATGGCATACGAGAATTGGAGATTCAAGGGGAATCTTTATCTAGCGATGCAACTGCCGCTAAAAATTTTAAAGAAACATTCTTGGCTTTTTTGGAAGAAGAAGGTTATTCACTCGATGATGTGTATAATGCCGATGAGACTGGCTTATACTGGAAATCATTGCCTCAAAAATCACTTGCATCTCAGCGCGAAGCAGCTGCCCCTGGGTTTAAAAAGTGCAAAGAGAGAGTAACAATTTTGGTAGCCGCGAATGCCAGTGGAAGTCATCGTTTACCGGTGCTAATGATCGGCAAAGCCAAAAAACCACGTTGTTTAAAGAATGTGACATGTCTCCCATTGTGTTACAAAGCACAGAAGAGTGCTTGGATGAATAGTGAAATATTTCTTGATTGGTATACAAATCAGTTCATCCCAAATGTGAAGAGGTTGAGAGAACAAGAAAAGAAAACTGGAAAAGTAATTCTTCTACTGGACAATGCACCATCTCATCCAGAGACGGATACATTGAATGCAGTTGATGCAAATTTTAAAGTAATTTTTCTGCCTCCCAATGTAACAGCACTGATTCAACCAATGGATCAGGGTGTTATAGCAAAGCTTAAAAAGATGTACAAGAAGGAAGTCCTGCGTCGTTTATTGTTGGCTGAAGATGAAGAAAGTGTGGTGGCGTTTTCCAAAAAGCTTAATCTCAAAGACTGCTGCTATATGTTAGCTGATGCTTGGACCACCCTGTCACAAGATAATCTCAACAAGGCTTGGAGTAGATTGCTTGGGAAAAAAGGAGGAAATGAAACTACTGCAGTGGACACAAATGATGATTGTATAAATGAAGTTGTGGAACTGTTTCAAGCAATGCCCGGATTTTCGGACTGTGACAAAGATGATGCACACATGTGGCTAGAAGATGATAATGATTCTGGTTTTCAGTTTTTGAATGACGAAGAAATTTTGTCTTTTGTGCAAGAAGAAAACCAAATACATGTAGTGACCGATGATGAAGACTCCTCAGAAGTACACGATGTACTTGTAGATTATGAAGAAAAACCAAAACGTCGACCAAGTCCTGAAGAGGCCTTTATAGCACTAGAAACAGCGATGGCTTGGTACGAGCAAGAAGATGACAGCTGTCCTACACAGCTTCTGCTGTTGAAGAGAATGCGGGACTTAGCAGCCAAAAGGAGACTATCCAGTTTGGTGCAAAAGAGGATTCCTCATTATTTTAAATAGTGGGCTACATCTGTGCAAGTACATGTATACGTAAGTTGCGCCTGGTTTTGAATCGTTTGTAATGTTATTTTGAAAACATTTCTCTTTCTTAACAAAAATAATTAATACAAGTAGTACATGCACTGCAGTGTAATAAAAGATTTTGGTGATACAGTGATCTAATACAGTGTGGGTATTATTATTACAGTACAAGTAAATATGTTTTATAGTGTATTTTCCTTGTAATGGTTAATTATTTTTAGAAATATGTGTACATGTACTCGATACATTATGTAATCCAATTATCCGAACATTTGATTATCCGAACGATGCTCGGTCCCATGGGGTTCGGATAAATGGAGTTCTACTGTATAGTTCACAGTACTCAAGGTTTCCTCCATTATTTATTTAAGAGTTCACCCATCCGTGACTTTAACCTACCTGTCTATTCTATGTTATTCACCTTCCACTACACATTACTGGACACAAATATTTAAGCCTTTATTTGGTCTATACTTGCTGATAGGAAAGTTATATTAGTGATTGCATCTTTAAACTGTCTGGGTCGTCCACGGGTCCTATACCATAGTTGTGTGAGTGTCACGAGAATGACCTCAGCCAATAATGTACTATTTGGGGTGCAATATTGGCTGAGCGTCCTTTCACGATGTAATGTCACAGCAAGGCGATGGCGCCGTTTGGTTGGTCCTAGATTCGATTCCCGCTAAGCCTATCACTTATATTTTATTTTCTATTGTCTGGTGTTATCCTTTATGTCCAACGAGTACCTGTTAATTATCTTTATTTATTTATTTTCCACTAAACGTAGAGGAAAATTGGCTCCTAAATACCATCGCAATAAGGAAGCTGAAATTTTTCTGTCATATAAAAAGACATAATAGTCTGGAAAAAATAGTGATGGAAGGCATAGTCCCTGGAAAAAGGGGAAATGGTCGACCTAGACGACCGTGGACCCAGGACATCACAGAGAGTCTGAACTTGTCTTTGGCTGATGCAGGTCGACTTGCCCAGAATCGTGATGCGTTCAGAGCAGCTGTAACGGAGACAACGTTCTGGAAAGATTACGTCACATGATGATGATGATTTATTTAGGACAGTAACAGTGTGATGTACGGGAGTGCCGTGTCAATTGATATACTTGTGGGTGATCCTACAAGGCAGTTATTGTAGCTATGAAAGGTGACGGCCCACCCTGAAACATGCTGGCGTAAAGAGTGGTCTGACCGTGCTAGAAAATGCTTAGCAGGTATTGTGTGCTCCGGCAACCGTTAAAACCGATTATATATATATATATATATATATATATATATATATATATATATATATATATATATATATATATATGTATATATATATATATATATATATATATATATATATATATATATATATATATATATATATATATATATATATATATACTAGCGGTCATACCCGGCCCAGCCCGGGTCCATGTCGGAGTGAGTGCAAGTCGGGTTTGGTGCGAATCGTTTTAGGAAGGTTTAAATTTTTTTGGTTTTAAATGTACTGTTGCATTGAGGTGTGCTTCTAAGGGAAAACATTTTAAGTAAAGGCTTCTTTGTAGACGACATTGGATTTACAGTCACTTGACGTGTAAGTGTTCGTTGTTGCAGGTAAATGTTATAAACAAATCCGGTCTACCAAAGCGTCTAACATATGTCATTGCATCCTGCGTACGTTCGTGTAAATATCGTGGACTTTCAGTAAAAGAAGACGGAAGTATAATCAACTGTCCCAATTCTGACGTGTTTTCATCTGTGACAAAACGGGGCGGCCCCTATCGATCTTTGTTTCTCTCCGGCAGTATCGGTACATTTGTTGTACTGGTTTTTATTTGTGTATTTTTAAAAGTACCAATTTCTTCTCATTTTCGGCTAACGAGCAAGTAGTTTGTATGTTCAAACATTTGTGACACTCCATGCAGCTAATGTTTACCCCAGCCTGCGAGAAGCCACAAGATAAGATTAGCGCCGGCGTGTTTAGATTAAACCGCTGATAAGACGACTCGGTTGGTAACCCAGATGGGCAAACACGAAGTTTTGCGTACTCATACGACAGATAACGAGATTACTGTCTGTGTGACACATGTGGGCAGACAAAGGTGACATAATCGCTTCCGGGCCGACTTGTTATGACAACATTACTTTCTAATAAAGTAATAAGCATTACATCTTACCCATGTTGTCATGTGTTTCTACCGATCTGCCTGAAAGTTTGTACACAAGGGCATCGGTCATCATATTGCCATATATGGGAGACGTGACCTTTGCAAAATTTTTCCATGTCGGAAATATTTTGAAAATACCACACCCGACCTGTTTGAATATGACTGGAACGTTTATTTAACTCCATTACAAACGAAGGCGTGGGAAGGCAGGGAATATAGTCTGACCATTTTCGCAGTTTTATTTCACTGTGAATTTCACGATCGCTAAGACAACATCAGACCTCGCCAGAGTGAAGACTAGATTCATAATTCCTTTTGTTAACCGGACCTTTTATTGGAGAACCAAATAAGACTTACAAAGCACAGGAAATCTCTACATTTTAATAAGGAACACTGAAGTTAAAATTAACGACCCCCAGTACACGTGAAAAAAAGGCAGCCGCCAGCGCCTTTTTTAAGTAATCTGAGCAAAAAAAAACGTTTGTAGCCAAGATTAGCGTGAGTTGTGTATTTTTCATTCTATGTTTCATTACAAACATGTAAACTAACATATATATATATATATATATATATATATATATATATATATATATATATATATATATATATATATATATATATATATATATTACCCTGTGAATTTTAATGTGTGAAACTTGCTATTGCATGTCAAAGTCATTTGAGGCTGGCAACCTCAGCGTATAGAATGATGATTCATGAACCTCCATGTCATGAAATATTCTAATCCACATATATAAATTATCAATTAAATATAAAGCCTAATAAATACATATAATAAAGAAAAGAGCAATGGTAAAATGACAGTGCTGTCACAAGGAATGTACTCGAAATCCCCCTTGTTTTCTGCTTCGTCTGCAAATTGTAACGCTTTCACGTTGATATAAAAGCTTACTGTATTATTACCCGCTTTCTTCAATGAAACGTGTGCTGTATTTCTTGGAAAAACATTTAGAGGCAGACTGCGTAATGACCTAAATTAATCCTAACATTAATTATATTACGTTACCAAAACGAACGAACAGATGGACAAAAGGATAGCGAGAAGGGAGAGGCAGAAAGCCGAACATTAAACACGCTTCGCGCGATACGCAAATGCTGCCATCACGCGTGTAAGTCTACATGCACTAAATTTTTTTCAGACGGACAGTGATAAAATACACTACCCTTTCCCAGAGTTAGGTTTATAAATCATAACAGACTCTTATTAGAAAAGATAACAATAGATGGGTTTACGTTTGAACACATAACAGTACCCAGACAGCACATCTTCGAAACAGGAGGTAGAAGAAATTGCATATTTTGAACGCAGCCACGTAGCTCCTCTAAATTAGTATTTTTGGGTTCCTTAGGGCTTGCTGACAAATAATATGTAAAACGTTACGCAAATAGTCCAGGAATTAATAAATTATACCCAAAATAAAATATTGGGGGTGCCTGACAGCATAAAATCATTTCTGCTCATAAGATTTTTTTTTAACGTGTTTGAAAAAAATTTACGTTACAGAAATAGCCTACCATGTAAACTCCAAATTGATTGGAGCGCAACAAATGAAAGCCTAACCACGATTGGTCGGGCTATAAATACTATCTTGGTTGTTAGGGGAGACGGGAAAAGATAACATTTTTTCAAACACTTATCGAAAACGTGGCTCATTGGCCAGTCTCGCTGATATACACACTTGGGAGCGTTAGTTCGAGACCACTTGTTTAAATGATCCTGATAAAGCATCAGTGCGTTGAAGCCAGCTAAAATTTTGCTCAATAAAAGCCTGGAAGATAAGCAGATGGAAATTTGTGCCAGTTTGTGCCAGAATTCATTGCTAATCAACGTATCTGTGTTATTCGTATGAATTGTGGGACAGTGGTCTTGATGGTAGTAAGCAGCACCTAGTCAGAGCTTTGCTGAATCCTGAGTCGGACAGCATACTCCTTGGTCTTTTTAGCTATCAGTGAGGTGTCTCCTGAACCCAGAGGAGAAGTCGAGCAGAGGAGTCCTTTCCTGCCGCCATCACGCCAGATAAGCGAATTGGCCAGCTGAGCTCAACATTATGTCCCCTCATCTTGAACTGACTTTCTAAAATTAACATTAAGAGGGGAATTTACTTGTCTTAAAATCAGGAACTGTGAACATCTCCAATACTGGTCCCTAAAGACAAACTATTGAAGTCATGATGACAAATACCAACAGAGCTTGAACAAAACAAAACCAGTATTACCTCATTTTACTACTACACAACTGACACACATAGAACATTTGTAATAATATATGTCACTACAATATTCATATTAAATACATTCTGTACATAACTTGTAATTTAAATTGATTGTGATTCCTGGTTCCCTTGTAGTTGAATCAGGACACATATTCATTCATGCCAGTAATGAATACATATTGTTATTTGAAAGTTTATCAGTGACTCTTTTAAGATATCTTTGTAGAGTGTTATATGTATGTGAGTGTCACAGTGTTGTCAAGAGTAGTGGATTAAATTAAATTGTTTATCTGTCTGTTGTTGTGACTTACACTTCCCCATACTCATACCCTAGACACATAACGTAGCATCACACTATTCCAGAATAATTCTGACTGAGATATATAGATATGTGGTAGCAAGTAAGGTTATCTATAATACACTACTCTTAATAGATATAGATACCTTCACAGCTGATCTCAGTCAGTACACTAAGTTCCCTATAAGTATTTATAACATCCCACTTCACCACATATATTGGGGTCTCGCTCTTGGGATTTTGAATCTTTAACTATTAAAAATATTGGGGGTAATTCACTTCAGGGAATATAAGAATTAAAAGGTATCCTTGGGTGGAATTAAATAAGGTTGAGCTCACGGTGCCTGTGTTGTCCATTAGATATATAGTTAGAAATTGAATTGTTGGTTAGACATTATATAAAGTTACCTGATGGACAATGGCGGACCTGGCCAAATTTCGATCTGCTGCGGTTCAGACTGCAAAAGAGTTAGGATTAGATGGGCAAGTTATGGTTGCCTATGTTACTACGGAATGTGACAAATTTATTGAACGCGAAGAAAGAAGGTTTGAAGCCGAAAGAAAGTTAGAGGCTGACAGGGAAATTAAGAAGTTACAATTTGAAGCTGAGGCTGAGACTAAGAGGTTGCAAGCTGAGGCTGAGACTAAGAGGTTGCAGATTGAGGCTGACAAAGAGGCTAAAGCATTGGAAGCCGAGGAAAGAAGACAAGCTGCAGAAAGGGAAGAGAAGAAATTAGCTGCAGAAAGAGAAGAGAAGAGATTAGCTGCAGAAAGGGAAGCAGAAGATAAAAGATTACAAAGGGAACATGAATTACGACTAAGGGAGTTTGAGTTTCAAGGCCATGCTCCTGAAAATGGTGCCAGTCCCTTTGCCTCTGATGCTACGGTTACTCAAGGAGCCTCAACCTCAGCTATGAATTTTCATTTAGATCATTTTGTTGAGAAAGACGATGATATTGAGAGCTACCTAAATAGGTATGAACTATTAGCTACCACGTATGGGTTAGAGAGAGAAAGGTGGAGCTTAAAGTTATCTCAGGGACTTCGTGGGGGCAGCTTATGAAGTTTTTGCAAAAATGAGCAGAGGTGATCAGGAAAATTATGACATGCTAAAGCAGGCTCTTTTGTTAAGGTATGAAAAGAATGCAGAGTTTTACAGGAAAAAATTTAGGAATGCTAAACTACTGTCAGGTGAAACCTATCACCAGTTCTCTGCACGAATAGAGACATACTTGGAGAAATGGACTTCTCTGGGGAAAACCCAAGATCTTAAGGAAATGGTCCTTATAGAGCAATTAAGAGAGTCCATGGCTCCAGACCTGAGAAAGTTTCTCATGGAACAAGGTGCAGAGAGGCTGGGTGAGTTGCTAAATGTTGCTGAAAGGTATCAAGCAGCTCAAGCAGAGGTAACAGGTAATAAAAAGAAACAGGTGGATAACTTTAGGGCACCACAGAACTTTAATAAATTTGATCCTAGGGATCAAAATAAAGGTAAGCACCAATTTGATAGGCCACGGTATGACAATAAAAATAAATTCCCACAATTCGATGAAAGGAAATATGATGAAAGAAAATCTTTCAACCAAGGAAAAAGGTGGTGTAAGAATTGTCAGATGGACAATCATGACACTGACCGTTGCAGAAGGAAACCTGTGTATATGGCAACCCTTCAGGTCAGGTCGACCTCAAGACAGGAGGAGGATATTATGTTAGATACCACTCCAGAAGAGATGAGGAAGGCACAGGCTGGGGATAAAACACTCAAGCCTTGTTTCAGAAAATTGTCAACTTGTCATACAACTCCAGGCAAGGGAGATTTTTACATGAAAAACAAGTTGATGTATAGGAAGACTGGAACTAGATCCCATGGTCACGGACAGCTGGTTCTTCCAAAAAGATACAGGACAGAATTAATAAGGAGCCTACATGTGAAACCAGATGGGGACCATGAGAAGATAGGTACCATTATTCAAAAGGTGGCTCACAATTATTATTGGCCCAAAGCAAGATGGGACATTGAGAATTTTGTAGAAAGGTGTAGCATAGCACATGAGGGAACACCCACAAGTGGGAACATGGATCAGGACCTGGACACGCCATGGGGCAAAATCAGGCCTGACAATAAAAGGAAAAATAAATTTGATAAGGTGGACCAAATGGAATGGGAAGCCCCTTTTCACGGACAAGCTTCACTTAACTGTTTTACAATGGCCACTATGCGGAGAGTGCAAAAAGATGTCTTACCCCAGGATAAGCCGACAATCCCTCAATCGGACTTAAACAAACTGGAGGAAGAAGATGTAGAGAGGAAATCTCTCATCAAGAATTTTAAGAGGGGAGACAGCCCCAAAAGAAAAATTGGTAGCGGTCGTTTTGTGAATGATAATTCTGGGAGGAAAAAATCATCACTATAAAGCTTCAAGTGGAAGAGACCATACCGGTGCATGGACAAATAGGTCCACACAATAAAAGGTCCACTTGAAGCTTTGTTAAGAACGTGGACTGATGAAAAGGCAGAGGAAAACATTACATCTTCATACCAATATGTGAATGAGCTGACCACTCGGTTGAAAACTGGCTGGAAACTTGCCAATGAAAATTTGAAACAAGCCAGGAAGAAACATGCTGCCTATTATAACAGGAAGGCGAAAGACAGAAATTTGGCTGTGGGAGAGAAAGTACTGCTTCTTTTGCCCGGGAGTCAGAATAAGTTACAAATTGGATGGCAGGGTCCATATACAGTTCTAGAGAAGGTGTCTAGAACAAATTATAAGATAGATAAGAAGGGGAAAGAAAAAATCTATCATGTGACTCTCCTGAAGAAATATTTGGAAAGAGAACATCAGGAAGAGACACACTTGTTGACCTTGTCCATCGCCATGGAGATGAAAAAGGAACCACTTTCATCATTTGAATATCCATTACACCCCTGTGAGACAGCAGCACAGGTGAAAATCAGTACACATTTAACGAAAACTCAGAAAGAGAGAGTGCAACAGGTTCTAAAGAATCATGCAGAGGTGTTAACAGACCGACCAGGGCATACAAACCTATTGGAATATGATATGAAACTCATAGACTCCACACCTGTCTGTATGAAACCATATTCGATTCCGTTTGCTAAGGAGAAAGCTTTGAAGGAAGAGATAGACTATCTGTTGAAGGAAGGAATTATTTCGCACAGTGAGTCTTCGTATAGTTCCGGGGTGGTACTCTTAAGGAAGCCCTCTGGAGAACATAGACTCTGTATAGATTACAGGAGACTGAATGCTATTACAGAAGGACAGGTGGATCCATTGCCGGATACAAATCAGCTGTTTGCCAGGCTAAATAAAGCTAAATATTTCTCAAAAGTGGATCTGAGTAAAGGATACTATCAGATTCCAGTAAAGCCTGAGGTTAGACCATACCTAGCTTTTAGTACCTCAGAAGGACACTATGAGTTTAATAGATTGCCATTTGGATTGAAGAATGCGCCTAGTGTCTTCTCTAGAATGATGAGAAAATTATTGGATCCTCTGAATGATCCCTGTATAACAAATTTTATGGATGATATCCTTATAGCAACAGAAACATTTGAGGAACACATTGACTCTCTGAACATGCTGTTTGATCGACTTAGGGAGGCAAATTTAACAGCCCGACCAACCAAATTTTGCGTTGGATGTAAAGAATTGGAATTTTTGGGACACACAGTTTATCAGGGAAACATGACCCCTGACCCAAAGAATTTAGAGAAACTACAGAAAGCCCCGAGACCACAAACCAAGAAGGACGTGAGATCCTTTGTCTCATTATGTGGTTTCTACCAGAAGTATATCAAAAACTTTAATTCCATATGTGCACCTTTAACGGAATTGACACGTAAAGGACTTCCAGATCGCATTACATGGACACCACAATGTGAAATGACTTACCAAGAATTGAAGGAAAAGCTCACAAGTAAACCCATTTTGAAATTACCTGACTTAAGTCAAGAATTCATAGTAAGGACGGATGCAAGTAGTATTGGGTTAGGTGCAACTTTACTACAGAAATCAGATGCATTGGATGGGGAATTAAGCCCAGTGGCATATGCTAGCAGAAAGTTGAATAAAGCTGAAATCAACTACTCAACTAGCGAAAAAGAATGTCTTGCAGTAATATGGGCAATAAAGAAATTCAATATTTATCTATATGGGAAGGCATTTAAGTTGCAAACTGACCACAAACCTTTATCGTTTTTAGCACAGGCTAAGCATGAGAACTCTAGGTTACTCCGATGGTCTTTGCTTCTGGCTCCATATAATTTTAGCATTGAATATATATCTGGAAAAACCAATCTGGGAGCGGATTTTTTTAAGCCGCCATCCGTGTGATGAGAATCACCGTAAACCCCAGAAATAATAATAAATTTCTCTATGTGTATATAGAATAAAGGACTGACATATAATGTCTGTTTTAAGAGGGGAGGTGTCATGAAATATTCTAATCCACATATATAAATTATCAATTAAATATAAAGCCTAATAAATACATATAATAAAGAAAAGAGCAATGGTAAAATGACAGTGCTGTCACAAGGAATGTACTCGAAATCCCCCTTGTTTTCTGCTTCGTCTGCAAATTGTAACGCTTTCACGTTGATATAAAAGCTTACTGTATTATTACCCGCTTTCTTCAATGAAACGTGTGCTGTATTTCTTGGAAAAACATTTAGAGGCAGAATGCGTAATGACCTAAATTAATCCTAACATTAATTATATTACGTTACCAAAACGAACGAACAGATGGACAAAAGGATAGCGAGAAGGGAGAGGCAGAAAGCCGAACATTAAACACGCTTCGCGCGATACGCAAATGCTGCCATCACGCGTGTAAGTCTACATGCACTAAATTTTTTTCAGACGGACAGTGATAAAATACACTACCCTTTCCCAGAGTTAGGTTTATAAATCATAACAGACTCTTATTAGAAAAGATAACAATAGATGGGTTTACGTTTGAACACATAACAGTACCCAGACAGCACATCTTCGAAACAGGAGGTAGAAGAAATTGCATATTTTGAACGCAGCCACGTAGCTCCTTTAAATTAGTATTTTTGGGTTCCTTAGGGCTTGCTGACAAATAATATGTAAAACGTTACGCAAATAGTCCAGGAATTAATAAATTATACCCAAAATAAAATATTGGGGGTGCCTGACAGCATAAAATCATTTCTGCTCATAAGATTTTTTTTTAACGTGTTTGAAAAAAATTTACGTTACAAAAATAGCCTACCATGTAAACTCCAAATTGATTGGAGCGCAACAAATGAAAGCCTAACCACGATTGGTCGGGCTATAAATACTATCTTGGTTGTTAGGGGAGACGGGAAAAGATAACATTTTTTCAAA
The DNA here is from genome assembly GCA_024509875.1 of Oreohelix idahoensis. Classification (NCBI taxonomy): domain Eukaryota; kingdom Metazoa; phylum Mollusca; class Gastropoda; order Stylommatophora; family Oreohelicidae; genus Oreohelix; species Oreohelix idahoensis. Next base: position 26,942 of record JAMPIV010006383.1, on the reverse strand, counting down.
CACTTATCGAAACGTGGCTCATTGGCCAGTCTCGCTGATATACACACTTGGGAGCGTTAGTTCGAGACCACTTGTTTAAATGATCCTGATAAAGCATCAGTGCGTTGAAGCCAGCTAAAATTTTGCTCAATAAAAGCCTGGAAGATAAGCAGATGGAAATTTGTGCCAGTTTGTGCCAGAATTCATTGCTAATCAACGTATCTGTGTTATTCGTATGAATTGTGGGACAGTGGTCTTGATGGTAGTGAGCAGCACCTAGTCAGAGCTTTGCTGAATCCTGAGTCGGACAGCATACTCCTTGGTCTTTTTAGCTATCAGTGAGGTGTCTCCTGAACCCAGAGGAGAATTCGAGCAGAGGAGTCCTTTCCTGCCGCCATCACGCCAGATAAGCGAATTGGCCAGCTGAGCTCAACATTATGTCCCCTCATCTTGAACTGACTTTCTAAAATTAACATTAAGAGGGGAATTTACTTGTCTTAAAATCAGGAACTGTGAACATCTCCAATACTGGTCCCTAAAGACAAACTATTGAAGTCATGATGACAAATACCAACAGAGCTTGAACAAAACAAAACCAGTATTACCTCATTTTACTACTACACAAACTGACACACATAGAACATTTGTAATAATATATGTCACTACAATATTTCATATTAAATACATTCTGTACATAACTTGTAATTTAAATTGATTGTGATTCCTGGTTCCCTTGTAGTTGAATCAGGACACATATTCATTCATGCCAGTAATGAATACATATTGTTATTTGAAAGTTTATCAGTGACTCTTTTAAGATATCTTTGTAGAGTGTTATATGTATGTGAGTGTCACAGTGTTGTCAAGAGTAGTGGATTAAATTAAATTGTTTATCTGTCTGTTGTTGTGACTTACACTTCCCCATACTCATACCCTAGACACATAACGTAGCATCACACTATTCCAGAATAATTCTGACTGAGATATATAGATATGTGGTAGCAAGTAAGGTTATCTATAATACACTACTCTTAATAGATATAGATACCTTCACAGCTGATCTCAGTCAGTACACTAAGTTCCCTATAAGTATTTATAACATCCCACTTCACCACACTCCACTGCACGGTCTGATTATTGCTTTATTGATAGTTTCGTAAAGAGAACTAAAAAGCATAAAGTAGTTCCAAGTTCTCTATGGAGCAGGGAGGGAAAGATGAAAGAAATGATGAACATTCTAAGTATAATACTTACATTTTCAAAGAAGTGTAAATGTCCCTATAAACATGTTCACTTCAAAATTAATGTAAGTTTTCAAGATTTAAACCAGTGTAAATGTCTATGTGAAAATATTCATTTTATAGAAGTTTCGAGCATTTCAACAAGTGTAAATATAAAGGACACATAAATGAATATATATTGTGAACACTTTTCAAATAGTGGAGATGTAAATGTAAAACATTTTATATCTGTACGTTTAACCTTTTCATTTAAATGTAATGTAAAGCTAAAGCTATTCAGTTTAAATGTAAAGGAAGTTTTATCCCGACGGATGAAATTTAATTCTCGTCGAGGGTAAGTTGTGACATGGGATGGCAGAATAGAAGAGTGGGGCACATAACTATGTGTCGGAAAACGCCATACTCAGAACAGCGTTTCGTTTCTATTTCTATTACCAGTTATTGGTGGTACCAGCAGAAAGTACTATATCTGGAACCACGTGAAGGTAGAAGTGAACTGACGTTGTGCGAGACGTCATCATAAGAGGGTCTTATAGACAGACGTAGAACCAGCTTGGCCGTTACTCCTTGACGTTCTTGGAACGTGCGGCGCCTGAACTTTGACCAGAGACGAGCGCGAGCCGAGTGAAAAGAACCAACCCATAAGGAGGATTAGAATAATCACTGGCAGCTAAGTTAACCTATATGCTGCCACTTGAACTTTTTATCAAAAACCATTCAAGTGATGAAAACCTTTTTCATAAATATTCAAATTAAACTGTTAAACCTAAAGTGATTATTAAATTTTGTTATTTGTGATGTTACAAATTTAAATCGATTCAATCATTTTAAATGTACTACATGTTTGTCTCAGTCAAAATTACTACACACACTCTAGACATAGCTATACTATAATAATATTATAAAAATAATCCCACTGATTAACTCAGTGGTGGGGGCTTAACGAGCTAGAATAAACCATTGCTTAAATTCTTCATAAAAGGTGTCGGCAGATTACAGAATTAACGTGCTCAGTGACAGCCAGCATTTTTTTCGCTTATCTGAATATCTTGCGAAGACTCCCATGTGATAGAAGCTTTACTACTCTTCTATCTACATTTCTACCAAGAGTAATCTTGTGTGAAGATAGACTCCATTGAAGCCTATAATAGATACTCTTGAGTTTTGGCCACTGTTGGACCACTACTGCAAAGCAGGGGAGGCGATACCGTCATAACCACAGAAGGATAAAGCCTGAGATCCCGGTATGTGAAATATTTCCTGTTTCTTTATCATTGGAGGATGGGGTACAATTGCGTGAAGTCTACACCAAAGTACTAGTAGTTTCTGTAGTAGTTTGTGTGGTGGACTGTGACGGATATATTGGGTGGATCTCTTCTTCTCTCCGGCAGTATTCAGTTACATTTGTTGTGAGTTCCTTTTTCGTGAAATTTCAGTGGTTTGCACATTTATTTCTCTGCTATCAAGCAGATATTTGGTATTTCATATCATCGTATACTGCCTTCGGTGATAATCCGGCATGATTGCTTTATGCTTTTCGGCTTTGCTAAGATTAGGCACATGTAAAACCCCAGATGGGCCCGGTCAGTTTCGCATAGCGGCTGAGCGTTGTGTTTACCTAAGGCGGGCCAGTAGATAAATTACCCGCCTGCGGACATAATACAGACACGCACTTGACAGACGGAATGTTGTAATCAGCTTCCGCCAGAACTATTAAGAAAATATTACTTGAGATAAAAGTAAGAAGTTATTTGTAATCACTGACGAGAATAGTACGGAAATCGCACGTCCATATTTGGAAGACACGACCTTTGCATTTACGCACAAAAATTTCTTAGTGGAACTATTTTGAATTACCCCACCAAAACACACAGATTTTGAAACTATTGGCCGGCATTCGAGATATAGGAGGAATAACCATATTTCTGATTGGGGCCTGTTCTAATAGTAAACAACACGTGCCAGGAACGAAAGGGGCAATATAACCTGACACCTTAGTCAGTTTAGAACACTGTGAAAATTCACCTCACGCCAAGAAGACAACCAGACCTTGCCAGAGTAAAAAATGGTACCAGACCGGACCTTGTTGTTATTGAGGGCTTAGAGCCCAGGAAAACGCTACCATTTTAACACGAAAAACCGGAATCTGAGGAAACTGTAACACAAAGTCAAAAGTGGGAACTTGTTGCTAAAATAACACTACCACAGATCACGCGTAAGAGGCATCGTCAATCTGCTTTAAACTATATATCTGAGCCAGCAGTCTGTGTGCTTAAAGATTGGCGTAAGTTGTACATTGTAAATTCTATATTTTGCATTATTAACATGTGAACAATATGTATATAGTGACATGTGAATACTAATATGTGAAAATTGCTTGTGGATGTCCAAGTCATTTGAGGCTGGCTGCCTCAGCATATAGAATGATGATTTCATGAAGCACCGCTGCCAGGGCTGGTGACTGCTTCATTGCGAGTTTCTTACAGACAACCAAAAGCAGAGGTAGTCTCAAATTCCATAAGGAGCAGGAAGTGAATGATGAAAGAAAGGATGTACATAATCTATATTTTAACATTTTCAACCAGTGTAGATGTAAATGTAAACATATTCAATCTATATTGTTAACATTTTCAAACATGGTAGATGTAAAGGAAAACATATTCAATTTATATTACTAACCTTTTCAACCAATGTACAATGTAAAGTTAAATATAAATCTATTAAATTTAAATGAAATAAATGTTTTTTCCGCTCAATGTGATTAATATTAATTCTCAGCGAGAGTAAAAGTTCGGATGTAGACGGAATGGTTAAATGAAAAGAGAGGGGCATGTATGTGTCGGGAAACTCAGAGGGTATTTGTTTCTCTTCTTTTGAGTCACTAGTTGGTGCTACCAGTTGAGGGTACTATCTCTGGAACACGTGAGGGTATAAGTAACCTAAAGTCGACGCTAGACACCATCATCAGACGGGTCTTAGAGACGCAAGACCAACTTTGTAGACATTCCGGGACAAATATGGGAACGTGCTGCACACTACAACATTGACCGTCCTCCATCTGCAAAGACCCAAACATCAGCTGGAGCAGAACAGACAAAAGCATAAGCAGCTAAGTAGAAACATAAAAGCTGCCAAGTGAACTCTTACTCAAACCTCGATAACATCATTGATGATGAGCCTTTTTGTTAAATAATTATTCATTTTTTAAATCTGTTAAAATATAATTGATTATTAAATTTATTACTTTTATAAAATCAAATCTAAAGTTGATTTAATTATTTTGAATGTACTACATCCGTAAGTCTCAGACAATTTCTTTAATACACTTAAACAGAGCTATACAATAATAGTAAGAGGAATTTCGCTGAATTAACTCAGCTGGGGGCTTGAAAGAGCTAACGAATTATAAGATAAACCTATCCTTCATAAAAGTTGACGGCAGATACTAGAGTTAACATTTGCTCAGCCTCATGCAGCATTGTTCTCGCTTTCTGAATATCTTGTGAAAACACTCTTGAGGTAGAAGCATCGTTATCCTTCTACCTACAACTCTGCCAAGAGTAATCTTGTGCAAAAGGTAGACACCTTTGAAGACCTGCATTAGTTACTCTTGAGTTTTGGCCACTGTTGGACCACTACTGCAGATCTAGAGGCAGGCAAGCCGTGACATGGACTTTTGACTCAGTTTATATATGTATTTGTTATTAACATTTAATACCCATAGAAAGGGACCATGACGACAAAGTTCTACCGTAACTTCAAACTTACTGTCACGTGGGTTTTGATCATTAAATTGCCTACATCTTCTTCCTATTCTCTCACCCGCATCCTTTTATTTTATTATCTTTCCGTACTTGTTTTTCCTGTATTTTTTTGCATCACTCGTTGCGAAAAATACATTTCTTTCCCATCATCGTTTTTCTTTCTCATACTGACTAGTAATTTTATTACATAGATGTCAGTCAGACGTGAAGTGCGATTTAGTTGCAGTCCATCTCAGACATCGAGCCGACTGGGGTCTGCACCTTCAGATGACACGACACTCCTGAGTTAGATTCTCGACGTAAACGCGTGAGAATGCTAGGAGAGAGCCGACATCCGTCTGCATTTTCAACGGTCAACGAGTAGTTGCATCGGCCGAACGCTAAGCAGGAGCGAATATTTACACCTTATAGTCGCAGTTTCAGACATCTGTCGTCCGGAAATCCCAGCTGACACGGCTCACTGTTGGCCGGGTCAGCGCGAGGTGCGGAAATGCAGAAGTGTCAGTTATGTAAGACGTCTAGTAATGGTAATGTTAAACGTAAGGTGTTTTACACGGGAAAGGGGAGATGATTTCGGAGTTTGAAAAAATGTGGGATTGTTTGCCCCTGTTTTCAAATATCCACCCAGGAGCTGAAATCTGATTTCATTTCAGTCTCCAACATCTCCAGTAGACGGAACACACGTGCTTAGCGAATGAAGCTTGTTATAGCAAAATTTCATAGTTCTCGTCAGATTTGTGACGAGCTTCTAAATACCTATCTAGTGAATTATCCTAGTCGTGGCGTTACTGTAGTGCTGTGGTGAGATTAATAAAATAGATATCTAGTATTTTGGAAAGTGATTTAGTGTTAAAATCGCCTATTTCATTCTAAACTAGTTCTGTGTCCAGAGTGCTTAATTTATAGTTTGTATGATTTTTCTAGTGACGTATACAGTGGAAATACATAATAAATTATATCTTTAGCTTACTAAAACTAGTAGCTATAAGGAATTTAATTTAACGGCTAATACTCAGTCGAGAATATTTTATAACTAACTTATAAATGCTAGATGCGACATCAGTGAATAGTGACGGAATACGCAGATATTCCTGAATTCATGATGATTGATTTTATAACTTATTTCACCGGAAAATTTAAATGATAAGTCAAGCAGTACACTTGCGGTTTAATAATGTAAGTTATATTGAGTACATGTATGTAAATTATTTGATATGTGTTCTTTCTTTTATATATAGTGAAACGGTGGTACCCAACTTGCCAGCGTTTAGTAAAGAGACATATTTGTGTGAAGCATAGACCGTTCCTATCTTTAACCACGTGGGTGTTTTTTTTTTTGTTTCAAGTAACACTGATCTGACAGTGCTTATGCCATCAGAGAGAGACAGTAATAGCAATCCCACTAACGGTTTCTAAGGACTAGAAATATATATTGGGCTTTTGAGCCAGTTCATATTGCTCCACAAATTTAGATGTACATGCTGCCTGGCGGCGAGAATATTACAAGAATCACAGTAACATTCCGACAGAGATTGTGACTAGTATTGTGGTGACCAAATATAGTACCTGCCTGATAGAAGACACCGATCTGACATTCATTAAATCCTAGAATCCAAAGCTAATGACATTGTGCTCTGCTAACTTTTGTGCCTGGACAATATTTTATGTGACTTAATCAGACATTCGAAAAAATTAGAACACCCAAGGAATCGTTCCCTGAGAGTTTAGTACGTCTTTTGGAACTGGGGATTTCTTGGTCAAGGACTGCATTTTCGGGTCTGTGTGAAGGTCCTAGAATTATTATGTTCCCAGAGGCAGCGAGCAAAGTTGTGAGTATAACTGTGTACCCATGGCCATGGCTGAATGAATGAGTGTACGCAGATCAGAGTGTTATTTTACAGTTGTATATTGTCACCCATTTACTGTCTTAATTCTTTTTTTGTTTAACCTGCAGAATTTGTTACTATAAGCTAGAGTTTCTTTACTTCTTAGGCTAAATCAGATTATTCAACTCTGTGCATACATTTACGAGAAAAGAAGAAAAACTCTTAGCCTCAACCCTACGTATCTATAACTCTTTGGGCCATCATCTGTTCTCTTAACGGGGCTGTGGGCTAAACCTAGAGTAAGATTCTAACGGGCTATCATCCTTGTAGCATTTTTTTAAATTTTATGACTATTTGTATATGTTTTCCTTGATGTAAATTTTTGGTGTTGTGAGAAGATTTTTTTTAGATGATAATAATAAAATCTCTCTTGAACTAAATCAGTGCGTTGGTCAGCTCGTTCAAATAATATATATATTCATGGTTATAGATCTCCCACGTCTGTGTGTTTAACTGTCGTCACGTGTATGTGCGTGCCCGTGAGTAGATAGAGATTTATGTAATATATATCTGTGGTTTAGACTGTCTGACACTTTAAAAGCGGTCGTAGAAGATAGGTGAGAGAGAGAAGATTATCTCGATTCTCAAAGACAGCCTCTATATCACATTATATCATCTCACGTGTGGAAATTCTATTTTTTTTCACCAGCTCTCACGGTATCTATCACTCATTCCAACCTATTCAGAAGGGACCTAACCCAAGTCTTAATACTCCTATCGAAAATCTACGACAAATGGGGTCTCGCCCGACGGATTTTTGAACTTAGAATAGGAAGACGAGTACGACAAATGGTTGCTCGTTTCCGGTTTTTGAACTTAGAATAGGAAGACGAGTACGACAAATGTGGTCTCGTCTATATGGATTTTGAACTTATGATTCTTTATTATGATATAGAATAAGAGTGTGATGTCTTGTGAGTTTTGTATCTTTTAAAAATAATTTATCCCCTAGACTAACGATCTGTTTACGAGCGTGCTGACCACACAAACTGATAAGTTTTTTTTTTCCACAGCATTTGAACATTATACATTCGGTTTACAGGTTGATTTTGTCGGAATACATGTTAATTACTGATTTTGTAATACTAAACGCTGGTAAAGTGGTGAGTGTATAACATTCACTGGGTTTTGAAGAAGTAGGTGTTTGAGCAAAAGCTAAGGAGTGCGTTTCGGACTTTTGTCCAGATTAATTGCCTCCCTTACCCTAACTGTCTTCAGGGGTGAAACTTATAGTGGATTAAAATTAAGGGATTTTTTTTTTCCTTTAAATAAATTTTGCAATAATAATTTTGTTTTCCACGGTAGCAACTTATTTTTCAGAAGAAATCTTAACTACCATTTAGTTGGCGTAGTCGTGTTTTGCATTAGGTGATTTATTGCCGATTAATAGCAGCGATAGTTAGATTTTTATTTTTGGAGGAGGTATCTCAGGGTTAAATATATCATCTTTTGATTTTTGGTATTTTTTTTCTCGCAAGTGGTAGGAACCAGTGTATCCCTTATCCTTATCTTTTTCTCGTCTAAGTCTCAGCCACTGACTTATTATGGCAGAAAGGGCGAAACTGAGACAAATGCTCAGACAGGAAGTAATGGAAGAGGGACTGGACGGCGACGAAGCGAAAGCTTTCGTCAGGGACGAACTTGAGAGATATGATGCGGAGCAGAAGGAAAAAGCAGCGGAGAGGAAAGAAGCGGAAGACCGGCTATTACAGCAGAAGAAGATGGACGAGGAAATGGAAATTCGCAGGATGCAGCATGAGGAAAGAGAGAAAGAGAAGGAGAGACAGCACGAGGAAAGAGAAAATGAGCAACGACGACAGCATGAGCTAGCGCTTAAGACTCTAGAGGTCCAAAGTCGTGCTGCTGCCTCTAGCTCCAGTAATGGAGAGTCTTCTCCTCATTCTTCCTTAACTGATCCTTCTAATACTCAATCTACTCATCTCACTGCTATGTCTTTTCCGCTAGAGTCTTTCCCGTGTCCTAATGAGAAGATTGACACATGGCTAGAAAAATTAGAGAAAATTGCAACTCTGTACGGTTTAGAGAGGTCGCGTTGGAACATGAAGCTTTCTCAGGCTTTGAAAAGTTCTGCGTATGATGTTTACGCCAAACTGGAAAGCAGCCAACAAGACAACTATGATCTGTTGAAGAAAGCGTTACTGGAGCGCTTTGAAATGAACGCTCGCAAATTTTTGCAACTGTTTCGCAACAGCAGAAAGGAGAATTCTGAATCTTTTCACCAGTTCTCTTCCCGTCTAAAGGGATATTTTACAAAGTGCCTTGAGCTCTCGCAGCTCCCCTCTACCTACGAAGGTCTTGAGGAATTTGTTTTAACAGAACAAATAAAGAACACATTGTCTGCAGATACCCGGAGATTTCTAGCTGAGCAGGGGGCAGAAAAACTTGAAGACATCTTAGAGAAGTCTGAGCGTTATCAAAATGCGCTGGCTGAACTACCGGCCACAAAACGGAAACCGACAGAGGAGCATTTTCGAAAAAATAATCTAGAGCAATCTTCTCAGGCTTCCAACTCGAATAACCACAGAGAAACTGGACCTCAAAACCCCCCTCCTGAAAAATCCAAGTTCTACAAGAACAAGTACCCCAACCACTCCAAACAGTCTGATCAACCCGACCGTCCTTCATGGCAGCGTAGCCAGAAAGGTCAAGGTGGCAAAGGGAGAACCCCTGAACACGGGACATATGATCAGACCGAGCACACCGAGCCGAAACGCATCGGATGCTTATTAACAGTCTCGCAAGGTGGAATTATTGACAGTGATTCCCAACCTGTTGGGGATAGACCCTCAACGCGAGGTACTGTTACTTTGAACGGTTCTCAAACTTCTTGCTTATTTGACACGGGGCTTTCTTACGATTGCATTGTTGCCAGAAACCTGGTCAAACCCGGTCAAGAGACATCAGAGACCGTCCAACTTTGTGGAGTTCGTAAGAGTGAGGCACCTACAGTGCTTCCCATCGCATTGGTGGAGATCCACTCTGATTTCGTCAGAGGCGTGATCAAAGCGGCTGTTATGGATGATCCCATCTACCCAGTCATACTTGGCGGTAGATACGTGTGTATTGGGAAACCGGAAGAGCCGATTGTGGCAGCAGTAACTACAAGAGGGCAAACCAAAAAGGAACGGGAGCCTGCGCCTTATTTGTTACCCATGGAACTTAAAGAAGCGCAATACAAGGACCCTACTTTGGCACCCTGCTTTAGGAAACTGCCCATGGCTAAGGAACCCAAACAGCACGGGGACATTTTTTCTAAGGATGGCGTACTTTATCGGAGAACGGGCAAGCCTGACCAAGGTTACAACCAGCTCCTAGTACCGAAACAGTACAGAAGCCGAATCCTAGAAATGGGGCACTCTCTTCCCTTCAGCGGACATATGGGACAGAACGCCACAAACCAACGTATAACCACTCATTATTGGTGGAAAGGAGTAAACACTGATATTATCAGGTACGTCAAATCCTGTGCCCAGTGCCAACGTGTGCCACCCAAGCAACGGGCACCCCCAGTCTCTTTGGGTGAAATGCCAATAGAGGGTACACCATTTGAACGGGTTGTGATCGACATTTTAGGGCCTTTCGACAGGACTAAAAGAAGGAACAGGTTTATCCTGACCTTAGTCGATACATGCACTTTATGGGCAGAAGCTATCCCGCTAACATGCGCAGATGCCAAGCATGTCGCAGAAGCCCTCGTGCAGATTTTCACTCGGTTGGGATTCCCTCAGCAAGTGTTGACGGATAACGGATCTCCATACCGAAACCTGTTGATGGATGAGATCGTTAAGATCTTGAGGACCTAACACATCCACACTAAGCCATATACTCCGGCCGGAAATGGGCTCGTGGAACGTGCTAATGGAAACCTCAACATGATGCTAAGTAAGCTGGCACAAGTGAAACCTGAAGATTGGGATCTGTGTATTCCTGCAGCATTATTTGGCTACAGAGAATCTCCTCATACTTCCACAGGATTTCCGCCAGCTACGCTCTTATTCGGCAGACCCATTAAGGGCCCGCTGGAAGCCTTACTTCAGTCTCTGACAGACGAGAAGGCGGATGAGACAGTTGTCTCAGCCAGTAAATATGTGTCGGTTTTAAAGGAAAGGTTGAAACTAGGGTGGGACCTAGCAACGACTAACTTTAAGCGAGCTCGCACAAAGCACGCTAACCGATACAGGAAAGTCGCGAAACAGAGAGAACTGGAAGCAGGAGAGAAAGTTTTGGTGTTACTCCCGACCGAGAACAACCAACTGAAGATCGGATGGCAAGGGCCGTTTAACGTCCTGAAAAAGATTTCTAAGGCTACCTACCAGATATCTATTCAGGGAAAGGAAAAAATTTTCCATTTAAATCTCTTAAAGAGATACTTGGAAAGACCAGTGCCAACCTCCGACCATCGCCTGACGATCGCCAGAGCTGACGAAGATGATGATAGTGGCAGGGATATTCCACCGCTATCACAAGAAATCTTTCAAAAATGTCAGAAGCGGCGACGCTCTTTCAAGCGCGCATGGGAGACATTCCAGAGGAAGGAAACTTTGGGGAGTAGACTTGAATAGGAATTGGAGAGAGATGGAGGGGGGAAGATGAGAGGGAAGAAGACAGACACCCCGAAGCTACGGTTATAGGAAATTTAATTCCATAACGTAGACATGGAGTGCTTCCATATCTTAAAGGGGGGACGTCCTGTCACGTGGGTTATGATCATTAAATTGCCTACATCTTCTTCCTATTCTCTCACCCGCATCCTTTTATTTTATTATCTTTCCGTACTTGTTTTTTCCTGTATTTTTTTCGCATCACTCGTTGCGAAAAATACATTTCTTTCCCATCATCGTTTTTCTTTCTCATACTGACTAGTAATTTTATTACATAGATGTCAGTCAGACGTGAAGTGCGATTTAGTTGCAGTCCATCTCAGACATCGAGCCGACTGGGGTCTGCACCTTCAGATGACACGACACTCCTGAGTTAGATTCTCGACGTAAACGCGTTAGAATGCTAGGAGAGAGCCGACATCCGTCTGCATTTTCAACGGTCAACGAGTAGTTGCATCGGCCGAACGCTAAGCAGGAGCGAATATTTACACCTTATAGTCGCAGTTTCAGACATCTGTCGTCCGGAAATCCCAGCTGACACGGCTCACCGTTGGCCGGGTCAGCGCGAGGTGCGGAAATGCAGAAGTGTCAGTTATGTAAGACGTCTAGTAATGGTAATGTTAAACGTAAGGTGTTTTACACGGGAAAGGGGAGATGATTTCGGAGTTTGAGAAAATGTGGGATTGTTTGCCCCTATTTTCAAATATCCACCCAGGAGCTGAAATCTGATTTCATTTCAGTCTCCAACACCGGAAAATTTAAATGATAAGTCAAGCAGTACACTTGCGGTTTAATAATTGTAAGTTATATTGAGTACATATATGTAAATTATTTGATATGTGTTCTTTCTTTTATATATAGTGAAACGGTGGTACCCAACTTGCCAGCGTTTAGTAAAGAGACATATTTGTGTGAAGCATAGACCGTTCCTATCTTTAACCACGTGGGTGTTTTTTTTGTTTCAAGTAACACTGATCTGACAGTGCTTATGCCATCAGAGAGAGACAGTAATAGCAATCCCACTAACGGTTTCTAAGGACTAGAAATATATATTGGGCTTTTGAGCCAGTTCATATTGCTCCACAAATTTAGATGTACATGCTGCCTGGCGGCGAGAATATTACAAGAATCACAGTAACATTCCGACAGAGATTGTGACTAGTATTGTGGTGACCAAATATAGTACCTGCCTGATAGAAGACACCGATCTGACATTCATTAAATCCTAGAATCCAAAGCTAATGACATTGTGCTCTGCTAACTTTTGTGCCTGGACAATATTTTATGTGACTTAATCAGACATTCGAAAAAATTAGAACACCCAAGGAATCGTTCCCTGAGAGTTTAGTACGTCTTTTGGAACTGGGGATTTCTTGGTCAAGGACTGCATTTTCGGGTCTGTGTGAAGGTCCTAGAATTATTATGTTCCCAGAGGCAGCGAGCAAAGTTGTGAGTATAACTGTGTACCCATGGCCATGGCTGAATGAATGAGTGTACGCAGATCAGAGTGTTATTTTACAGTTGTATATTGTCACCCATTTACTGTCTCAATTTTTTTTTGTTTAACCTGCGGAATTTGTTACTATATGCTAGAGTTTCTTTACTTCTTAGGCTAAATCAGATTATTCAACTCTGTGCATACATTTACGAGAAAAGAAGAAAAACTCTTAGCCTCAACCCTACGTATCTATAACTCTTTGGGCCATCATCTGTTCTCTTAACGGGGCTGTGGGCTAAACCTAGAGTAAGATTCTAACGGGCTATCATCCTTGTAGCATTTTTTTAAATTTTATGACTATTTGTATATGTTTTCCTTGATGTAAATTTTTGGTGTTGTGAGAAGATTTTTTTTAGATGATAATAATAAAATCTCTCTTGAACTAAATCAGTGCGTTGGTCAGCGCGTTCAAATAATATATATATTCATGGTTATAGATCTCCCACGTCTGTGTGTTTAACTGTCGTCACGTGTATGTGCGTGCCCGTGAGTAGATAGAGATTTATGTAATATATATCTGTGGTTTAGACTGTCTGACACTTTAAAAGCGGTCGTAGAAGATAGGTGAGAGAGAGAAGATTATCTCGATTCTCAAAGACAGCTTCTATATCACATTATATCATCTCACGTGTGGAAATTCTATTTTTTTTTCACCAGCTCTCACGGTATCTATCACTCATTCCAACCTATTCAGAAGGGACCTAACCCAAGTCTTAATACTCCTATCGAAAATCTACGACACTTACATTAACTGTTTTTTCACATATGGTGTTCCATCTCGGCAATTTTTTTTTTTTCAGTCTTCGCCTACCGACGTATACAATACTACTATATTTTAATTTGTGGATTCATCGCCCGAAACAGGTTTCAGTACGTCCCACAAGGCGTCTAAGGCTTTTTAGTCTTTTTGTGGGTTTTTGTGTGTGTGTGTGGCGAGGCACATCCTTTCAACCTGGCCGACATCCGTTCGTCACATCAGAGTGCAATTGTCATTCAAAAATAAGTGAACTCTGTCACCGTACGAGCAACATTGATACGTACTAAGCTGTGAGAAAGAACTAACAGTTTCTATCAGTTTAAGAAGGATTTCGCCCTAGGATTAACTAATTCATTACGTAAAATAAAACCAGCAATGCAACAAAACATAAAATCCGTAGGTGCTGTCTCCCCTGCAAGAGGACAACTGCAGTTGTGTCTCCTTGTTGCTTAGGGAGGCGAAAAAAAGGAACATATTACAGTTTTGTTGTCCATTAAAGTATTAATTCCGCTATCGCTTATTCGCACGTAAAGAAGTTTTAAACGTCCATTACATGTTGATGTTTTCTTTTTTCTAACCCAGTAACTGCTCATCTTGGCAACTCGTTTCGTGTCATGGTGTTCAAAACCGAATAGCACATGAAGAATACAACTGGAGACATAAATGAAAAGGATAAATAAAGAGTGCGAGTGGACGGCACTGGACAGGGAGGCTTGGCGTGAATTGGTTGAAAGCCTAAGCTACTTAGTGAGATGAAAGCTAATACTTGAATGAGTTTTGCTTATGATAAGCTGCTTATCAAGTTTGTGACAGTCTAGTTATGTGTGTAGGTGTGGGAATGCAGACGTATTAAATATTGACTCGCAAAATCTAGAGGCACATACGAACTTATGTCACACCGAATGAGGGAATAATACAGTTCAATCGAGTTCCTCTTTATTAAGCATAACACCATAGCCAAAACACGGCTTGAGTGGACAATATCAAAAACGTCCTAACAGCTCTACAATGCCTTCCAACAAACTACAAAATTCGCGCCATAGAGTCAATGTCAAACTTCATAAACTCGTGCTAGCACAAGATAGATTCATCTCAAGAAAAACCAGCGTGACAAAATAGCAGAGAACCGTCTAGCCTACACCAGAAAAACTTCTAGCAAACATGTGCTGATAGAAAAACCGCCAAATACAAAATAGCTTACAGGTCTGTTTCCTCCGGCATCATGACCGCTTTCCCCAAGTGGGCTTTCGAAACTGGGTGTTTTACAATCTGAACCGTGACTCTGACTATATGACCACATCACGTGGTCTTTGGTTCACAAGAACTTAACAGCTCATGACTAAAGCTCTGAGCTGTCAATAACCACACGTCCCAGCTATGGTCCCAGCGAAGCCCGCGCCTGTTACGGTAGTCATAAAGCATACCATGACAAAGTTTATTGTTCACTTCTTATTCGTTAATTATCCTTATCAGCCAATTTTATGTCTTTCACACTGACGATGATTCATAATTGCTGAAACGTTGGCTGCTCTGTTATACTACCTAAAGTGATGTATTGGTTTTCTTGCACGTGAGATCAGAACATGCGAGTGATCCCAGCAGAAAGTTTATCCCCGTTATTTTTAGCACATCATCCTATGAGAATAGCACTGTCTAAATGTCCGTGGCGGCTTCTGTCTCCGTATTATAAAGAAGACGATGACAGAACGAGAAACCCGTAATTCTAGCAGGGACCGTGGATTTAGTTACAGAAATAAAACACGAATAAATTGTCGCTTCCTTCCCTACAGACAACTCTATTTCTGAACCGGAATTACTGGCTACACTCAGGGCCGGCTCTAGGGATGTGTGAGTGATGTCATGGTACAGGACACCGTCTTGGGAGTGGGAGTGGAAGAGGGAGCGGGGCGTTACAGGTATTAAAATAAAAAAATTTTAAATTAAAATTTTAAAATAAATATTTAAATTGGGTTATTTCGGAGTATAGCAAAATAAGAGCCAGGGATCTATACCTCCAGGACCACCCAGAGTTCGCTGGGAGGACAACATTAGACAGTCTTTGAAGGACAATGACTAGATTGTTTGTTTGAGTGTTTGTTTGTTTCAAAAACATTACACTGAGTGCACATTTGTAATTGTACATGCATTTTTATTCTGAAATTACCTGTCGTAAGATTTTAAAAGAAATCAGTCACAATTTCAATCCAACCTGGAAGGTAGAGCTTGAGAAGAGAGGGATGGTGTTAAGGAAGATTGTTATGTATTTTTGCATGTTGACCTCACTTAGATCTGGTGGCAGTTTAATCTACGCGGTAGCATTTCTATTTGTGGTCAACATGATATGTTTTGCACCATTTGGTATTTGTAGATGAACGCGATAGTGGGTGGACATCTCAAGGCAATGATGACGTAGGGAGGTGCCGCGCTAATTGATTTAAGCGGTCGATCTTGACCTTTCGTTTTAGTAATCCATCAAAGCAAGACGTTATATGTTTCCGCTCCCATGCGAATTGAGTTTTATGATAATTATCCTACGAGGCATTGTTGTACGAAGGTCGCCTCAAGTATTTCATTGATGTCGAATGCAAGTATATTAGTTCAAGAGTAATTTATAAGAGGAGTAGTTAATTTTCGGGAGCTATCAAGCATAATTATATTATCTATACTTTGGTTATCGCTACTTGGATGTTACGGATGCCGTCATCTTCATTATATAGGCCAGAGTATGTGACGATCTGTAAAGGACAGTAGGAGACGCATTGATATATATGTATTAATGAGATGCCATGTATTGAAACTGAGGAACTTGTCTGAAGTAAATAAATATGTATAATTGTGGACCCAAACCAGGTGTTTTAAGCTATTGAATACTCATCAAAGTTCTTGATCACCCAAACCATTCGTTAAGAAAGCACGATTGCTCATATGCACATACTTTCATCAGTTCTACAAAGTACCAATAATAATAATCAAAACCACGCAACGTAACAGATGGTTATCAGCAGCTCCAAAACAAAAACCATGGTGATTTTACGAGAAGAAAAAAGGCATCCGATTGTTGTAGATTCTTATAAGATAGGTAATAGATGTTTATAGTCCTGTCTGAGCAAATGTGATAGTGATAACTATGTGAGAGTAAGGTGTAAGAAATAGTTTTTCTCACGAGGTGATAGTGTAAGAGCAAAGAACAGTTTCTGGAACTATATTTAAAATCAGACGCACTTTCTCTCCTTATACAAAATACAAGTTACACTGCACCCACGTGCACACAATTCTGTGACAAATACGCACAAACGTGAAAACAAGCTATGGATAACAGATAGGGTAGGGGTTGACCAACACCATAACTTAAGGTTTATTAAGTTTATTTATCACTAGAACTTTACAACATAAATCATATACATCAAAAGATCATGGTTTACAGACAAAAATGAAACATTAATGAAATAGGTTCTCCCCTCTGGTAAAGGAAAAGAGAAGAAGATCCCAACAGAGGTTAATTCACCCAAAAGATCAAAAGTTAACAATAAGTGTATGGAATCGTCAGTAAAGACAACAAAAGACAAATCCCTAATTAATCTATCCCGTAAGTACTCAGGTTAGTGAGACCAAAAAAGAAAAGATTTGTATGATAGTGGTAACAACAGAAAATTATGTTACTCTCTTACAGTTCATTCAATCCTTCATACTGTGGCCACATTCATATTCGCTTACCCAGTAGTTGTCGCAGGCATTCCGTGGAAATAAACACTAATAAGTAATAAGACTATTCAGTGTCATATTAATGTTTGCCAAATCCAGCCCCAGACTAGCCGTAGTTGCTGACTGCAAATTTCACGGTAGTCGCTGGAGTTGGTGATTTAATTGTTTTCCTGGATAAATACTGTATCTCTGCCTTCAATTTGTTGGAGTAAGGTTCATACATGGTGATCACCGACATAGGAGGAATAATACATATATATATATATATTTCCTGTGTTGTCTAGCCTCTGGTTGCTGAGACACTATGTTAAATTACACAAATGTTGCTGACAATATATTTTGCCACTGCTGGCTGATGAGATTTATATAGGTAAAATCTGGTATAGTTCTGGTCCAGTTAACATTTACAATTATTGTTCTAGTTTGGTCTCTCTCATAAAATGAAGATAATGGACCGCACAGGTCATAGCCCGAAGACTCAACAATATTATAAATTTTCTGGTTGCTTATACACTAATAAGACCAATAGACCATACGACCATAGTTCATAAGACATAAGTTCATATGACCATAATTTCATATGACCCTAAGACCGCTAGTTCGCTGGGTTTTTGATCAGCCTAGATTTTAGGAAAGAAATATAAACATTTAACCAAAATATCATCATTATATCTAACACGTGTTAATGTAAGACCTCTTTAACCACTAGGTTATTAAATTAGATTGTGAACCACAAATGTCTAGCTTATCCTATCGCTTTTAACGCGTGATATGAACACTAGTCATTTATAAAATTACACAAAATGGATATAAGTAAATAATATATACCGCCAGTAGCCAGTTATTTAATGTATGTACTAGTCAATTATAGCATCTTTTTCTGGGGAATAGCGAGTAATTAAATTTACTTTACATCTGGAGAAATTTAGCTATATGTTATTTAATACGCTATTCAATTTAACACAGAAAATCCCAGTGAAATATAATTTAAAAAACTTTTAACACACTAAATTACTTAACGGCTATTATATAAATTACCGCAAACAGAGAAAGATGGAAACAACTCTACGAATCTAAGCATTCACTTTGTACGAAAAACTCTTAGGATATCGAGCTAGTTATTTCAGAAAATTCTCTGAGCAACTGATAATGACTTTTGAAGAGACTGGGTATATATCCATAGATGCCGTTCTATCGCTCCTTAATGCGAAATTCGCACCTACGGCCAGGGCCGGGCACATCTACGGTTCGATTCCTGAATGAAAGATTTTTTCTTCACCTCTTCTGACCGACAACATCTGGCTTGTCTTTCATTCTCCCCGCCTGCCGCATATCAGCTACGTAAGTTAATTTCCCTGAAAATGTAACAATCCAAGTTACGTCTCAGACTTATCGCCCTTGATTCTTCAAAGAAACTGTTAACGCCTGGCCTCTGCCCGCGTGTTTCCCTGATCAAAGAACGATTACGCCATGCTGCGCACTTCGCTCTGTTCCACCGTGCTTAATTGCCAGACAGCTCACGTGTTAATTGCGAGAGTAAATCAGGCGTTAATGTAGCAAAAATAATAACCCTAGATGGGGGAGGAGAGGGGGCAAAAGTGGACAGTCACTGCTGCACTATTTCCATATGTGACACCGATTATTCTGGGAAAACAGATGCCGGAGCAGATCAACCATTTTAAATATCTTAGAGCTGTCAAAGACTGGAAGGGAAGCATCGAGGAAGAGGTGGCTACCCGTATAGCGGCAGCTGGGAGACTTTTTCAGACCATGAATAGAGGATTCCTCTGAAAAAGAGATATTGGCAAGAAAACGAAGATGGCTGTATACCGCTCCACCTATGTTCCAGTCTTGACTTAGGGATGCGAGTCATGGGCAATGACTGCAACCCACAAATGCCAGCTCCAAACCTCAGAAATGAGGTATCTGAGGAAGGTGGTTGAAGTAATAAGAAGAGACATGGTCCGCAACCAGACGATACGTCAAGGCCTAAAATCCCAACCGCTGCAGACCCAAGTAGAACAGTCTATATTATGATGGTTTGACTATGTATGCAGAATGGAAGAAGATCGGCTACCACGACGAAGATGTGAAATTAGGAGCCAGGGATCCAGACCTCCAGGACGACCCAGAGTCCGCTGGAGGACAACATTAGAGAATCTCTGAAGGACCGAGGACTAGATTGGAACCAGACCAGGAGATGTCCAGCCAAAAGGATAGCATGACGTTTTCTCTGGCAAACCTCTACACCCCAGGGTAGAAGAGGAACGAATAAGTAAGAAGTAAGTAAGTAAGGTTTTAAAAGCAGAAAGGTATACTGTTATTGTAAAAAGCTACAACATCACTTGCAGAAATTATAGTGAGATCTTCTTCTGCTTCGTTGTTCGCTCTTAAATAACTACAATAGTCTTTCTTATAAAGCTGGCAGTTCGTCTCAGGCTTCTCTCGTCACCATACAGTTTCTCCCTCAACTGGGTTGCAGAAGGCCACGCTGAAACCCTGCTCTTTTCATAGAGCCGACAGTCTTAAAGCAAATGTTACACTATTTGTTTGTCCTCCCTACACGGGCACAAATCTGTCTGTTAGATTTTCAGTTTGTTGTACAAAAGAGAGTTCCAACTGAATAACACGAAACTACGCCTCCCAAGAGAGCAATACAGTATGGCATGGGGATGGAGGGTGGAGGGGGAGGTGCCAAAAAGAGACTTTACACAACCTTGAAAAATCCCTGTAGCCGGTTTTGCCTACTCTATTCTCGATGCCAGTCTATCGAGATTGATTTCTATTTCTGCCTAAAGGTGCGTTATTTACCGAGAGACCAAAAAAAAAAAGGTTTTTATCCGTTTTTTAATTACCGCAGACGCCGAGATCTTTTCCCCACGCCATCAGCATCCTTCTCACTGTCATCGTTAATGCTAGACATTCTTCATCATTTCGTCTTACCCCGTCACAAGAATTGGTTTTCAAGTCATCTAGCAGTACTCACGGTTAGGGAAATTAAGAAGTGTCCTTTTTTTCTTATCACCGGAAAATAATTCAATAACATTTCCCTAAAAAAAAAAACAGAAACGAAATCTAGCTCGCGTCAGCACTTTGAGATATTCTTGTATCGTGTTTCTATCTTCTTATTTTTCTGCTGCTCCTGCTCCTGCTGCTGCTGCTTCTGCTGCTGCTGCTGCTGCTTCTGCTGCTGCTGCTTCTAGTCGTCTTCTTCTTCCTCTGCTTCTCGTCTTCTTCTTCTTCTTCTTCTTCTAGTGCCACTCCTGGTAGCGTAGGTGATCATGTCTCTCCATAACTTTCTGTCTTCAGTACTCTTGGTCTATTCTGTTGTTGACTGCTTTCCATGCCATGACGTTAAAGCGGCCAGTATCTTCTCTCTTTATCAGCCCGTATCTCTCTTTCTTTTAGTCCATCCTGTTGTCACGATATAATATAATATAGGTTCCTTCTTCTAATTACATGCCCAAAGAAAGTAGATTGTTCCCTTCTAATATGAATAATAATCTACTTTTCAGCACCATTTAGAACATCCTCTTCATTCATTTTAGCTATCCGTGGTATTCATGAACCTTGCTACTGTGGCCGTTTGTCACAGGTAGATATAAGTAGGACGATAGATTCTGTCTGATGTCAGACAGACCATTACAGGGAAAGTGTGAATGGATAGAAAATAGAATCACGGGTGCAAAGTTGGGAGAAGATATGCCTCTGGAGGGTAGTGGTGCTACTCCTTCAGTCTACCTGGCGACTAACTTTTAATAAGACAATCTTGTCCCACTCTCCAATGTTTGTAAAAGACTTTAATCTAATACTCAGTAAGGGACACTACAGTTACTACACGAAACATGACATTTAAAGGGAAGGCATTCTGACTAGCACAATAATAAGTTTTCTGGGTTTTTTATTAACCATTTAAAAAAAACTGCACAACATCCAACGTGGCAAAATGCAAACAAAACAAAACACGGTAAACCCCGTGTACCTTCACTGACAATAAACAATGTCGGAAGGATACACATCAAAGAAAAATGAACCTCCAAGTTGATCTGCCTGATGATGATCTCACTGTGGTAAAGTACATTGATACAAATTAGTAAAGTTGTAACGCGTCTTCTTCCCCGCGCCAGAAAACGCATTGATTTAAGCAGGACAGAACATAGTGAGAAATCTTATCGCCGCGTTGGTAATATTGGCCTTTATAACGCGCCCGTCAAGGGTTAACGATAAAAATTTGAAAAATCTACTAGCGTAGTGGTTCCAGGAAAGATAGAACGAATAATGCACACGAACGCATAAGATTGAGAGAGCGGACACCTGCTGCCGGCTTGTCAAGTGTTAGAGGTTTGAATTAGCTACTCAGGAAAATAGTGCAAGACGATACCGTTAGCTTGTGTCGAAAACGATGTCGCAAGTTTGAAAATTTAAAAATACCCCGCTAGTCCAATACATTTCTAACCACAGACACTGTGGAAAAATACATATATACACACACGCAGAATTACTTCCTATCGGGGAAAAAGGAAGATCTGAGGCAAGTTTTATAACATTCAAGTAGTTGAAACTTAGAAAACAACGAACACCAAAATGGAAAATATATTGAATTCTTTATTAAAAGGTTTAAGATCATAAAAGTTAGCTAGTCTTAGAGCTGGTCTTGTCCTGATGGGTAATTGTAGAGCCCTTTTCGTAGGCCTTTACAGTCGTTTACAGATGAGGGTAGTCTCATATTTATTAATATGTGGTCCTACCTCTGTAATAAACTTTACGCACCGACTTACATGATAGTAAGTATTCTTGGTGAGTTTGATTTTTCGTAGCGCACGATTGTGCACAAATGCGAGTATTGGGTTACCCCGCCCGCACGTGTTGCCAAAGACCAGTCTACGTCATAGCTGGGGTTGAGAAGTTTGTGCCCAAGAATCAATCCATTGATTTGTGGCGTTCGAACCCGTGTTGCGGGTATATTTATTCTTTAGTGTGACCGTCCGTCTATGAAGAAGATGAGGACCTGGGTCAACATTATACTGGTGATTTTTCTTGGGAAGAGAAGCAAGTATGATATATATTAATGTAATTCTGTCGCATGTAGACGTCTAGTTGGACCAATGACGTATTGGTTCAAAATGGAGTCCTACGTGAACTTATTATGTAAATGTTAAATCCGACGGATTCCTGCATTGGGAATTATCCAGGATTGGCTTAGTATTTTTATGAGGTGAATCTGTATTCGGCGTTACGAATACATACTACGTATAGCAGAGGTGAATCAAGGATTATATATATAGAAGCTCTAATGCCACGAAGGTCGTTGGCATGAATTGATATTATTATAACTCAACATTTATTAAAGTAAGAGGCCAGTACCAGCAAAGTACGTTGGAAAGATATTGGAACATTGTTTCTATCATATAGATGACCTGATAAGGATCTTCGTCATTTGCCAAGGTCACAGATAATTTGATAGATGACCTGTCGCACATAAATGCCTTATTTGTTTACTTGGATGCCATTGATAAGGAATACTGTATAACCAGTCAGACATTTCAAAAGAGATTACCTTACGAAATGGACTCACTATGTTTTGCTTTTAAATATGAAATCTACGCTGTATACCGTAATGTTGACAGTTAATCGTCCGTCATCCTTGTTGACCAGTTTGTCTCGTCCATCGTGCATCGTGCAATAAATTGTTATAACTGAAACCGTCTTTGACATTTGCTGATGTGCCCATTGTTGGCAAGTTGTTATTTGATTGATTACTTCAGTTTTCAAGAAGGGATCCATTCGCGTTATAGTCGATAATAACAGACTCTACACCTTCTACAACCTTTCAAAGAAAAGCATCTAACAGAAATGGCGGCGCAGTGTGCTCTGAAAATATCCAGTTTTCAGTAGCGGTATCGAACTCAAGTCTACATTCAAACTCGGTTGAACAGAAATATGCTATCTTTCAAGGCGACAACATCCTGGACCTTACTGCAATTTTAACGGTCATCCTATGTCAAGGACAACCCAGGGACTTTAACTTTCAAGTTTCATTGGACTCTGGCATTACATTACTTCAAACAGATGTCTCATACATGCAGTCCCGGATGCGAGGGATATCTTTTTGTTATCAATTGAGATAAGTAAAAACGTCGTGTTTATTTCACCGTTTTACGTTTAGCTGCATCTGATCTCCTAGTAATATGTCCAATACTTTCTTATTCATGTTTCATGTTCTATGTTTTATGTTTATCGTGAGAGGTTGGGAATGGCGACTTAGGACGGAAAAAAATACCAGTTTCACCACAGGTCCGTCTTGAGTGTTCTATAGGAATTATTTTGCAGACTTCCCTCAGTGGAATGTTCCTATGCGTGAGCATAGAAGGATTTTAGGTCCACTGTGTCTGGTGGTCTGTGACACCTGACTGTTTTAGTTGTAGCGTCAAGTTTTAATTGTTGTTTTTGGTAGTTATTTTACTCGTACTTTAGTTTTATGATGTATTTTGTTTGTATACTACGTCCTTCTAACCTGACTTTCGTTCAGTTTTTTACACCATTAATGTTTATACACTGTGTTGTAAACTGTCTTGTTTATTATCTGATCGTAGATGTCATCGTAATTTTCTTACGACATCCTATTTTAGTTCCACATTTTTATTTTAGTTGATTTCTACGATTGTGTTCACTCGTCTTTGATTATCGTGTCTTGTCAGCATTGTGCTATTGTCTGTCACGTTATTGCTTTCATAACATTTCATTGCATAAATTACTTTATTAATTATTAATATAATTGCCTATTATATGACTTTAATTTACCGTTCTAGGACAGGAACGAAGACCACTTGGTGTAGTAACACTTTTATGTAGAAGTATTTCAGAATAATCTTGCATAATGTCTACCTTAGACTATTTTTTAAGCAGGCTAAGGCGCTTAATATACCTCCGGAAGAGATTAGATCATTTGCTATGACGGAATATAAAGAATCTCAGAGGTTGGAATCTCAAAGATTAGAAGCTGAGAAATTAAGATTGGAAAATTTGAAATTTGAGGCTGAGGAAAATGAGAAAAAAATGAGATTAGCCGCTGAATTAGAAGAGAAACGTGCTGCAGAAAATGAGAAAAAAATGAAACTAGCAGCTGAGGAAGATGAAAAGAAGAGGAAATTTATGGCGGAGGAAGATGAGAAAAAAAATGAGATTAGCCGCTGAATTAGAAGAGAAACGATTTCAGCGTGAGTCAGAACAGAAAAAATTCGAGGCTGAAGAAAAATTTAGATTTGAAGCTGCTGATAGAGAAAGGCAACTTAAAATTGAAATTGAAGTTAAACAAAAGGGGATAGAAGTTAAACAAAAGGAAATGGAAGAAAGAAGATTAATAGCTGAACAAAATACAAAAAGGCTTCAGCTTGAGACAGAAGAGAATGAAAGGAAACGTCAGCATGATTTGAAACTTGCCGAATTGGAATTTGATAGAATAAGATTGTCAAGTGAATGTAATACACAAAAGACTCAGGAAGGCCAGTCGTCATCTAGACATGAGAACTTTAGAGAGGTTCATCTAAAATTGCCAAAGTTTACTCCACCATCCGACGATGTGATATTCTTTTTGGACAGATTTGAGGCTACATGTAGGTCGTACAACTTGGATAAATCATTATATTGCACCCACTTATCCAGATTACTTACAGGAGAGGCAATGGCTGTTTATCACACTACTAGCTCTATAGATAAAAATGATTATGATGCTCTTAGGGCCGCTCTTCTAAACAAATTTCAAATGACAGAAGATCAATACAGAATGAAGTTCAAGTCTATGCTCCCACAATCTAGCAAGAATTTTGATGATTTTCTTTCTCAAATACGTCTTATCTTGGAAAGATGGATCGAACTGTCCAAGGTAGAGAAATCTTATGACGGTATTTTCGACTTATTATTACGAGATAAAGTTTTATCGGCAGTAAGTCCTGCATTCCTTGCGTTTCTACATGAACGTAAGCCTGGTAATATAAAAGAAATGTCAGAACATTGCAAAAATTTCTGCACCGCTCATCCTAACATGGATATCAGCAATGCGCAGATTAAGGACGATTTACCCGTTGCTTTCGCTATGCAACATAACAATTTCCCTAGAAATCGTTCGATGAGTAACGATAGAAATTTTCAAAGGGGAAGTAATAATAATTTCGACTTTGGTCATTTTCAAAAGGGGAAACAATACCAACAGTCTGCTCCATTTAATGTATCATGGGGCCAATCTCACAGATCTCGAGATTTTATTAACAACAATCCTAAATATAATCAAGGTAATAATAATAAACAACATTGGAGATCTCAATCACATTATCCTGAAAATAGACATAGATTTATGAATAAATCATTTAGCCAACATCACAACAGTGATAACTTTCATTGGCGGACTCATCCAAATTTTAATGATAGCAGAAATAGTAATTATAGCAATTTTAATGACAATAGTCAAAATCGATCGCGACGAAGAGATAGATCGTCGAGCAGGCCACGACAACATTCCAATGTTGCTTCAATTGAAGCACAAACTAACAAAGATAAAGACAATAATGTTAATCAACATAATGCTATGTCTTGTATCGATCTAGAGCAGGTAAAGACATGTCAAGAATGCTCAACGCTATTCCAGCCCAAGGCGATCACGACGCTGCGATGCGGACACATTCTACTAAGTCTACCAGCAGTTTGTACAGCTACTTCTGCATCAATTCACCACGGAAAGGGTTGTTTAAGATTTCAGAGAGGATATGTCAACTCGATTCCTTGCTCTATTTTGTTTGATTCAGGCTGCAGTACTGTCGGAGTGCGGAACTCTCTGATCGACCCTTCCTTGGCCACTGGCAACGTGGTCAAGTGCGTCACATTCGGGGGAACTGTGGAAACCTTCCCTACAGCCATCATTAATTTACATACACCTTTCTTTTCAGGGAAGATCCATGCCTGTCTTCTACAGAATCCAGTTAGCGATGTGATACTTGGTTGTATACACGGTATAAAAGAGTGTACACCACAGCAGATTAATGAATGGGAAAAGCGACATATTCATGCTGCAAATGCAGTGGTTACCAGAGCGCAAGCTACTGAATTGTCGCGTGAATCAACTTCTGAACCTACGGTTCATAATAGTAATGATGATGATTCTCCTATTTCAAGGGAGCTATTTGCTAATTTACAAAAGAATGATAATTTTTTGCAGAGATTTTTTCAATTGGTGACTAAGAGAAATAATAACAACACAATTGCAAAGTCTAGACAACAATTTGCTCTTAAAAGGGTATTTTAGTTAGATTAATAAGAGAAACAGATTCATCTGTGCGTTCACAAATTCTGGTCCCGTCTTCTATGAGACCTAGAATATTACGACATGCTCATGATTCTCAATGTGCAGGTCATATGGGGTTTTCGCGAACCAAATCTAGAGTGCTATCCGCATTCTATTGGCCTGGCGTTCATAGGGATGTTAATCTCTATTGTCGTTACT
>JAMPIV010006382.1:0-339010 GCA_024509875.1 Oreohelix idahoensis | reverse complement strand
GCGGGACCATAAATAACCTTAAAACCTATCTAAGCATGACAAGACTGATAGTCATGACTACTGGTCTGAACTGTTTGTTATTCTGTTAAGATAATGTGATGACCTCCACTTTCAGCTAACAAGACAGTCTTTGTTCTAGAATTCCCAGGGTAAAAGATTGAGGGAGACCAAAAATCACACGGAAAAGGGACCTGGAGACAGACATGAAAGAGACAAAGAAGTCATGGAAAGACCTTGAGCGACTGGCACTGGACAGGTAGGCTTGGCACTGGACAGGTAGGCTTGTCATGTTGTTGTTCTTTCGGAGCTGAAGGGTAGTGAATTACGATATGCCATAAGAGATAGAGGAGACAGAATAACATGTGGAGAAGGGAACTGGTGGCAGACATGAGATAAAGAAGACATGGAATGACCTTGACCTAATGGCACAGAACAAGAAAGCTTCAACATGAAGCTTCTTTGAGAGTTGAAGAGTAATAAATGATGATGCTCCTTAAGCAGCTAAAGTGGATAAGATTTAATTCCAACAATTTGTACATTGGTATCCAACATTTCTGTAAAAAAAATGGGATAACCCAGTGGCATCCTAAGGGTGAAATTATCCTCTTTCCACACAACCTGTCTAAAAGAAAATTCTTCAAATTGGAAAAAAAGGAACTGCTTACACGGTGCAGTCAAAAAGGCATGCACACCATCATTGCAGGCAGACGCTGGAACTGGAAGGGACCCTGACACCATCACCAGAACTGCTATGCTATGGACCCAAGAAGGACGGCGATAGAGAGGTAGACCAAAGACAACCTGGTGGAGAACAGTGGAGGCTGAGATGCAAAGCATGAACTAGAGTTGGGGCACGGCACGAAGGATGGCCACCTACCGAGCAAAATGGGGACAGTTTGTTTTGCTGCCCTACAAGATGACACTAGGCGTGATGGCCACTGACTGTTTTGTTAGTCAGGGGCTAAGGATCCAAGAAGAAGAAGATGCTAAGGGTGGCAGTTGGCCCGGGGTGACAGCCAGGAGCGGGGTATAATGTGACACTATTATGGCAGTAATGTACTGTTTAAAAATCTACTTGCAAGCATAATATACAAGTATTTCTTCTTTTTTTTTTTAGTGTGTGTTTCTGTGCTGTAGGAAGGTTACACCCGAGTGCCATATCTAAGTATGCCCCAGGTATAACCAACACTGCTCTGAAAATAGCAACAATGAATTAGATATAAATAAATAAAACACTAACAATAAAGGGAATTCTAACAATGTAGTTGTTTTTCTGTATTTTATTTTATTTAAAGGAAAAATCATCTTTGGTTGCAAACAAACATGACCTGCTCAGTGTAGTAAGCACTTACAATACAATGCTGCTCATACATTTGTTTTGTTCTTTTAATGTATGGATTTACTCAAACAATGGACACATGCACTAGTTTTTCATTAATCAAGTTTTCTCTTTCATTATCTGTTGAACACATGCACTAGTTTTTCATTAATCAAGTTTTCTCTTTCATTATCCATCTTATAAAACAAACCTTCAGCCTTTGTCTCTTATCCTTTTACATCTTGTTAAAACATAGATTCAGGCTTTCTCATGTGTAGCTCTTAATGCATCTTTTAAAGACAATCTTCAGCACAATCAATCAGCCTTTCTCTCAATGTATCTCGTATTATCCATCTTGTAAAACATACCTGAAGACTTTCTCTCAATGTATCTCTTATTATCTATCTTTTTAAAATATACCATAAGCCTTTCTTCCCATGAATGTCGTATTATCCATCTTGTAAAACAAACCATAAGCCTTTCTTCCCATGAATGTCGTATTATCCATCTTGTAAAACAAACCTTCAGCCTTTCCCTCAGTGAATCTCTTTATCATCATCACCTTCTCTCCATGTATCTTGTTTCATTCTCCATCTTTTAAAACATATCTTCAGCACAAACCCTCAGCCTTTCTCCCAGTGTTTCTGTAATATTACCAGACTTTAAACGCCTTCTATATTTGGACATGCGCCCTAATATAACCAACTAGGTTGAACAGGACGAGCCTCGCCAAAACGAGGCAAAATTTTATTTAAAAAAAAAATCTCAGTGTATCTCTTATCATTATCCATCTTTTAAAACAAACCATCAGCCTTTCTCTCAGTGTATCTCTTATCATTATCCATCTTATAAAACAAACCATTATATATCTCCATCTCTTTGTCTGTGTAATGCTTTCTGTATGTATCGCTGTATCCAGTCTTTCGTACAAACACTCTACTTTTCAAATATGCACATTTATCTACAAGAATGTCTATTCGCACACTCTAGATAAAATGTGTCTTTATATACAAGACTAATCTGTACATGTCATAACCGTTATTAGAAATCTGGGATGAAACATAATTCACACAAGTAGCTTTTTACTTGTACACTATATCTGTGTTTTTCAACCTTACTAAAAGTGCATACCCCTAACAAGTGGCATGAATCCCTCATATACTTTGTACACAGAATTAAAGCTTCTTTTGCTCACGTTATAAAATATGGGTGGGGGGAGGAGGGGAAGTTAACCCTGACATGATTCTTCCAACATGAAGCAGACAGGTCTTCCAAAATGATGCAGACAATCTTCCAACATGAAGCAGACAAGTCTTCCA
The DNA here is from genome assembly GCA_024509875.1 of Oreohelix idahoensis. Taxonomy (NCBI): domain Eukaryota; kingdom Metazoa; phylum Mollusca; class Gastropoda; order Stylommatophora; family Oreohelicidae; genus Oreohelix; species Oreohelix idahoensis. Next base: position 336,373 of record JAMPIV010006382.1, on the reverse strand, counting down.
ACATGAAGCAGACAGGTCTCCCAACAAGAAGCAGACACATCTTCCAACATGAAGCAGACAAGTCTTCCAAAATGAAGCAGACAGGTCTTCCAACTTGAAGCAGACAAGTCTTCTAACATGAAGCAGACAGGTCTTCCAACTTGAAGCAGACAAGTCTTCCAACATGAAGCAGACAGGTCTTCCAACTTGAAGCAGACAAGTCTTCCAACGTGAAGCAGACAGGTCTTCCAACATGAAGCAGACAAGTCTTCCAACATGAGGCAAGCATGTCTTCCTACATGAAGCAGTTGAGTCTTCAACACTCATTGCATCTTCCCCTGGGTTATCATCTTTTCCTGGCCAATTTCATTTTGAGGTAAAAGCCTGTTCTGCTGGCTAGTTGTAATAATCATCACTGTGTCAAAATCAACGTTTCTTTGTATCAAAATATATTTTGTAACTAATGCTGTCCCAATGTTGGTCCTGAATGTTCACCTCTCACTACATTGTGTTTTATTGCAGCTTTTCTCTGGCATCTTAATTTCACAAGTTGGTGAGTGTTCTTTACTGATCAGTGGTGGATTTTCTTCACTGTGTAATGGTGTTTATTCTTTACAGTTTATTGGTTTGTGTCCATGTCCAACACTGATAGCAGGCTGCTGACTGAAATACTGTATGTATGAAGTGATCTTTACAGTCTTCTGGATCTATGGATGCTTAAAATGGGGCCAGCTGATAGATCACTTTTCTGATATGCTGAATTCTTAACTGGTAGGGAGGCATCAAAGAGGAGTTAGCTTCCTGAAAAGCAGCAGCTGGGAGATTTTTTCAGGCAATAAATCAAGGATTCCTCAGCAAAAGAGAGATTGACAAGGGGATGAAGATAGCTGTATACTGCTCCATATTAATGGAGTATTAATATATGGATGCAAGTCATGGGCAATAACTACAACCCACAAAAGCCAGCTCCAAACCTCAGACATGAGGTATTTGAGGAAGGTGGTTGAAGTAACAAGATGGTCTGCAACAAGATGATATGGCAAGGTTTCAAAACCTAGCCCCTGCAGACCCAAGTAGAAAAGTCCCAACAATGATGGTTTGGAATGGAAGAAGATCAACAAATATGGGAAACCAAAGACCAGGGATCCAGACCTCCAAGATGACTCAGAGTTCGCTGGGAAGACAACATTAGACAATCCCTGAAGGACCGAGGACTAGATTGGAACTAAGCCAGGAGGAAGAATGCTGATAGCACAGTATGACGTTCTCTCTGGTAATCCTCTACACCCCAGGTTAGAAAAGGAACAACTAAGTAAGTAAGTAGTAGGCCTACTAGTAGTCGTCATTATAATGAGTTTCTCTTCTTCCAGGGATAAGAGTTTACTGCCATATTAAGGGACAAAGTGTATTTAATTCACTGTAGTTCTTTCCGGGGGGAAAGGTGAGCAAAGGTCAATGAATACTGTAAAGGGTATGTGGATAATCATTGAAAAATTAATGACCTTTCTTAAATCCATTACCCACAGCTTATGGATACCTTGTGGCACTACAGACAATGGTTGAGAAGCACTGGATCTCCTAACAAAAAACTTGCATGGAGCAGACATAAAGTTGTAGTCTACTCAAACTCTTACAAACTATAATACGTAGCAATGCATAATGTGGTGTATAATTTGATTACAAAATCTGAAATGCATGAATATTGTTGAAGGCTAGGTTTAAAGAAGAACAAAAGAGCCCACATAATTTTTGCTTCCAGTTTAGCAAAACAATTGCTTTACAAGAAAAAGATTATAAAAATGTGACAATTATTTTATTTGTACTGTGCAATTACAGACTTGAAAAAACTTTGCCACAAATGTCTGTAAATGACACATCTGTATAAATAATTGGTACACAGTTTAAATAGAAAAAAAAAGAATAAAAATCACAAATGAAAGCAAATAATCACCACTAGAATTTAAAAAATGCATGTATTTTCAAGTGCTAAAGCATTGTTAGCATATTATCTCCCTTGTGTGCACACGAGTGTCATGTGACTGAAAACCAAAAACTGGGGTTGGCCAGTTATCAGAAATGTCACATGACTTGATGTATGGCCTTGACCGAAGGTTAAACATATAGCAGATCTAGATTGTTTGATGAACTGTGCACTTTTGATTTGAGCAAAAACTGGATAACAATGACATTTTAAAAATCATATATGTGATACATCCTCACAGTATCAATGATACAAGTTGGCATTTTGAGAGACAGTATTTCTCAGCAAAGTGCAACTAACTTATTCCAGAAAACAAAGGTAAAACCCCTGACTGGGACCTGGGAACTAACATATATACTTTTCTTTTCCACTTCAGATAGTTTGAGAAGCACTGACTTAAAAATATGAGTAGGGCCCGATTTGAATTCAGGAAAGGAATGGGGCGTTATGATGTGCTGTTCACCTTAAGACAGTTAAGTGAAAGATCAATCGAATATGACAGTCAACTAAATATAGTATTTACAGACCAGAAGAAGGCCTTTCACAGAGTGGACAGGAATAAACTTTGGTCAGTATAAGAAAACTACAGAACACAGGGGGTAGCTATGAGATAATGTGAGAGCTCTGTACCAAACATTCCATGGTTCAATCCCCAGTTGAGGTGGGATTTTTTAGACCACAAATGGCTCCAGGGTCGACCCAGCCTCATGAATTTGGTACCAGAGCAACTCTAGGAATGTTAAGGCGGCTGGCGTGATTTTGACCACATCACCCCAAGTGTGTCGATGGTCAAGAAAATATGGGCCTAACACCATATTCCCAATATGCCTCAATGGGCATGTAACGGGATCCTTTTTCCTTTTCTGTACCAAACATGCAGAAGTATAGTAAGAACAACTGATGACTCACATATGTATTAGATATAACCACAGGAGTTCGACAAGGCTATGTGATATCACCTTTACTATTTAACATGTATATGGAAAATAGCAGAAGCAAAGATGAAAGTGAACCCAGAAAATGAAGTAAACCCAGAAAGTGAAGACAAAAACTCACTGCAGATAATCAAAGTCTAATGTGTGAAGATGAAAATATATTGCAAAATCACACAAAGGCACTGAATTCAACAGGTGGAAAACACAACATGAAGATCAACATATCACAGACAGAACTGTGGAGACCAGCAGATTGCCAAGCCCATTGAACATACATGTCAACCTCAAGTTTAAACAGGTTCCAGAGTTACGTACCTAAGAAGCATTTTTACTGAAAATGGAAAACTTGACAGAGAAATTGAAACAAGATGTAACAAAGCCAGTACCATGACTTACCGGATGTTAAAACTACTCAAACATTAGAATTTCAGTACGGAAACTAAAAGGCAACCGATAAATAATGTATTTTTACCAACTCTTTGTTACTAGTGTCAAATATAGTTCCTAACGAAAGTGAAGGAAAGGAAAAATCACATCCTGTAGGATGAGATGTTTAAGAAAAGCCATTAATGTTACCAGGAGAGACAGAATGAGAAATGATGTTATCAGAAAAATTGTAGAAACTACATCCTGATACAGAGAGATTAAAAATTAATTAGTTTGGCTATCTCATAAGAATGGAACCCAATCAATTACCACTTGACTCCTACAACAGTAAAAGATCTGGTTTCATGGCATGGGGAAGATCAAGGGGCAGATAGATCTTTTGAATTAAATGGCCAGTTCTTTAATCAAATTAGTGGTGTTGCTATGGGCACAAAAATGGGCCCGAGTTATGCCTGCCTCTTCATGGGTCATTTTGAATATTTGGTGCTTCAAAGTTACGATGGACCATTACCTGAGTTTTACCGTCGCTATATCGACGATGGTATTGGTGTCACAGACATGTCTGAAGTCAACCTCCGTAGATTCATTGACTATGTTGGCAATTTCCATCCTGCAATTAAATTCACTTCTCAGATTTCTACCACTTCAGTTAACTTCCTTGACCTCACTGTCAATATTACTCCTACTGACCTTACTACCTCTGTCTTTTATAAACCTACTGATGCTCATGGTTTCCTTCTTTACACCTCTTCTCACCCTCCCAGCTGTAAAAATTCCATTCCCTACTCTCAACTTCTACGCTTACGTCGGATATGTCACGATGAAGATGATTTCCTTGAATGAGCTCAAGAAATGCTCGAGTTTTTTCGCCGACGTCACTATCCTGAAAGAGTCTTATCTGATGCCCTTAATCGCATTAGTCCCGTCACTCGTCAGGTTGCACTTACTGCTAAACCTACTACTACATCTGACAGACTCAAACTTGTCTTAACTTTCCACCCTCACTGTTTGGCGGTGAAAAAAATTCTGTTCCGTCATCTGCCTATTCTCCACTCCTATCCTGATACCAGAGAGTTGTTTCGTGATACCCCTTTGTTGGCATATCGTAAGGATAAGAATTTTAGGGATATTCTTGTGCATAGTCGCTTGAGACAAACTAGTCCTTCTCACTTTGGTACTAAACCATGCCAACGCCGCATATGTAAGACCTGTCCTTTTGTACTCCAAACGCAGTCAGTCTCCTTTCTGAACGGTAAATTTGCCGTTGGGGAGTCTTTCACATGTGAATCCAGAAACCTGATTTATGCTATCATCTGCAAGAGGTGTGGCATGACCTATATTGGTGAAACTGGCAGACGTTTGGCAGACAGGTTTCGGGAGCACTTGAATGACATCCATCATGGCAAACATTTACCGGTGGCCCTTCACTTGAACAGCCCTGACCATTCAGGTAACTCTGACATTCATGTCACTGCCCTCTGTTCATGTATCGGCGACGACCGAACTCGCTTTTCGTTGGAGAATCATCTAATTTTTCAAATGGGCGTTTTAGCTCCTGCTGGGATGAATGTCCAGCATCATTTTGCATAATTCTGGTGGCTTCTGTCGTTATTTTCCTATCTATCCTTGTTTTTGCTTTGGTTCGTTTCGTTTCCTCAATTATCTGTTCTTAGCCGACACTAGCTCCTACGTCACTTCCGCATGACGCCTTATTTTTTTTTTTTTTTTCAGCCACTTTGAATGTTCCTTTCTCCGATTCAGCTAAGTGATTTTTTTAACGCATTTTAATATTGTTGTTCATTTCTGTCTTTGTTTCGTTGATTATTTACTTTCTTGTTTCGACATGTCTTTCTGGTTTCACGATTTTCTTGCATTATTACTGTTATCGTTTCGCTCATCACCGTGGTTTCATCTGCTTTGTATCGCTCATTTGACGTTTTCCTCATCATCATAGACCTTTGTAGTACCTATATGTAGTTCTTGTCCTTGCCACCTGTTCGTAACTGTGGCTGACGAAGGGTAAAACCCGAAACGTCCCTTGTCTCATGTGTACCGTTTACTTGTAAAACTGATTTCATACCATATTATCTTTTAATTGAGAGTCCGCTGGGAGGACAACATTAGACAATCTTTGAAGGACCGAGGACTAGAATGGAACCAGGCCAGGAGGAAGACAGCCGATGGGATAGTCTGGCGCTCTCTCTTCCAAACCTCTACACCTCACGGTAGAAGGGGAACGACTAAGTAAGTAAGTAAGTTATCTTTTAATTTATATATTGGCAGATAGATAGACAACATCACAGAAATCCTACAATAACACAGGCTCACAGCAGCCATTGTGACACACTTGACTCGAGTAAGCTAACTTCAGCTCTCCACTTTGCTTCATAGTATCGGCAGAAAGAAAAAGGAAAGTAAGTACTGATTTAAAGAATGAACAAGGTTTTAAATGACACAAATCTTTAGAAATGACAACTTATTTCCAGCAGAACAGGCTTTTAAACTGGTAATCACAATGCTTGGATGTGCAAATGGGATCTGTGAATTTGTTACGCTAATGTTAAAAAAATAAATCCACACATTTAGGGGGAAAAAACAAAACATACGAGTCTGTATCCTTTAATTCGAAATCCTTGGGGACAGCTCTGTTTTGGAAACTGGATTTTTTTGGCATTCAGATATTGCCAAAATCACGTTCAAAAAGTACCCCAAATCACAAAAAGTACCCCAAATCACAAAAAGTACCCCAAATCACAAAAAGTACCCCAAATCACAAAAAATAGCCCAAATGCAGAAATTCAATTAGAAAAATAGCTCAAATTACTCAAGACCTGATCTTCACACTCTGACAGCTAAGTGAAAAGGCCCTTGAGTATAAAGGTGAGATGCACCTTTGTTTCTTGGATCTGGAAAAGGCATTTGACAAGGTCCCCTGGAGCAAACTTTGGGACTGCTTGGCAAGGAAGAACATTCCAGCACCTCTGATATGTGCTATACAGAGCTTCTACAAGTCTTGCAGAAATTATGTGAGGACGGCAAACCATAAGTCAGAAGAGTTCAGGACCACCACTGGTGTAAGACAAGGTGATATCCTGTCACCATATCTGTTCATTCTCCTCATGGATGATGTCATCAAAACATGTAAGGAAAGGATAAGAAAATATTCATTGAGGTTCTGGAAGATGAGACAGGGCTTGAATTTCAGAGCTGGCATTTGACGATGATGTTGCCCTGATTGCTAAATAAGAGTCACATCTTCAATCCAACCTGCAAGTCTGGAAGGAAGAGCTGGAGAAGAGAGGGATGGCCATCAGCAGCTCCAAAACAAAAACCATGGTGACATCACGAGAGGAAAGAAGGCATCAGATTAAGCTGGAAGAACAGGTCCTGGAGCAGGTCAACCACTTTAAATACATCGGAGCTGTCATAGACTGGAAGGGAGGCATCAAAAAAGATTTGGCTACCCGAAGAGCAGCAGCTGGGAGGCTTTTTCAGGCCATAAATCGAGGACTCCTCAGCAAAAGAGAAGTTGGCAAGAATGAGAAGTTGGCAAGCGCTGTATACTGCTCCACTATGTTCCAGTCTTGATGTATGGATGCTAGTCATGGGCAATGACTACAACTCACAAAAGTCAGATCCAAACCTCAGAAATGAGGTATCTGAGAATGGTGGTTGAAGTAACAAGAAGAGGTCTGCAACCAGACGATACGTCAAGGTGTAAAAACCCAACCCATGTAGACCCAAGTAGAACAGTCCCAACTAAGTTGGTTTGGCCATGTCTGCAGAATAAGAGAAGATCGGCTGCCACAGCAGGTATCGGAGGCTAAGAGCCAGGGATCTAGACCTCCAGGATGACCCAGAGTCCGCTGGGAGGACAACATTAGACCGAGGACTTGAAGGGAATCAGGCCAGGAGGAAGACAGCCGATAGGATAGTATAGCGCTCTCTCTTCCAAACTTCTACACCTCATGGTAGAAGAGGAACGGTTAAGTAAGTAAGTAAGTAGCTCAAAGTGAACCAAAATAGTCAGAAATAACCCAAATTGTGATTAAGTAGTCCATAGAAACTTTTGATTTTCATAATATTTTGGTTTTCGGGTGTTCAGATAAAAGGATATAGATCAGTACAGGCATCGCCTGCTTTTCTACGGTCTGCTTTTCGATGATCCGCTCTTTCAACCCTTTTCAATTATAACCAGAACCCATACATTCGACGCGTGGTCCACTCTTTCGACCTATTTCGCCATGTTTCCAAGCTTTTGTTCATTTTACTGTACAGTACTTTTGTATATTTAAAGGTAAGCTTTTGTTCATTTTGCTGTACTTTTGTATAGATATAGTGTGTTATTTAGCTTTCGCATGCATTTGCAAGTGATATATAGTGTGCTATTTACGTTTTTCGGCGGCCAAAATGCATTTGCAAGCTAAAAAAAGACTGGGTTCCGCATTTTGACAATTTCCAGTTTTCAACAGTGCTCTGGTCCCTAACCTGTCGAATAAGCGGGGGATGCCTGTACTACTGAAATCTGAGCTACAACTGCAAGTGGTTGTACTTTCAGATCACTACTGTACTCAGATACTGGTATCAGAAAACTACTGTACTCAGATACTGGTATCAGAAAACTACTGTACTCAGATACTGGTATCAGAAAACTACTGTACTCAGATACTGGTATCAGAAAACTACTGTACTCAGATACTGGTATCAGAAGACTACTGTACTCAGATACTGGTATCAGAAAACTACTGTACTCAGATACTGGTATCAGAAGAAACTTGTAAAAAAAAATACTAACAATGGTGAAAAAAATTACTACAATAGGAATACTCGATTGTATATGAGAAAATTAGGAGGACTGCTTTAAGACGTAGTGAAAGGTGGGTAGACAAAAGGTGGTGCCTCTTACTAAGACAAAAGACAAAATTGCCTACATTGTGCCCACAAGGTGATACCTCTTACTAAGACTAAAGACAAAATTGCCTATATTGTACCCACAAGGTGATACCTCTTACTAAGACAAAAGACAAAATTGCCTACATTGTGCCCACAAGGTGATGCCTCTTACTAAAACAAAAGACAAAATTGCCTACATTGTGCCCACAAGGTGATACCTCTTACTAAGACAAAATTGCCTACTTTGTACCCACAAGGTGATACCTCTTACTAAGACAAAAGTGCCTACTTTGTACCCACAAGGTGATATCTCTTCCTAAGACAAAATTGCCTACTTTGTGCCCACAAGGTTATACCTCTTACTAAGACAAAAGACAAAACTGCCTACTTTGTACCCACAAGGTGATACCTCTTACTAAGACAAAAGACAAAATTGCCTACTTTGTACCCATAAGGTGATACCTCTTACTAAGATAAAAGAGCCTATGTTGTGCCCACAAGGTGATGCCTCTTACTAGGACAAAAGACAACATTGCCTACATTGGGCCCACAAGGCCTTCATCAGGGAAAGGATAGAAAGCAAGAACTAAGTGAGAAACATAAACAAAGAAATAAAATAAGCACATAACTTGAATTATGCTTGTCAGGGATAATTTTTGCATACAAATAAATAAATAATTTAGCCAGATGTGCAGCTCTTTATTGATAAATATAGGCTGAGACAGTTAACGGGGAGACATTGTAAACAAAAAAATCTCTTTTTTCTATGAAAGAAAGATTTCAAGATTAAGACAGCACCCAAAGATTTTTGAGGATCAAATAGACTGAGAATAGGAAAGAACACTGTTTCCAGCAAAGAATCTGAAGAGTTTCTATTGCTGAAGAAGAAGAATAGATGATAATAAATATCATCAGTATATGTGGAAAAAACATCAAGATATTAATAATTAAAAATTCTGAATAAACTGCAAAATTACCAATCCATTACAACACTGTAATAATGAATGTGCAAAGTCTGAACCACATGGAACATTTTGATTAACACTGATTAAAAAACACTAAATACTGGCAGCTTTGCTATTACACTAGCTCATTATTGGAAGTACCAGTAATGGGTAATTACCTTCAGTTAATTGCTAAACCTTAATGAAAGATATCATAAAAATGAGTACATTAACTCTTAGTATACGAGCGGCCTTTTAGAAAGGCCGATGATCGATCCCCGTCAATAGCGAAAATGTATAGGTGAATGCATGTTTAAAACCACTGAACAATTTAGTTACGTGCATGATATAGGGGTTTCATTTCTTCACATTTTGATATATAATACTTTATGTTATCTTTATAAATAAATTATGTAGTGCAGATCGATCATCGGCCTTTCTAAAAGGCCGCTCGTATACTAAGAGTTAAACAAATGTCACAGAAAGGTACAGTAAACTGTCAAAACCATTTCACGGGCATCAGAAAACCCAGTTCCAGCCAGAAATGAAGCAATCAAAGTGCAAATAAATAAATAATGAGGTGAGACTGTTTTTACAAAAAGAAAAAAAACAAAACAAACACATTTTGCACCCTGCTGCACAATTTTTGTGTATGTCTAGACCAGTGATTCTTAACAATGCGGGTACATGCACCCCTGAGGGTGTGAGACCCACCTTCTGGGGGTGCGAGACATGCCAGATATCTTAGAAGGTGAATCATAAGCAAAATCTAAAGTATTTCAAAATGCTGATATGATCCCACTTCTGTGACACTTTATCAAATAAAACGTTTTTCATTTGAAAGAACTCAACTACTGATTTCAAAAGTTTGAATACAGATAGTCCTCAACTTTTGACGTATGCGACTTAACGGTGACTCGACTTACGAAGGTCATAAAAAAATTAAATTAAAAAGTGAAAATGTTAAAAAAACCTATTCTAGGTTTTCAACCTAAGCCATTTTATTTTCATGCTCTAAAGATAATTTATGAGTTGGGATAATGTAAACACTGAACTTTAAAAACACTGACTGGGTTTGATAATAAACATTAATCTCCATTGGACGTGATACCATGTCTTCAGACTTCATGTGTCAGTCTCCATTGTTCATTTGTGTTATAAGTGTGTCTACTGTTTCCTAATCACGTCTAGTAAGAGGAAGTGTGCATCTATTAATGGTTATCTTGTTCAAATGACTGATTTTAGGGACCAAAGACGCAGCAACAGTGATAAATGCAGTCAGCACCCCATAGCTTGACTGCTTGGGTCAGGGTCAGCAAACCAGAACTGACAAAGACCCTACTCCACCTGGAAGTGGTGGTCCTGGAAACAGGCTGCAGTGATGCAGCCTGGCTGAGAGAGTAGGGATCGAAGAGGGAAGGCTAACCCAGTCCCAAAAAATGTCATGCTAAAGTTCGGATGTGTTGGCCGAAAGGCACAAATATCACAGTTTCGCTGTAAACGGACACAACGCAACCAACATCCTTTTCAGGACGAACGAGGAAGAAGGAAGAAGAAGAAATGACTGATTTCTGTGTGTAAGTTTATGTACAGACTGTTACTGATTATTCTTAATTTGTATTTGTGGCTGTTTGTGTCCAACATTTTGTACCTGTATTTTATATAGTACATTTTAAAAAGTATTTTTGTAAGCATTTTAGTACAGTAAAATAAATTTTAGTGCCATAAAATCTTTTATTTCAACCCTTTTATTTATTGTTCAGTTTCTGACTTTAACAAACTGATGACATGATGCAATACAGTCTTAAATTTAAGGGGTGATTTGACTTATGGCCGCTTTGACTTATGAACAGAACCTCATTGTCAGTCAAGGACTACCTGTGATTTAAGTCAATCTGACTTGAATGTTAGAACAATTTTGAAAGTTAATAGATTACGATTCTGAAAATAATGTATTCCAATGTTCAGCCTATCTGGCCTTCATGATACTTTCTGTTTGTATCTGCATCATATTACAACATTCTGAATTCTGCATACCCATTAATTTCTAGTTACTTTCATAATGTTGTACTCTGACTGCAGAAGTAAGTGGAGCTAAGTCTGCCTCTTTCCGCTTTTGAAGCAGTAACTTCTGCTCTGCTTTAAATGTCTGACAAGGTTACCATATTTAACATTTTTGCATTTCTCTATCCTGAATTTGAAGGCACCCATCAATTGGTTATTACTAGTACGATTCCAAATTGTACTTTGATTTTGGGTCATATTCCAGCATTCTTGACCTGCGGAAAACATCTATAGAAGCCTTGAGTCATTAGAAACTAGTGTGGATCTACTGCTCTGATCGTGCAGGGGTCTGCAGTAATGAGAAAGCTGACAGACTAGCTTCAAGAGTTACCCATAGTAAGAACACTGGATATGGATAAGGGAAAGATACTAAGACAATTGATGCTCGCCTGTTAGAGAACGATACTGCTATTGATAAATCAACAAGGCTAAGACTGTTGGAATTTTGGAACGTAAGACTAGCAAGGATGGACGTATAAGAGAAAACATCAGTTACCGTATATATACAATCAGTGTGCTACAGGAACAATTATCATTCATAACCTTTGACCTTTGCTGAGGAAGACTGAGGTTTGCTCATAGTGCAGTGATGTTACTTCTGATGAATAATTAAAAAACCCCACAAAAACGAAATAAATAGGAAAACAAATTAACTGATTCCGTACGTAATTATTTTCAGCTCTGGACGGAATTATTTTTAAGCCCCAAAAATTTACACATACATAATTTACGTTTACTGACAATGTGTGTCTAATCATGAGTTAAGTATAACATATTATACATCAAATTAAAGTACATTGGATGAACAATATAAATCCATATGCCTTTCTGGCTAATTTTATGTTATGTTTATGTTATAACAGATAATATGTACACGGAAAAAAGATAACTTGAAATTTTGAAGAAAAATTTTTGACTTACGTAAGGCTTGTAACATAAATTGTTATCACAATACAGTTTCACTGCTCTCTTTGTGCAGGTAATCCATTTAGAAACACAGAAAAAGTAAGAAAGTTATGGTTGATCACACAGTTTGTTCACTGTTTACATATTAGTAACATATCCTTTGTGTTTTCGGCCATTATGGCGATACGACAAAACACGATTAAAGATGAAGATAAATGTGAAAAAATCCCTTCAAACGCAAATAAAAGACATTGAAGCTTGTTGAAATTTGCCCAGTTTTGTGTTTACTTCCATTCGAGATAAATTCTGGGCAGTATAAAATATCAGAATAGAAAGAAACAACGAAATAAATCAGCGTTTTTTAAAAGATCTTGCGGCCACAGCGGTCGGCCATTGCGTCTTTTAATAGATCTTACGTACGGAATCAGTTAAACATAACTTACTTTTTAGTTGTAAATCTGTATCTGAAACAGGATGTAAAAATGCAACCGACTGATAGGCAGACTAAAAGAGCTTTATGTACTGACCTCACCAACATGAGTTAAGAGTAAATCAATCAAATGTTGTAAATCTTTGTGCCAAAAACATGACAGTTTAATTCAACCCTATCTACAAACACACTTACTCAAAAGAATGCTACCAAGTAGGAGCAACAACAACTCAAGTTTACTGCCCAATCAATCATCTGCTCCATTTTATAACCTTGCAGTACTGTTGAGCTGGTAACTTGTGGTGCTGTCATAAATACTCTCAGCAGATGGAAATACTAATTTCTATTTTTATGATACGGCCATATCATAAGTTGGTTTGGCAATCTCATGAGAATCTGGTTTTAGAGTAAGGGGGAGATCAAGAGACAGATGGATAGACATTAAAGAAATTCTACAACATGGGCTGATAGCAGCCATTGTGAAAAACTTGGCTTGTAAACTAACATCAGATCCCCACTAAGCTATGAGGCAACAGTCAACCTAAACAAGTAAAACTAAGTATGTCAGAAAAATGTTAAAAATACCACGGATAGTCAAACAGACTAATGAGGATATCCTGAAAGAGGCCAATGTGCAAAGGAATATTATTCCACAAGCTAGAGAAAAGAAATCTTTTTTTTTTTTTGGGCATGTTATGAGAAGAGGAAAATTGGAATATATCGTAACAACAGGTAAGACTGAAGGAAAACGAGATAGGGGAAGACCAGGAGAGCAAATACAAGACAGTCTGACATCATGGCATGGAAAGAAGTCAACAGTAGAATTGATAAATTGTACTAGCATAAGAAGAATAGGGAAGGGGAATAAGATGTACTTGTTGATTATTTCTGGTAATCTCTAAATGAAGAAATAAGGTCATATTAATTTAATTTAATCTAACGATGCAGTAAGACAACGAGTTGAGTTCTGGCATCAAATGAGTCAACTCAACACTCTTCTCACTAGCCATCAAACAAGTGGTTCTAAAACTTGTTAGAACATGGACAACGTAGGTATGCCCTCATAATTTCTTCTTTCTAGTTACAAATAAATACAACAAACAAACCAGAAATAATTCATTCATTTAATCAAGCCTGAGGAAACATATTTATTGCAGAGTATGATAAAAAAATTTACTAACATAACTCAAGTTTACTGTACAAATAACCATCTGCTCTATTTTGTGTAATCCCACAATCCCAGACAAGCAATATTCATCGTTTATTTACTTTCTCACATTTCTCACTTAGCTCTTGCATTTTTCCTTTCCCTGATGAACGCCTTTTGGCCACAACTAGGCATTTTTCTTTGTCTTTCGTCCTAGTAAGATGAATTACCTTCCTTTTTTTCTTTTCTTTTTAAAACCCACCTTACAAACAGAACAGAAGGGTCACAGGTCACACAAGGCCAGATGTTCACAGTACTAATATATATATATATATATATATATATATATATATATATATATATATATATATATATATATATATATATATATATATATATATATATATATATATATATATATATATAAAATGGTCCAATAGTTAACTCTGACTACTAATGGCACATGAAAGAGATAGGTTATATCACAAAAATTTAATGCTATGTATTTTTGGCATGTCATAATAAGGTCAAGCTTTATGCTGCTTACTTCTTAAACAAGACATTACACATCGTCTCAATTTATACAACCTCACATTTCCTGTACCTTCACGAGGCTGGCAACTTCACCACGTAAAACAAAATGCCACAGAAACCATCACTACAAGAGCACATACAAGCTTTCATGCAGACTTTCTGCAAGGTGATCAGCTGTAGTGGTAGTTTCATGCTCCATAAGAAGTGAAATGGGAAATGACGTACATTTTCTGTACACGTAATTTATTGCAGGCTCTGGAGCAGGTTGACCACTTTAAATACCTCGGAGCTGTCATTGACCGGAAGGGAGGCATCAAAGAAAAGTTGGCTACCCGAAGAGCAGCAGCTGGAAGACTTTTTCAGGCCATAAATCGAGGATTTCACAGGAAGATAGAGGTTGGTAAGAAGACGAAGATGGCTGTATATTGCTCCACCTATGTCCCAATCTTGACGTATGGATGCGAGTCATGAGCACTGACTACAACCCACAAAAGCCAGATCCAAATCTCAGAAATGGTATCTGACGAAGGTGGTTGAAGTAACAAGAAGAGACATGGTCCGCAACCAGACAATACGTCAAGGCCTAAAAACCCAGCCCCTGCAGACCCAAGAAGAACAGTCCCAACTAAGATGGTTTGGCCATGTCTGCAGAATGGGAGAAGATCAGCTTCCACGACAAGCATGGGAAACTAAGAGCCAGGGATCCAGACCTCCAGGACAACCCAGAGTTCGCTGGGAGGACAACATTAGATAATCTTTGAAGGACCAAGGACTAGAATGGAACCAGGCCAGGAGGAAGACAGCCGACAGGATAATTTGGCGGTTTCTCTTCCAAACCTCTACACCTCACGGTAGAAGAGGAACGACTAAGTAAGTAAGTAAGTAATATATTGCAGGCTCACTGTGTGGTTCTTGAAATCATAAATCAAAGTGGGGATGCAAGGTACAGGCTCAACTGTATACAGACATCATCATCATCATCATGTTCCCTATTGCTCTGTATGGAGCCACCAGTACAGCTTGTCCCCTTGTAGGAAGCCTGCATCAAGAAATTTCATGCTCTTACAATAGTGGTTGCTGTAGCAATCTGTTTTACACGATGCGGTCGCCTACACAAGACTGCGAAAGATGACAATTAATTGGAAGGACCAGCAACATTATACAATTTAAAAAAAAACTATATAAATAATTCTGTTCTTCATTTTACTGGACTGAGAGAATCCATCTTTGCTTTATGCACCCTGTGCTGACACAATCACTGTCTCACAATCATAAAGATTTTACCTGGTCATTGCATCACATACACAGTTGTGAAATATAACACAACAATTAAACGAACAATGTTTCAGAAAATTTATTTCTTTGTTATTTGTGTTATGTTATTTTTATACATCTTGTAACTTGGTCATGACTCACAACTTTAAGGTAAGCACTGTTAATATTTTCTGATCGATACAACACTGTCTCTATTTTTGTGCCATCTTCTTTAATCCTTAGCCGCCAACCGCCAAAGCAGTCAGTGGCCATCACACCTGGTGGCGTCTTGTAGGGCAACAACAAATTGATTCCACTTTGCTCAGTCGGTGGCCATTCTTCGTACAGTGCCCCAACTCTAGTTCATTTTTTGCATCTCAGCCTCCACATTCCTCTGCCAAGTTGTTTTTGGTTGGCCTCTCTTTTGTTTTCCTTCAGGAGTCCATAGCATAACTGTTCTTGTGATGGCATCAGGGTCTCTTCTGAGGACATGGCCAACCCAACTCCAGCGTCTGCCAGCTATGATGGTGTGCATGTCCTCTTGCTTGCTCCAAGTAAGCAGATCTTGGTTAGTGGTGGTATTCGGCCAAAAGATTTGGAGAATTTTTTTTAGGCAGGTTATGTGAAAAGAGGACAATTTCGACATTTCCTTCTCTGTAACTCTCCAGCATTCCGTGCCAGAGAAGCACACCGCTCTGATATAATCTTAATTTTGTGCTTGTGCTGTACTGAGAGGACTTCCAGGTGTTGTTTAAACTAAAAAAGGATGTTCTTGCTTTGTTCATTCTGTTGTTGATGTCTTTGCTTGCTCCGCCATCTGGTGTTACTATGGATCCTAGGTATGTGAAGGTGTCTGTCTGTTCCAGTTGTTGATTCCTTACTGTTATGGGCTTTGGGTTGCTCACATTGAGTGTCATGACCTCTGTCTTCTTTAGATTGATGTTTAGGCCCACCTGCAGACTATACTTATTAAGTCTATCTGTTTTTCCTGGATGTGCTGATGTGAATGTGCTAGTAGTGCAGTGTCATCTGCATATTCCAGATCTTCCAATGTAGAAAACATAGTCCATCTTATTCCTCTTGGACTGCCATCTGTTGTCTGTTGCATCACCCAGTCTATGACTGTTAAAAATAGAGTGGTTGATAAGGGGCATCCCTGTCATACTCCTGTCTTCACCTCAAAGGTTAGGTTGCTCTGCCCAACGCTACACGTAAAGTTGGCATAGAGGCTTTTTATGATTGACACTATGCAGCTTGGAATTCCATAAGCCCTCAGTATTTTCCATAGACTGTCCCATGTATACTGTCAAAAGCCTTTTCAAAATCAACGAAATTAATGTACAGCTGTCTCTGCCATTCTGAGCACTGCTCTATAATGTTCCTGAGGGTAAATACTCATATATGATATGCACATCTTCTGTTCTTTCTAAATCCTGCTTGTTCTTTCCTCAGTTTGTGATCTACTACTTTTGAAATTCTCTGTATAATTATCCTGCCTAATATTTTGCTGGGAACTGAGAGAAGAGTGATTCCTCTCCAATTATTGCAGTCTGCAAGGTCTCCCTTCTTGGGCAATTTGACAATTATTCCTTTGTTTCACTCCGTTGGTGTTGTCCCTGTTTTCCAGACTTGTGCAAATAGTGGTTCTAGTAGTTCTGCTGCTAGCTTAGGGTCTGTCTTAAATAGCTCTGCATTTAAGCTATTGTGGCCAGGAGCTTTTCCATTCTTTAACCTTTTGATTGCTATGATGATTTCTTCCTTCCATGGAATGTCTGTATTAACATCCAGATCGTTTTCAGCCCCAGGAACATTCAACTGTGTCTCTGGTGGTTCCTTGTTCAGAGTTTCTCTGAAATGCGCTGCCCATCTTGTTTCCTGTCCCTTTGCTGTAGTGATGAGATTTCCTTGCTTATCTCTTACTAATGTAATACTGTTTGCACCTCGTTTTCCGCTGATGGTTTTAGTTATTTTGTATACTGTGATTTGTTCTTTTCTCAGTGCTCCCTTTTCTGCCTGTCTTGCAAGATAGTCTAGGAAATTCCTTTTGTTGGCTCGGGTTTGGCGTTTAACTTCCTTGTCCAGCTGACTGTGCTGTTCGCTATATAGTTGCTTTAACATGGGGGACTTCGCTTGTGTTTTCTTTCTTTTCTTTTCCTTTCTCATCGCTATAGTGTTTAATGTTTCTGGTGTTATCCAGTCTTGCTTCTTCCTTTCCTGGAATCCCAAGCATGATTTGCTGCTTTCCTTATATATTGTTGAAATGGTGTTGGATTTCTGGTCTATATCATCAGTCGATGTCTTTTCAAGACTTTTGGCAATTTGATATCGTTTCTTTATGTCAGCTGCAAAAGCTTTTCTGGTAAGGGGGGTCCTTCAATTTGCTGATGTCAAACCTTTTCTGTGTAAGTTACAGTTGGTCCAGCAGTTCTGATTTTCACCTTCAGTTTTGCTACGACTAAATGGTGGTCACTTCCCACATCTGCACCTCTTCTTACCTTCACATCATTACAAGATGTGAAGGTTTTGTGCCATACTTTACTAATATTGTAAATTTATGTAGTTACCCTCGTCAATCATACCTGGAATCACACTGGAGGAACAAATAACGAATAAACAAACGCAGGTCCATCTGACATTCTGCCCTTCCTTTCTCTCGTCTTTTATACTGAATTCATTTATTCTCACATGCATTTTACATATCAATTTAAAGAAATTCAACGTTGTAAAGGTAAAATAATAGCATACTCAGTATCTAATTATTACCATGAAATAATATATGTTGAAAAGTGCAAATTAATCATGACCATGAAATAAAATATGGTGAAAAGTACAAGCACCATCATTAGAACCTGCATTCGATATTATATATTTATTTTGAAAAATAATCCGATTAGTGGGTTCACGTAATCAGAACTCAAAGTATTCAAAAAGTCTACAATTGTATGAATAAGGACTGAGGTTGTTTTTTAGATCATGTGGAAGATAGGTCTAAACATGAGCAGCAGAGTAAGCTAAGCTTTTCTTGAATAAGCCTAGGCTTGGACACTTGTAATTTGTTAAAGCGTTGACTGCGTCTTTCATTGTGTTTGAAAATTGGCCACAGTTTGTTGGGGCATTCTATGACAGGATTTTGTAAACGAATTTAGCTTTGTTGAACAGAAGAAAAACAAGAGATGAAAATTAGATATTCCAAATATATGAATAATTAACAAGTTTACTTTTCATCACCACCAAATTTTATGAGGTCTACACAAGGGAAAATGGTAAAAAGAAACGATAATGTAATTATATCAGTAACAATTAACTGATTCTTCTTCTTCTTCCATCCTTAGCCATCAACCGGCAAAGCAGTATGTGGCCAGTACGCCTAGTGGCGTCTTAGGGCAACAACAAATTGATCAATCTATCGCTGTTTCCACCACGCCTGGTGGCGTCTTTGTGGAACAAAAACAGAAATTAACTGATTGGTGCTGTAAAAAAATCTGAATTTCAAAAATTATTGTGTAATCGATGAAATCTATTTCAGACAGAAAAAAAATACATGTAAACAAACCCTTCCAAATGATAATCAAAATGTAACTGTACATTTACAAGTGAAATATTAACTTCAGGCATAATAAAGTTAAATCTAAGTACAATTTATCTGACTAAACATGACCATTTAGATTACATGACTAATAAATACATGACATTTGTTTTCATTGCAATGAAAGACATTTCTCATTGATTTTGGTTAGTGCAGATATGCATATGAGTGCTTTGTTATGAATCCCTGAGGCAAATCACATAAATCAAAACAGCATTAATGGAGCTCTTGATTCATTCATTATTGTCAAAGAACTGATGATCTTGCTGAAATGAAAATCATTCATGCGCGTGTGTGTTGTGTGTGTGTGTGTGCGCGCGCTAGCATTATTCAGCTCTAATCTAGCAAAATAGCAACACTGTATATTAAGTTATGTGTGAGTTATATGCGTTCAAAATATGTATCTATAATTTTGAAACAACCTGTGTGTGTATGAGTGTGTGCATATATGTATATATATATATATATATATATATATATATAAATATCGCAGTTATGTACATTCCCTAAGCATGAGGTCTTTAAATCTTACAAGGTCTAAACATTAGTAGTATTAAAATTACATTTTATGAACATTAAATTGCAGTATGGTTGAAAAATGATTTATTGTCATAACAAAGTGCTGCTATTAATCTAAACAGAAGGTTGAAGGATGTAAAAGTAAATCACATTGCTCTTGCACGAATTCCAGGGTTAGATTACTAACCAAAACCCTGAAGCACCTCCATGCAATTCATCCTGGAAACAGGCAACCGTCAAGTTGCCCAGCCAATGCTCAGTGATTGAGTAGCTGCAGCACAGTGGTCCAACATTACAATTCTTCCTGTGATAACTTGTTGAGAACCCAGCACTGCATATTAAGCATATTGCATATTGCGCCCTAGACTTAACTGTTGCTTTTACTTGGTTGGCTGCTTGCAAGAGGATCTCACAGTGGTTAGATGTCAGACAAGGAGAGCTGAGAAGTATCTCTGTACAGGATATGAAGATTGGGAAAGCCCAAACCAGAGCACAGTATTTCAGCCCTAAATGTTTGGAAAGCCCTCATGGATGATGAGGAATGCATAGTATGTCACATATCCCTTCCACTTTCTAGGCTAAACCCAGATGTGAGGATCCTTTAACTCTTAGTATACGAGCGGCCTTTTAGAAAAGCCGATGATCGATCTGCACTAAATAATTTATTTATAAAGATAACATAAAGTGTTATATATCAAAATGTGAAGAAATGAAACCCCTATATCATGCATGTAACTAAATTGTTCAGTGGTTTTAAACATGCATTCACCTATACATTTTCGCTGTTGAAGGGGATCGATCATCGGCCTCTCTAAGAGGCTGCTCGTATACTAAGAGTTAAATGCTGGCCAAGTCATGATAGAACATCCAGGAAAGAAACTGAAGCAAATGACTCCAACACAGTGAATTTCAAAATGGTAGAAAAGCCACAGGAAAAGTCTAGATCTACAATGTAGATAATACCAAGAATTCTTCAATTTGACATTGGCTGCAAAAAAGCAACAAGCTCAGTAGCCCTAGACAACATCAACAACAAATGCAAGATGGACAGTGGTAAGACTACATTTGAATATTAATCAAAATGGATAATTCAAAATTCGCTACAAATCCCTAAAACTGTATGGCACTGAAAATCTGAATTTATAGCATAAAATGGCATATGGCTATCAACACACAAAGTAAGTGGGAACCACATAACAGCTTGTTGGGAAGAAAAAAAAGAGAACTTGGTGAAGTTTCAAATGACTATCATTGAGCTGCATGCAGTTGTCTATGTAATTGGAAAGTAGGTAACAAATTATTGCTTGCTTATAAACATTTGAGAAAACAATATAATTGCTTTTAAAATTAAAACACAACATATTAATAGTATAAGTGAAATGCAGTAAAATCTTCCAAAGGCTAGAATTTTATTTTAAACAGTAATGTAACTGAACTGCTAAAAACATTATTCCAAAGGCTAAAACTTCAGGGAAAAGTAGAGCATAAAAATGATAGAAAATCTGCCATAGTTTATAAAAAAAAAATTTATTTAAAAGTATTCTGTACATATCTGGTTCCATTCAATGGAGAAAAATCTTTGGCTTGATTAAACTGCTTGCCAAAAATTATTAACAGTAAAATCTCTGATTAACATAAACGTTCACTGTTTATATAGTCAAGACATACAATTTTACAGCAAATTTCATGCACAAATTGATTACACTATTTACAATACAGCATTCCAGTATTTTACAATACAGGATATACTGAACAATAAATTAATTTTGAGCAAGGAATAATGATAAATGGCAGACACATGGATTTTGCTGTCAAATTTAAAATATAAGAATCTGTTAACATTCCAATACCTGTATTTTTGAGCTCAGTTCATATTAAATCTTAGAATGTGAAGTTCTTTGAACATGTGTAAAATATAGATTCATGTAGAAATAACTCAAAATTTGCCCCCACGCATTCTTAAATTGAGCACTTGCTACTCAAATATGTACATGTGAAAATGAGTATAACAACACAATATTATGGCACAAACTCTTAAAGTGATTATGACTAACCCAAATTCATCCATATATATTCTTAAGCCGAGTATGAAAAATTTAAATATATCCCCACAAATTCTTAAAATCAGTAAAGACAATTCAAAATATGTCCACATCAGTTTTGAAGATAAACATTTATGTGATGGGGCAACATTTAATACATGGGCATATTTACTTGCTCTATCAGTGCAGACAATGAATTACATGAGATGCACCTTAACAAAATTGGGTTGTTTAAAACCAGGCACCAAACTAAAGAAAATGGAGGTAAAATGAACAAAACAATTTTAACATTTTTATAAAAATTAATGTTTATGTTCTAGACTAGTTAATACACTGCCAAGCAGTAGATGTTAAAACTTATAACTTAAAATCAAATGCTTTTTCCAAAGTACTGCAACAAATGCAAAAGTCCAAATACTCTCATAGGCACAAGAAATAAAAAAGCATAAGGTTTAGTTACAATGAGCAGTCTCGGAGTTTAGAATTTTTCCACTTCATCAAAAAAAAAAAAAAAAAAAGGAAAACATTGTCATGAAGTAAATAAGAAACTAAGATCCACACCAACTTTTATTTTCTGACAGTTAAGTGCTTTTAATGTTCTTGGAAATATACCAAGGTCCACATCTCTTTATAACCTTACAACCTAGCATTATGGGCAGTTGGAGAACATATCACAATAGAAAACATCAGATGCAGGAAGCTTTACAAAAATTAGATAAATGGACACAAGAATGGCTACTAAACATAAATGAGAAGAAATCAACAAAAAATAATTTTCACACTCTCAAACAAGGAGCAAAGCATCATTCTGAAACTGAATGGACATAAGCTACCACAAGATAGGAATCCTACAAACCTTGCAATTCAAGAGCAGACTAACATGGACAAATCAAAATGATGTGTGCCGGCACAAACAAGATGACAACTGACCCTGACAAAAAAAAACTAGCAGGAACTGCTTGGGGCATAGACCATCAAATTCTGACGCTGTCGTATAAGGAAATATCAGATGTGCACCGGAATATGGAATCTCAACCTGGGCAAGTGCTTCAAAATGTTTGAAGGAACAGCTAGAATACAAAACCAGGCTGAGAGAATCTTTACAGCAACAATGAAATCAAACCCAATAAATGGAATGAACATAACAAAACTGCAATCCATGAACAACTGACTGCAGAGTGCTGTGATAGAGAAAAAAAATTGAAAAGCTCACAAACTACCAAATGAATGACAGACTACGGTAGACCTCAAAGAAGCTGCTTTGCACAGAAAACTAAAGAACTCACCCCCATCATAACAGGCTTTGCACAGATACAGGCGGAGCCCATAACAATAATCAGTACATTCACACCTTGGGTGAGAACAAGATTCTCAAAGCCTGATTCACAACATACCACTAGTGATGAAGAAAGGCAGCTAAACAGATGCAGATATAGAATGCACTGAAAAGATATACCCAACCACAGAAATGACACATATATAAAGATGGATCAACAACAACAGCTACACAAAAATGGAGAAGCATAAACACAAAACTAAACAATGGACAGGAAATCCATTGCTTCAGTGGTCACTGGAAACATTTTTAACAACTTCAAAGCTGAGGCAGAGGTACCAAAAACAGTTGCAATTACCACAGCAGAAAACAGATATAATGATAAAGCCACATAGTGTTCCTCAAATGACTCCTTATGACTCATAACTGTCCAAATAAACCACTACAAGATAACATGAAATGAGATGATAGATATAGTTGCCAAAAGAGGTGGAAGCAAATTTCAAACTGAGGACAGGTCATTATATGAAGAGATAATAGCAGTAAGACAAAATCCCTTAAAAGAAAAATGGCACAGAGAACATCAGATATAACAGAAGCATACTACAACATGTCATGGAAAGATCTACTGATAGTTTCTGGACCAAGAACTGGTCACTGCAGACTCAAATACCATCCGAGACATGTGCCTATATAGCTACATGAGAGTGGACGATAACGACAAAGAAGGGAGAATACTGACCCTTCAAGTGGTATTTCAGTGAACCCAATCTCCAAAATTATGTCACAATTAATATATAAACTATCTAAAGTAGTGAATGGAAGTCACATACGAGGGGCGTTCAGAAAGTAATGCACCACATCGTTTTTCTCAGGAGCTGTTTATTTAAAAAGCATGAAATTTATATGCAATATACATGGATATGTCATGTAAACATAGGTATTATTCACCATAATCTCCATCAACTTGTACAGCTTTATGCCAGCGCGAAACAAGTGCATGTATTCCTAGCCCGTACCAGATTTTGTCTTGATCATGTAGCCATTTCTTCGCTGCATGAATCACTCCTTCATCATCTTCAAACCTTGTCCCATGGAGTGCATCTTTAAGTGGACCAAATACATGAAAATCAGAGGGTGCCAAATCGGGACTATAGGGTGGATGGGGTAGTACAGTCCAACCCAATTTGGTGATTGCTTCCCGTGTTGCCAGACTTGTGTGAGGTCGCGCATTGTCGTGAAGGAGAAGCAGGTCTGCTGGATTCTTGTGCGGCCGAACTCTGCGAAAACGTTGATTGAGTTTTTTCAATGTCTTAATGTAAGCTTGCGAATTGATTGTCTCTCCTCTTGGCATAACGTCCACAAGAATCACACCTTCAATGTCCCAAAAGACAGTGATCATGACCTTTCCAGCTGAAAGAATTGTCTTGAGTTTCTTTCTTCTTGGTGATTGCGGATGATGCCACTCCATTGACTGTCTTTTTGTCTCAGGTTCAAAATGATGTGCCCAGGTTTCGTCACCTGTAACGATCTTAGCGAAAGAGTTCTCTCCATCAGCATTGAAACGCTCCAACAATTCAGAAGAAATTGCTTTCCTTTGCAATCGGTTGTCATTTGTGAGACTTCGAGGAACCTATCTTGCGCAAACCTTAGAAAATCCGAGAGTTTTTATAACTGCATTTGCACTTCCAATGCTGACTGACAGCTGTAAGGCCAATTGTTGAGTAGTGATTCGCCTATCAGTAAGAATAATGCCCTCAGCGCATTTCAACATTTCTGCGTTGGTGGCTGTGGCAGGACGTCCACAGTGCGGCTGATCAAGCAGCCCCGTATCTCCACTTCCTGATTCTTTGATTCTCTGAACCCAGCGACTGACTGTACTCCTGTCGACTGCAAAACTTCCATACACATCACATAGTCGCTTGTGAATATTCAACACAGTTTCCTTCTCTGCAACGAGAAATTCTATCACAATTCGCTGTGTATAACGCAAGTTGCTAACACGGTCCATTTCAACGGTTTAGGGCAGCCGTATTATTTGGCCGGTTGCGGTGCAATTTGGTGCACACAATTGGCACATGCCATATTTGAAGTGTGCAAAATTTCATGCTTCTATCTTCATTATTAGCTGAGAAAAACGATGTGGTGCATTACTTTCTGAACGCCCCTCGTAACATTGATAAAGATGCTTAAAAGCTGCATACTCAGATATTGCATTATATCAAAATTACGGCCCCCTAAGGCAAAGCTTGCAAACTCCTAAGAAAGTCCATGGATTTCGAGGTGTGAAACACCACAGTAGTACTATTTAAATGCCTAGTTTTCAAAATTGCTAGTGATTCTGAACATCTTTTAACACTGTAGCAATACCTGAATACTTTAAAGCAGTTCAATACATTACCGATTTTGTGGGACTAGCAGAAATGGACATGAGAGAGGATGCATCAGTTGTATGTACAACCAGCGTGCTACAGGTACAATTAACATTCATACTCTCTGACATTTGCTGAGGGAGACTGAGCACCTATGGGTTTGCCCGGAGTGCAGTGAGGTCGATTCTGATTAACAATAACAATAACCAATTTTGTTATGATGCATCACATGTTCACCAAGTTATATGCCGAGCTCTACCGAGATATTTAGCTGTCCTGTTTTTCATTACATAACTCTAGCAACTTTTTTTGTTTTTGAAATGCTGCATATTGCTGTGGCTCACATGCATATATTTACACATATTTATAAATGAAGACCCAAAAAGTTGCTATGTCTGCCATGATCAATGATGTGCGTCTATTGTGCTCTCCATTAAAGTTAAGATGGAGGTCTAGAAGGATGGGTGGGTTTCCAAACCAATCAGAATCTCCTTAAAACTGTGGCCAATCACTCATGGCTAGGCACTGTTTCCAAGGCTTCACCGGTGGAACGCGTGCGGTTGACGTTCTGTTGGAAAAAAAATTTCATAATTAATATTTAACTTTGCCCACTTTACCTTTTACTTCAATTAACAAGAAGGTAATACACAGAGACTACAACAGCAAAAACCATAATTCTTAGAAACCAGAAAGGTCTTACAGTATACCTTCAAAATTATTGTAAGATGTGTAATTAAAGATTTCTTTTGCAGGACCTGTTCATGTTGTTGATATTTTTTGGTTCTAAATTTCTTCAGGATGGAGGAGCCAGCCCCGTGACCAAACCTCCCTAGTTGCCTTCTATCCAGAGGTATAGATAACATTACAGAAATCATACATGCCTAGTAGGTTAAAGAGTGCCTACCATTTCCCTATTTTTGTTTATAATTTACTGCTCACAGGCATGGGGTTTCCCTCTTTGTGTATTTCTGTGTTCAGACATGAATTAGTTAAACCAACCAATGATATTCTTTATTATTCACATTCTTCTACAATCTACCAGACACAGCACAAATTATAAAACAAAAATACCAGTCCGCAAGGTCTTTTATATTTGGACATGCACCTTAATGTGACAGTGTGAAAAGTGTGTCTGGTCTACCGTGGAATCCTGCGTCACAGCAACCACACTCATGTGACAGAGTATGAATGTGGTCTACTGTGGAATCCTGCATCACGGTAACCACTCAAGTGACAGGCTGGGGTGTCGTATGACTGAGTCTGTATATGTCGTGTCACATTTATTTTCAGATTTTACAAAATCTGTTTCAGAATCGGCCTCTCGCCAAATCCTGGGCTGTAAATGTGTAAACAGTTAAGTGAAAATATTTGGATGTTTTGATTCGGATTGTTCAACTTTCAGTTTTTTTGTTGTTGCTTATCTTCTAATCTTTTTTTTTTTTATTGCAAGAATATCTGCACTTGCAATTAGCCTTTCAACCTTAAACAAGGATCGTCATGGTGGGTTTAAATCAGTATAAATTCTACCAAGCATTTTTCATCACTGAATGTCGAAGAGATAGGTTTGAGAAAACATAAACCAACTGCTATGACTGCAGCGTCATATACACAACACTGTTGAACGTAGCAAGACAAACACCGTTGAACAGAAAGCAAGTCACAACCGCTGTAATGTTTTGTTTTTTTTCTTGCTCGAGGCACAGAATCTTTTTTCTTTTTATTTTATTTATTTTCTTTATTTCTGCCAAAAGTCAGTCAACAACTGAATGGTTAAGTGAGAGGTGCTTGGTGTCGTTAAGTCTCGTGGGACTAAATTTGCTTAGTCCTAACCTCTATGGCTCATCGAATACACAAGAGCTAGTAAGTTGCTTACATATACATGTAGGATATGTGGTGATGGTAGTTGCTGCATAAGTGAGATCATTTTCCTCGTTGATACTTATCACCTTCTAAAAATGAAGATGTCATCAAAATTAATGCAAGCTAATTCAGTTTTTCCTCAGTAGAGTTCAGATTTTGGGAATAAAATCCATTTATCGTGGGTCACCTAGTCTTATGTTGCTTAGCTTTCATACCTACTCAAAACGAAGGCTAAGTTTTCTTTTTTTCTTTATGAGAGGTACTTACGCGGCGCCAAAATCAAATATTGCCAAATATATAACAATATTCATCTTGTACAATAGTTTGGGCCAAATTGATGAATCAAGCTCAGTTTTGTTCTTTTGACGCCATCATTGATTAAAGGCTTAATGACTTGTTGGAGAAGGTGAACCTGGTGGTCTTTTGTTCTAACAGCAAGTGTCACATCGGCCAGCGCGGGTTACTAGGACCTCTCTTGGAAACATGAACCCACGTCTTTTCAACTAGTCATCTAATCGTATTTTATTTTTTGCAACTATGGAGACCACTAATGCATTAATTTTACTTCCGGAAATTTTGTCTTATGTTTATAATTATGACGTTATTAGGAATTCATAGCTAGATCTAATATGTGTCACTGTGACACTAATATAACTGATGGACCCTGTGTCTAGATTGAATGGGGCACACCTCACCAAGACAAAGCAAAATGTATTCCCCCCGTAAAAAAAAATAGATACAGTATTATGGACTCTATTTTTTGTTGTTGTTGTATTATGGGGGTGATTAAGTCTGTGTCACCTTCATAATAAGTGTATTTAATTCTGTAGGTTCCAAAGGTTGCCATAGCTGGGAGTTGTAGTGAGGATAAGCTCTCACTGCAGATAAACGCTTCTATGACACTCGCCTCAAATAGCCTCTGACAACCAAGCCCAGCTCCTGGCCTTCATGTATGGCTCAATTTGAGCCCAGCGGAACTGTTTCCACTGATGGGAGAAGGGGCGAAGGCAAGTCACTGGTGCCTAAAAACCAGCAGCTTCAGGCAGATATACAACCACAGACAAAAGGCATCCTGTTGCGAACAGAATCCGCTTGCACAAACCTTGTCTGGTAGTCAAGGGGATGTAACTCGTTAATAACTGGGTCTACTTTTTAACCTTGGTTGTTACCTGTTCTTGTGACTTAAATTGCCGTTCTATTCTTAGACCGACCGCAGGCAGTTCTCCTTGTATGGTCAGAAATCTTAAAGATTTCTTGGAATACTTTCCAACCTGCATTGAGTTTTATTCCCTATCCTTATAAGGCGCGTTTATTCGCATCTTTCTGGGTATGTGCCCGTTTGCGGGTCGCCTGATTCGAACTGAGGTTGCCGAGCGCTTCTGCGCATGTCCAGAACTATGGGTGGTTTTGGAAATGATTTCCGTCCTGGAGTGTACCGTAGATTTTCATGCAGAGCAGACCGTTTTGATAAATCTGTGATCTGTGGTTGGGATATTGGCTATCCTCATGTGTGTTAGCTTGGCTAACGAGGATTCCCTTTGATGATTCTACTTGCCTGGAGGCATATATGTGTGTGGTGATATTTCTGAACGAAGGTAACTGAGCTCTTATTATCAATATGTACAGTCTGCTAAGATTCTGACATTGTCACACCATCTTCACGCAGTGAGAGCCGCCTTTCTACTAGGAAATTCACCAGGTATCTTCATACCTTAAAGTTATATGATTCGGGTCACCCTAGACCTAGAGAACAGTTCCTTTACTCCTATAAACTTCGCTATGTTAGCGTCTATACCTTTTCTAGAGGCTAGGCTTAAGTACGCCTACAAAAGGTCAACCTGAACGGTACTCATAACCCACCATGTTCGTATGGTCCGTGGTAGAACTATGTATGCCCTTGATTTACTAATATCAGGGTGGATTTGATTACACTCTTGGAGTATTGCTATGGAGCTGATATTATTGTAAGCGATAGTCAGGAAGATCGACTTACTGATTCCTGTATGATCTACTGATGAAATTATTATTATGCCTTGTTGCTGTATCCTACACTGACTGTGACCTATGTTCATCCATGTAAACGTAACCGTCGTTGTGGCGTCTTAATAAATGATCATAAAACGTCACCAGCAGTTAAAAGCTTATATGACTTCCTTCCTCTGAGTCAGTGACGTCCTATGTGGACTGTATCTTCATTTGTACCTACATCTTACCTACATCAAGCATACATACCAGACAAGACACCCTACTACACAACCTGCAACATCCATGGTGTCTAAGGAGGACCAGTATGGGCTTTCCAGCATTACAACTGTAACAGTCCCAGTATAGCTCATTACATCTGGTAAAACAACCTTCTACATTTGGTGGCCATAAGCTGGTTTGATCTGGTGCCAGCATACACGGGGTCCCTTACCCGCTACATTCTACAGTCGACAGTCAACATACAACAATATCTTCAAGACATTTACATTTACAGAATCCTGATAGTACTCGGCGTTGCCCAGTAGCTCGTTTGAAATTACAACTTTTGCCTGAGCCTGATTCAAGAAAAGTGACAGTACCCGGTGATGCAGCATACATTGCCAGTTGTAACGTTCCTTCGAAGGTCAAGTACCGGGATAATCGATTTGTTTTTGGATAAGAAGGCCAAGTTCCGAAACAACACTACCAGTACTACATCAGAAGCTCAAGTTTGTACCATCGTTTTAGCAGTTTCGATGCAAGTTCAGATGTGCTATCAACGTTGGATCTTCAATCCTTAGAATGCTGATTGCCACCTGTCTGTTGCTGTGCTGATGATTGGATTTGCATAAGTTAAGTGGCCTGTTTTGTTTGTGAACTGTGCCCTTATACTTCTACTGAGCCTTCTGTATTCTCATTCTTTTGTTATATGTTACATGTTATATGTTTATATGTTATTTGTTTATATTTCAGCGGGTTTTCGGTTGGGCGGTGTCTCCTTTAGAACATACCACGTGACAGAGGTTTTCTATTGAGAACGTTTTCTTTAAGGACTCTGCAAATTTCCTTTGCGAAATTTGCTAGCGATTTTAGTTGCTATATTTATTTAGTTGTGACGACATGTGCAGTTTTATTTTCGGTATTTTTTCGCATTCTTTAGTTTTGTTTTGATTTGTTTGTATTTGTAGGTCTCCCCTTTCTATTATTTAGTTCTATACAACTTTATATTTATACACTGTGGTGTCATGTGTTTTGTTTCATTTTTCGCAGATATCATCACATTCTTTGTGATATTTTCTTTACTTTTTGCTGTTCATTTTAGTTGATTTCTGCGAATGTTTTCGTATTGTTTTTGATCTTTGTTCAATGTTTATATTGTTGTTAGTTATCATTCACTATTAGCTGTGGAATACACTGATGATAATTAATTGATGGATTATGCTGATGCACTATTAGCTGTGTAATACGCTGATGATAAATAACTGGTGAATAGTGTTATGCACTATTAGCTGTGAAGTGCACCTATGATAAAGAATTGACTGATGATATTGTTATAAAGTTCATAATACAAGTTCTTTGCCAAAGACTTGTTTCCCACAGAGATTGGGGAAATGTGATGTGATTATACAAGTGCTTGATTTAAGACTTGTTACCATTAAGATTAAAATAAGATAGTTAATTATTTAAGGTTTTTTGTGACTCATATTGTTAGACAATATGTCTACACTTGAGTACTTTATTGAGCAAGGGAAATCCCTTGGCAAGACTGGTGATAAATTGGAAGAGTATGCAAATACTCAATGGACTAAAGCACTAAAGTCTGAGGAGAAAAGACAAAAAGAGGAAAATAAAAGATTAGACAGAGAAGCTGAGCAAAAGAAGATAGATGCTGAGAATCTCAGACTGCAGATGCAGGCAGATGAAAGAAAATTCCAGATGGAAATGGAAAAACTGAAAAGAGAAGCTGAAGCTGAGGAGAGAAAAATCCAGCTACAATTGGAGGCTGAAAATAAAAGACTAGAGAAAGAGGCTGAAAATAAAAGACTAGAGAAAGAGGCTGAAAATAAAAGACTACAAGCCGAGGCTGAAGAGAAAAAGTTACAAAGAGAGGCTGAGGCTGAAGAAAGAAGGTTACAAAGAGAGGCTGATGAGAGAAAAGCAAAAATGGAGCATGAAGAAAAACTCTTAGCTTTAGAGTTGGAGAAGTTGAAATTGATGAACATGGGTAATGCTCATGATCCCAATAAGGTGTCAGATAAGTCTAATGCTAGTACTTTTAAGATTAAACTACCAGCATTCAGTCCTTCTAGTGATGACATAACGTTCTACTGGACAGATTTGAACGATCATGTAGAACACATAACATAGACAAATCACTATATGTTGATCAATTGTCAAATATATTAACCTTTAGCACGCTGCATTCTTTGGCAAAAATTGTCGCCTACAGCTGCATTCTTTTTCACAGCGTCCCGTTTTTATAGTGGGTGACTTGTAATGTCTATAATTTTTGTGTTTCTTGGTCAATTGCTATAATTTTTGGAATTTTTATAAATAAATGAATGATGAATCTGATGATATAAAATTTGTTTGTGTACATGTTAGATGTGATAGGAAGAGAGGAAAGGAAAGATGAAAAAAAAACGAAAAAAAATGTTTAAAAAAAAAAAAATTATTTAAATTTTAAAATTAAAAAAAAATTTAAAAAAATAACCAACACACGAAGAGTCCATTTCCCTTGCATCTCAATGAAAGTCATTTGACCAATAGACCAATACAAGTCAAATGACGATCTTTTTTACGTTACACACCCATCATCAGTAGCAAAGGAATAAACGCTCTCGTCAGCCGTGATATTCGATCGCAACCCTAAACCTTTCCGATATTCCTAGTCCTAACCCCTAAAAAAATACATACAAGGAAAGCCATTCTACTTTCGTTTCCATCTCAGCCATCAAACATATTCTGAGAACCGATATCAGCGCTTATAAAGACAAAAATTTCATCCTTACCTCATGGCGTCAGAATCCAATGAAATTATAGCGAAAATGGCTGCGTGTTTGATGCGGATTCATTTCGATTTAAAAAATTTACAAAAAATAAACGCGTATACACCCATCACTTTTGTAAAATCGGAAATGGAAGCTAACTCTCTTGCAAATAAAGTTACAACTTAACATCCGGGGCTGAAAATCACGTGTACACAAGTCATGTGCTAGAAAACGATGATAAACGCTGTCGACATATGTTGACAACAGCTGGGAGAACATAGGTTGCCTTCGTCGACATATGTCGACGGCAGCGTGCTAAAGGTTAAAAGGTGAAGTTCTGAGTATGCTAAGCATGGTAGATGATCCTGACAAGAACAATTATGAAGTTGTCAGGGCAGTTTTGTTAAAGAAATACCAACTTAACGAAGACGGCTATCGTCTGCAATTTAAAAATATGTTGCCAGAAACTGGAGTAGAATTCTCTGAGTTTATTGCAAAAATACGTCTCACTTTTACACGTTGGGTTGAGCTGTCTAAGATAGAACATACTTTTGAAGCACTAATGGACTTAATACTTAGAGACAAAGTCATGTCTTCTGTCAATGAGTCTTTTCTTGCTTTCCTTCATGAGCGTAAACCTAAAACCATAAAAGAAATGGAAGAATTCTGTTGCCAATATGTCACTGCGCACCCTCACATAACCATTAGTAACTCTAAAGTGAAAGAAGGTTTGCCAGTTGCTTCGGCAGCACCATATGGTCCAAACTTTGTTCGTAAATTCCAAGGTACTCAACAAAATTTTGATAGGAAGAGTAACTGTAATTATGCTCAGAATTATGGCAATCAATCTCATGGTGATTCTTCTTCGAAGAACTGGAGATGAGCTGACAGTCCTCGTTATTGTCCTCCTAATAATTATAGACATTTTAGAAGAGGCTATAATAATAGAGGCTATTCCTCGCGGAGGCCTCAAAACCAATTTAATAGATGTTCTCATCAATGTGGACATGATAATAATAACTATGGAAACTGGAGTTCAAACCAGGATAACAGTTACAATAGAGAACACAATGATAACTTCAGAGGTAATAATGGTCGCGGTAGATCTCAATATAAAAAAAAGAGATATCAACAAGCAAACTCTATCCAACAAGAATCTCAGGGAGCCTGTAATCAGGTTGTTGATAATAAAAACTCTGACGCTGTCACATGTTCTGACTTTGACTTTGGGAGAGCAAACAAATGCCCCCAATGCAGTACTTTGTTCGAACTGACTACCGTAACTACTTTAAGCTGTGGTCACCCTCTTCCCGCTCTTCCTGCTGCAGTTGCACATGACGGGAGAGGTTCTCTGATCCTACATAAGGGTCTAGTAAATAATAATCTGGTCTCAGTCCTTTTTGATTCCGGATGCACCACTATTGGTGTTAGACAATCTCTTGTAGATCCATCGTGTGCTACAGGAAAAGTAATTAAATGTGTCACATTTGGCGGCACTTTAGAGAAATATCCTACTGCTGTAATTCACATTGCCACTCCTTTCTTTACGGGAGATGTGCACGCTTGTCTCTTACCTAAGCCTATTGCGGACCTTATTATCGGTCGTATTCACGGAGTTAGGGAATGTACCCCACAGCAGATTGCTGCTTGGGAAGATCATAATATGCAAGCTACCAATGCGGTGGTTACAAGAGCACAAGCTCTACAGACACCTCAAACTTCATTGCCTAGTAATAATGAAGTGCATAGCCAAGATAGTCACTTGATTATTTCTCGTGACTCTTTCATAAAATTACAAGAAGAAGATCCTTCTCTAAAGAGATTCTTCATTCTAGCAAAAAAAGGTGATCCAAATCAAAATACAAATCGTAAATCTTGGATTACTGTGAAGAACGGCGTACTTGTACGTATGGTACAAGAATCGACTACGTCTGCACATTCTCAAATTCTTGTTCCTAAGAGTATGAGATTGCAAATATTGCAACATGCTCATGACTCACAATGTGCTGGACATATGGGTTTTTTCCGTACAAAGTCGAGAGTCCTTGCGGCTTTATTTTGGCCTTTTGTGAACAAGGACATACGTATTTACTGCCGATCTTGCAAAGTATGTCAGGAGGTCAAATCTAGAGGACCACGACATGCTGTGCCTATCCAGGCTGCTGACATCCCTATTCGGCCATTTCAAAAAATGGCAATAGATATTATTGGCCCTTTTAAGATCAAGTCGGCCAGAGGACATCAATTTATTCTTACATGTGTCGATATGTGTACACGTTGGCCAGAGGCTATACCTCTTAAGAGCATTTCCACTGCCAATATCGCAGACGCTCTTTGGCTGATATTTTCTCGTTTGGGTTTCCCCAGAGAAATATTGTCAGACCATGGCACTCAACTGATATCTGACACTATGTCACAAGTAATGTCCACCTTACACATTAAAAGATCTCTCAGTAGTATCTATCACCCAATGTCTAATGGTTTAGTTGAGCGTTTGAATAGAACACTCAAGACTTTACTTGGTAAGATAACTGAAGATCATCCTCAAGATTGGGACAGGGTTTTACCCGCGGCTCTCTTTGCTTATAGAGAGGTCCCTAATGAACACACAGGATTTTCTCCCTTTGAACTTGTCTTTGGCGCGCGACCGTGTGGCCCTGTGTCTTTACTCCACGATCTTATCACTGCCGATGATATTAGCGATGACACACAATCTTCATATGAGTATGTCATTGCTCTGAGGCAAAAGATCATTGAGGCATGCAAACTAGCAACTTCTTCATCAGAAATTGCTAAAGAAAAGGCAAGGCAGTTTGCAAATAAGAATAGATGTCTACGACAACTTTGTCCTGGTGACAAAGCATTCGTCCTACTCCCTAGTAGGGAAAATAGACTTCTTATTGCATGGAAGGGTCCGTATACAATAGTCTCAAGAATTTCCGATGTTGACTATGTTGTCGATATTGATGGAAAGAATAAAACTTTCCATATCAACATGCTGACGAAATTTCATGAACGTCCAGATTATTTGCTGCCTATTTTCCAGGCGACAGACGATTCTCCAGTACCTCATGGTCATTATTCATCCCTGTCAGTAATACAGGATGAGGAGACTACTTTTTCTGATGTCAATCTTCCTATTCCTGTGGTTCCAATACATTCCACGGAATCTTGGAAAAACGTTACTGTTTCTCCTAATCTTTCCGCTGAGGAACATCGACAAGTCTCTTCGATGTTACAAACATTCCAGGATGTCCTAACTGATATCCCTGGACACACACATGTCATAGAACATGACATAATTCTTACTGACAAGAATCCTATTAGGGTTAGACCTTATCCTATCCCTATTCATTTTCAATCAAAAATCGAAAAGGAATTAGATGAAATGATTCAATTAAACATAATTGAACCATCGACTTCACCATATTCTTCTTCCATGGTTATTGTCCGGAAGAAAGACAAGAACATACGCATTTGCGTTGATTATCGCAAATTGAATCTAGTCACAAAGTTCGATGCTGAACCGATGCCGTTATTAGATCTACTTATTAGGCTTTCTAATTCTAGATTCTTCACTAAACTTGACTTGTCTAAAGGTTATTGGCAAGTGCCTTTAGCAGATCGTGCCAAACCTCTTACTGCTTTCTCAACACCCAGGGGTTTGTTTCAATGGAATGTTATGCCTTTCGGCCTTATGAACGCCCCTGCGACTTTCGTACGCATGATGCGTTGAATTCTTTCACATCGTTCAGATGTCATTGCATACTTAGATGATATCTGTCTCTTCAGTGATTCCTGGGAAGATCACTACTTGGGTTTATTTGAATTACTGTCTACGCTACGCGAGCATAATTTGACAGCAAAACCCTCTAAAGCCTATATTGGGTTTGGTGAAATCTCTTTCCTGGGTCATCGTGTTGGTCATGGTCTTTTGAAGACAGAAGACCACAATATGTCTAAAATACTGAACATTTCTGTACCTAAGACGAAAAAACAAGTTCGTAGTCTCTTGGGTTTAGTTCAATTTTATGGGAGATTCATTCCGAATCTGTCTTCAATTATGGCACCCCTTTCAATGCTGTTGAAGAAAAGATCGCCTGAATCTGGTTCGTTGGTCTCAAGAATGCCAATCTTCCTTGGACCAGATTAAGAATATATTCTCATCTCCTCCCATCTTAAGATTACCTACTCTTGATAGGACTTTTGTTCTTAGGAGTGATGCTTCATCCACTGGGATTGGAGCAGCACTGATGCAAGAATATGCAAATACTCTGCATCCTGTTATGTACATTTCTAGAAAACTAAATGCGGCAGAGAGGAATTATTCGGTTCTAGACCGTGAGCTATTGGCTATGCTTTCGTCAATTCTCAAATTACAGAGATTCCTTCTGGGCGCGCATTTCATTCTAGAAACTGACCAAAAAGCTCTTACAGCTATTCAAACTAAGAACTTGAAGAGTTCGAGATCCACTTGATATGCCATTGCTCTTCAACCTTTTCACTTCACGGTACGAGCTATCCGTGGTTCGGATAATGTGATGGCAGACATTCTGTCTAGATGCCCACATGATTCCAACTAATATTTCTGTCCTACATTTCCAGATATACTACGGATCCATAACACTCCTATATTATAAACATACATTAGCACACCTGTCCTCACTTTATGTGAACTCATGCTATTGTGCATTGTCATTTTCTTCGTCTGTTACTGTCTTTGGTATAACAGAGGAAGGCTAAGTAGGCAATATAAGGGCCTAAAGTTCACTTGGCCACAATTATTAATAATAATGTATTGTATATTAGGAATCCTAATGGTTGTTAAATAGGATTATATTGGTTGTATTTTCTCAGCAAGTCACTGATGTTCTGGGAAGATACCTTACTCCTTGTCAAACAAGATGAATTATGAAGTGCTTACTTACCCTTGGAACGACAGAAGATGTGTTCCGTTAGTCTTTGACCTGATGCTTCTTCGATCATCGACTCTTGTATATTATAATATTTACATGCTTAGATAAATGTGCTATTTCCTTTAACATATGTACATCTCGATAAGGCGGTACTAGAATAATATCACCGCTATTTTCATAATGCTTTATTGTTATTACATTTGCATATATATGTATATATATATATATAACGTGTACTTACATGCTAGCGTGACCAGCTATGTGATGTATATTGGTAGCACCTCCCCGATATATATATTTTTGGAGAAAGATTTTTTCTCTAATGAGATATATTCTCACATAACACTCTATGTGTTGATTTAGCCTCATGTTAGGTAGTTATCTATTTGTCTGCGCATCATTTGTGCATTTTTGAGCTGCTTCTAGCTCTTGGATATTTTTAAAAAAAAAAAATGTTTCATTTTTTTTTTACCGGGAGGTCGCGGTAGTATGTTGCGAACAGAATCCGCTTGCACAAACCTTGTCTGGTAGTCAAGGGGATGTAACTCGTTAATAACTGGGTCTACTTTTTAACCTTGGTTGTTACCTGTTCTTGTGACTTAAACTGCCGTTCTATTCTTAGACCGACGGCAGGCAGTTCTCCTTGTATGGTCAGAAATCTTAAAGATTTCTTGGAATGCTTTCCAACCTGTATTGAGTTTTATTCCCTATCCTTATAAGGCGCATTTATTCGCATCTTTCTTGGTATGTGCCCATTTGCGGGTCGCCTGATTCGAACTGAGGTTGCCGAAGCGCTTCTGCGCATGTCCAAAACTGTGGGTGGTTTTGGAAATGATTTCCGTCCAAGAGTGTACCGGAGATTTTCATGCAGAGCAGACCGTTTTGATACGTCTGTGATCTGTGGTTGGGATATTGGCAATCCTCATGTGTGTTAGCTTGGTGTTACCAACAGATTACTGGTGACAATGTATATAGTTATTATAATATTTATCTGTCTGAGGGAAGGTATTTGTTTTTAGAATCAGGATGTTT
Organism: Oreohelix idahoensis; assembly: GCA_024509875.1. Taxonomy (NCBI): domain Eukaryota; kingdom Metazoa; phylum Mollusca; class Gastropoda; order Stylommatophora; family Oreohelicidae; genus Oreohelix; species Oreohelix idahoensis. The sequence goes on along the minus strand of JAMPIV010006382.1, from coordinate 298,361 downwards.
TCCTGGCCAAAGATATATCACCCATGATTGATTGATACTTTTGTTATATGGGTTATCTCCCCTGGAGATCGAATTTGGCGTATGAATCCAGATTTCGTTAGTCTGTGCCTTGTTGGGCCAGAAAACAGATTGTTCTTGCTTAGGTTTATGCAGGAATTTTATGGTCCGAGTCTATGTTTACTCTGTGTCTATTTCAGACGATTCGGTCTTATATCGTGATATCTTGGTATGTCTAAGTGGAACTATTTTTCCTTGTACTGAACTTTGGGGTCAGGGAGTTTCTGTGCATGCCGAGAGGAAAGAGGGTCTTCCGTGATGATGGAATGCCTGGCAAAGGCCATGTCGAAGACGAGTTCTCAGTCTGTTGATCTCTGTGATTTGTTATGGGGACGAAGATAATTTCTGATATGATTATTAAGTCTATTAGTCCCCAGTGTTTATTCTATAAAGCCAGGAGAGGGGCGTATGTGTTCTGCTAGTGTATTTCCCATGCCCAGGTAAAAGAACTTTTTGTTGAACTTTTTCGTCCTAGGCTTAGCTGGGCAGACGTCTACATTGTGATTATCTATATCCATATATCGGGATGACATGTTACCTAGCAGCACTGAATATGATTGTATGCAGCAGTTATGATGAGAGAATATGCCGATTCTTGTAGAAACATTTGTGTTTATGAACAAAGCTTATATTGAAGATTTACTATACATCTGTATAGTGAGCGATGCTCAAAGGGAACCAGAAGCCATTTTGGATCCTAACCTTTTGTCGATCATCGATCAGAGAACGGGGATGCCCCTTATTATCAGGTGATGATTAAGAGATCACAGTTATAAAGAAAACCCAATACTGGTGGGTTAACATTGTCTTCAGATAGATTTGCTGAACTTTACCTAAAGGAATCTTCGCTAGAAAAGAGGTTCTGTCTAGGAGTCATGCTTGAACAGTATTTATTAACTGACATGCTCGGTCAGTAAGGCCTGATGATTATATTGATAAACAGTGGAAATCTAAGTGCTTGTCTATGGATGTTCCATTGGAATGTTCTTCAACATGAATGCTAACTTAAGATGGTAGACCATTGATCAACAGTATGCTATTTATGTCGACCTGTGTTCCTGTAACTATACTTGTACTGTCCAAGTGTGTGTGTCCAATTAAACAGTATGAAACGACCACAGTGGTGCGTTCATTAACTTCTAGATACATGTGAGTGAGTGTTTGATCTTCTAGTCAACTCTTCAGAACAATCCATGCATTCGCGTACTGACACTCACATCAACACCCAAAGTCAACATTACATCCTTGTCGGGGCCTCATTACGTTTTGGACAAGGTGACCTGTATGCCCAACACTGTGCTGGTTTTGAGTTGACCATCTACACCTATACCAGCTGTATTAACATTGTGCCTGTACGAGCTATATCACAAAATAGCACTTATTAACGTGGTGACCGAAAATCAGACCTTATCAATCTGGTAGGCCAGCTTTCTGGGTCAACCTGCACAGTGGACATTTTGAGAAGTCAGCTACTGGGACCAGACCGTTTCCTGTGGCCTGTTACGACACGCATGAACACCAGCAGTACAACTCTACAGTCAAAGTCAGCATGACCTGCCCTATCGAGCGTATGCAGTAAATAGGTCAGCGCTCGTCAAACAGACGGTGTTTACATGAAACAGACAGCATTACACATCAGTGTTGGATCGTATATTTGACTGTGTTTGCGAAAGTACAGTGCAACTGAAGCGAGAAATCCTACTGGTGATTCTTAGGAACTGTAAACGGTGGATTTTCCTGCACTGCCCTAGTTTGTGTTGAACTTTAATAATTTAGGCCAGAATTAATTGTTTATTAAAGTGCCATAATACAGTACCATTATAACTGAGCCTTCTATCTGCAACACATTCTATCTGCAACACATTTCATTATATTATATGTATTTATGCTATATGTATATTTATGTTTACATGTTTATATGTAATATCTGTGTATATTTCGGTGGGCGGTTGGTGAGGTGACTAATATAGGGTATACCAAGTCATATAGGTCCTATATTAGTGTTCTGTAGGGAGCAATTTTCTTAATTGAAAATTTGCAAGCAACATCTGTTGCTATTTTTTTTAGCTGTGATGATCTGTCCCATCGTTGTTTTTGTAATATTTTTTCTGTTCTTCAGTTTTGTTTTGATTTGTTTGTATTTGTAGGTCTACCCTTTCCTAAAATTTAGTTCTATACACCTTTATATTTATACACTGTGACGTCATTTGTGTTGTCTATTTCATCGTTTGTCATCACAGGTTCTGTGATTATTTTCTTCAGTTTTTCTATTTTACTTAGTTGATTTTTGCGAATGTTTTCATGTTGTCTTTTATAATTGTTTTGTTGTGTTCTTGATCAACATACACTATATGAAATATATTTGATCATTCACTACTAGCTGTGTAGTGAACTTATGAGAAATAATCAACTGATGATTAATTGCTATTATTAGAGGTACACAGTTGATTATACAAGACCTTATTTAAAGGCTTGTTTCCCACAGAGATTGTGATAAAGGGAGATGGTTATTCAAGCTATTAAGAGCTTGTTTCCATTTATTTGGAGATAGATTTCATTATTGCTATTTCAGGTATCTAGTCACATACATTATGTTGACTTTAGATTACTTCATTGAGTTAGGGAAATCCCTAGGCAAGACTGGTGATAAGTTGGAGGAGTATGCTACCAGTCAATATGAAAAAGCACACAAATTTGAAATTGATAAACTGAAGGCTGAGGAGAAAAAACAAAAAGCCGAGGATAAAAGAATGGAATTAGAATTTGAGCAAAAGAAATTGCAGATGCAAGTAGACGAAAGGAGATTCCAAATGGAAATGGAAAAACAAAATAAAGAAGCTGAGGCTGAACAAAAGAGATTAGACAGAGAGGCTGAACAAAAGAGATTAGACAAAGAAGCTGAACAAAAGAGATTAGACAGAGAAGCTGAGGCTGAACAAAAGAGATTAGACAGAGAAGCTGAACAAAAGAGATTAGACAGAGAAGCTGAAGCCGAGGAGAGAAAGGCAAAAAGAGAACATGAGGAAAAACTGTTAGCATTTGAGTTAGAAAAATTGAAATTAACAAACATGGGTAATATGAATCAGTCATCTGGTGGTAATGGTAAACCCTTTACTTACAAGGTCAAGGTACCAGCGTTCAATCCTTCCAGTGATGACATAACATTCTGGCTGGATAGATTTGAACGCTCTTGTCGAGCTCATAATGTGGATAAATCACAATATGCTAACCAGTTATCAGAAAATTTGAAAGGTGATTCTCTGACTAGTTTAAGTTTGGTTGAAGAGACTGACAAGGATAATTATGATGTTATTAGGGCAGCTTTATTGAAAAAATATCAATTAACAGAGGAAGGTTACCGTCTTTTGTTTAAGAAAATGGTACCTGAATCAGGGGTAGAATTCTCAGAATTCATTGCAAGGACACGTCTTACATTTAATCGTTGGATTGAGCTGTCCAAAACAGAAAAGACATATGAAGCACTTATGGACTTGTTGCTCAGAGACAAGATTATGTCAAGTGTAAATAAACCATTCCTTGAATTCCTACATGAGCGTAAACCCAAGACACTAAAAGAAATGGAAGAATATTGTACCCAATACGTCACGGCACATCCGGACGTAGCTTTTAGCAATGCTAAGGTTAAGGAAAGTATGCCAGTTGCTTCAGCAACACCATACAACCCTAATTATTCACACAAATTTCAGGGACCACAAAACAGGTTTGATAAAAAGGGTAACCATAATAGTTATCAAAACCAAGGTAACCAATCATTTCAGGGTTCTTCTGCGAAGTACTGGAGACGAGCCGACAGCCCTCGATTCAGGGGTGGTCATAATTATAGAAATTTCCGCAGAGGAAGTCATTATAGAAACTATCCAAGTCATCCATCATGGAGACAACAAGATCATAATTATAGAGATACTCATTATAATGAATATGATAATGGTAACCATGAGAACTATGACTCAAACCCAAATAGGGGTTACAATAGAGGAAACAATAATGATTACAGAGGCAATAATAATCGAGGTAGATCACAATACAAAAAACATAAATCACATTATCAGGCAAACTCTGCACAGCAAGAGTCACATGAAGCCTATAAACAGACTAAAGATAATAATGACGCTAATAATATGGCATGTTCCGCTTTTGATTTTGGGAGAGCATCTCAGTGCCCCCAATGCAAAACATTATTTGAACCAACTACGGTGTCCACTTTAAGTTGTGGCCATCCTCTTCCCGCTCTTCCTGCGTCAGTCGCGCATGATGGAAGAGGTTCTTTTGTCTTACACAAAGGTTTAGTAAATGACAATCCAGTCTCAGTTCTTTTTGATTCTGGATGCACCACAATTGGTGTTAGGCAGTCACTTGTAGATCCTTCTCGTGCCACTGGAAAAGTAGTCAAATGTGTAACATTTGGCGGCACCTTAGAGAAATACTCTACTGCTATCATTAGGATTGCTACTCCTTTCTTTACAGGAGATGTACACGCATGTCTTCTGCCGAATCCGATCGCTGATCTTATCATCGGTCGTATTCACGGAGTCAAAGAATGCACTCCACAACAAATTTCCGTTTGGGAAAAACAAAATATGCAAACTGCTAATGCTGTAGTCACTAGAGCGCAAGCTCTTAATATGCCTCAAACTTCATCTACTGAAGATAATGAAGTACATAACCAAGATGATCACTCGGTAATTTCTCGTGACTCGTTTATAAAACAGCAAGAAGATGATCCGACTCTAAAGAAATTCTTCACTCTTGCAACAAAAGGTGATCCGAATAAAGATACAAAGCGTAAATCTTGGATTACAATGAAGAATGGCGTACTTGTACGTATGGTGCAAGACTCCACTAAGTCAAGTCATTCTCAGATTCTTGTGCCCAAGAATTTGAGAGTTAAAATTTTGCAGCACGCACACGACTCTCAGTGTGCTGGACATATGGGTTTTTCCCGTACAAAGTCAAGAGTTCTTGCGGCTTTCTTTTGGCCTTTTGTGAACAAAGACATACGGATTTATTGTCGATCTTGTAAAGTATGTCAAGAGGTCAAATCCAAAGGTCCACGCCATGCTGCACCTATTCAGGCTGCAGACATTCCTATTCGACCATTTCAGAAAATGGCGATAGACATCATTGGTCCATTTAAGATCAAATCTGCTAGAGGACATCAGTTTATCTTGACGTGTGTTGATATGTGCACACGTTGGCCAGAGGCTATTCCTCTGAAGAGCATTACTACTGCTGACATTGCAGATGCTCTTTGGCTTATATTTTCTCGTCTGGGATTCCCCGGAGAGATATTATCAGACCATGGCACCCAACTAATATCGGATACCATGTCTCAAGTAATGTCTACTCTGCAGATAGAGAGATCTTTGAGTAGTATCTATCATCCTATGTCCAATGGGATGGTCGAACGGCTAAATAGAACACTCAAAAACTTACTAGGGAAGATAACTGAGGATCATCCTCAAGATTGGGACAGGGTTTTACCCGCGGCCCTCTTCGCTTACAGAGAGGTCCCCAATGAACATACAGGATTTTCTCCCTTTGAACTTGTCTTTGGCGCGCGACCGCGCGGCCCTATGTCTTTGCTTCATGATCTCATAACCGCTGATAATATTACCGATGACACAAAATCTTCTTACGAATATGTCATCGCGCTGAGACAAAAGATTATCGAAGCATGCAAATTGGCAACTTCTTCTTCTGAATTTGCTAAACAGAAGGCAAGACAATTTGCCAATAAGAAAAGAACCTTACGACAACTTTGTCCTGGTGACAAAGCATTTGTTTTGCTACCTTGTAGGGAAAACAGACTTCTTATTTCTTGGAAAGGTCCGTACGATATAATCTCGAAAATTTCCGATGTTGACTACATTGTCGATATTGATGGAAAGCATAAAACCTTCCACATCAATATGCTTACGGAATTCCATGAACGTCCGGATTATTTACAGCCTATTTTCCAGGCAACGGACGATTCACCAGTCCAACATGGTCATTACTCATCACTGTCCGTAATACAGGATGAGGAAACAAGTTTTTCGGATGTTAATCTTCCGCTTCCGATGATTCCACTTCATTCTAGTGAATCATGGAAAAATGTTACTGTCTCTCCTGATTTATCTCTAGGAGAACAGCGACAAGTTTCGGCTATGTTACAAACATTTCAGGATGTCCTTACTGACATCCCTGGACAAACTCATGTCATTGAACATGACATTATTCTAACTGACCATAATCCTATTAGGGTCAGACCTTATCCTATCCCTATACATTTTCAAGCACAGGTTGAGAAGGAGTTGGATGAGATGATAGATTTAAAAATAATTGAACCATCCACTTCTGCATATTCTTCGCCGATGGTTATTGTTCGAAAAAAAAAGACAATAACATACGTCTTTGCGTTGACTATCGCAAATTGAATCAAGTTACGAAGTTTGATGCTGAACCTATGCCTTTACTAGAAGAGCTACTTACTAGGCTTTCTAAATCTCATTTTTTCACTAAACTAGATTTGTCTAAAGGATATTGGCAAGTTCCTTTATCTGAACGCGCCAAACCAATTACGGCTTTTTCTACACCTAGAGGCCTTTTTCAATGGAATTTCATGCCTTTCGGCCTTATGAACGCACCGGCTACATTCGTACGCATGATGCGTCGAATCCTATCTTATCGGTCAGATGTCATTGCGTACCTAGACGACATCTGTCTTTTCAGCGATACTTGGGAAGATCACTATTCGGGGTTAGTTGAATTACTGTCTACTCTACGCGAGTATAACCTGACAGCGAAACCCTCTAAAGCCTGCATTGGTTTTAGCGAAATTTCTTTCCTAGGCCATCGAGTTGGTCATGGTTTCCTAAAGACAGAGGACCATAATATCACTAAGATACTTAACATCTCTATTCCTAAGACTAAAAAGCAAGTGCGAAGTCTCTTAGGTCTTATTCAATTTTATGGAAGATTCATTCCGAATCTATCCTCTATCATGGCACCTCTTTCTACACTACTAAAGAAAGGGTCGCCTAATATGGTCCACTGGTCACAGGAATGCCAATCCTCTTTGGATAAGATTAAAAATTTGTTTTGAACACCACCTATTTTAGTGTTACCTACTACAGATAAGACATTTGTTCTTCATAGTGACGCTTCATCAACTGGGATTGGAGCGGCACTAATGCAAGAGTACTCTGGAACTCTGCATCCTGTAATGTATATCTCCAGAAAACTTAATGCTGCAGAAAGGAATTATTCGGTTTTAGACCGTGAACTATTGGCTATGGTTTGGTCAATTCTCAAACTACAAAGATTCCTTCTAGGCGCACATTTCATAGTAGAAACCGATCAGAAAGCTCTTACGGCTATACAGAGTAAGAATTTGAAGAGCTCGAGGTCTACTCGATATGCAATTGCTCTTCAACCTTTTTATTTTTTGGTACGAGCTATCCGTGGATCAGATAATGTGATGGCAGACATTTTGTCTAGATGCCCACATGATTCCACCTAACTGTTGGGTCTTGGACTTCTTAACACATCCAACTCTACAACAGTTTTTCTTTTCTATATCAAGATAGATACACATTGTAATTTGTAATATAGTGATTGTATCACTACTATCACTACGTTCATTGATATATATTCACCGCTACTCTTTAATGATTTTTCTTCTTTGTCAACCATGTACTTATAGTGCTTAAATATGAAATTGTTATATGCATTGTGTCATTGCCAGCATTGTAGTATACATTGGTGGCACCTCCCTGGAAACATTTATGCTTAAGAGAAATGCTTTCTCTGAGATGTTGAGATGTATTCTCACAAGTCGATCTATGCTTCGACTTTACCTTAATTTGAAATTATAAATTGCTCTTATTAGTCATCTGCGCATTATTTGTGCATTGTGAGCCTGTTGTATGTTGCTCTCGGATTTAAAAAAAAAAAAAAAAATTCATTTTTCTTTCCCCCGGGGGTTGCGGTAGTCTGTTACCAACAGATTACTGGTGACAATGTATATAGTTATTATAATATTTATCTGTCTGAGGGAAGGTATTTGTTTTTAGAATCAGGATGTTTTCCTGGCCAAAGATATATCACCCATGATTGATTGATACTTTTGTTATATGGGTTATCTCCCCTGGAGATCGAATTTGGCGTATGAATCCAGATTTCGTTAGTCTGTGCCTTGTTGGGCCAGAAAACAGATTGTTCTTGCTTAGGTTTATGCAGGAATTTTATGGTCCGAGTCTATGTTTACTCTGTGTCTATTTCAGACGATTCAGTCTTATATCGTGATATCTTGGTATGTCTAAGTGGAACTGTTTTTCCTTGTACTGAACTTTGGGGTCAGGGAGTTTCTGCGCATGCCGAGAGGAAAGAGGGTCTTCCGTGATGATGGAATGCCTGGCAAAGGCCATGTCGAAGACGAGTTCTCAGTCTGTTGATCTCTGTGATTTGTTATGGGGACGAAGATAATTTCTGATATGATTATTAAGTCTATTAGTCCCCAGTGTTTATTCTATAACGCCAGGAGAGGGGCGTATGTGTTCTGCTAGTGTATTTCCCATGCCCAGGTAAAAGAACTTTTTGCTGAACTTTTTCATCCTAGGCTTAGCTGGGCAGACGTCTACATTGTGATTATCTATATCCATATATCGGGATGACATGTTACCTAGCAGCACTGAATATGATTGTATGCAGCAGTTATGATGAGAGAATATGCTGATTCTTGTAGAAACATTTGTGTTTATGAACAAAGCTTATATTGAAGATTTACTATACATCTGTATAGTGAGCGATGCTCAAAGGGAACCAGAAGCCATTTTGGATCCTAACCTTTTGTCGATCATCGATCAGAGAACGGGGATGCCCCTTATTATCAGGTGATGATTAAGAGATCACAGTTATAAAGAAAACCCAATACTGGTGGGTTAACATTGTCTTCAGATAGATTTGCTGAACTTTACCTAAAGGAATCTTCGCTAGAAAAGAGGTTCTGTCTAGGAGTCATGCTTGAACAGTATTTATTAACTGACACGCTCGGTCAGTAAGGCCTGATGATTATATTGATAAACAGTGGAAATCTAAGTGCTTGTCTATGGATGTTCCATTGGAATGTTCTTCAACATGAATGCTAACTTAAGATGGTAGACCATTGATCAACAGTATGCTATTTATGTCGACCTGTGTTCCTGTAACTATACTCGTACTGTCCAAGTGTGTGTGTCCAATTAAACAGTATGAAACGACCACAGTAGTCTGCATCATTAACTTCTAGATACATGTGAGTGAGTGTTTGATCTTCTAGTCAACTCTTCAGAACAATCCATGCATTCGTGTACTGACACTCACATCAACACCCAAAGTCAACATTACATCCTTGTCGGGGCCTCATTACGTTTTTGGACAAGGTGACCTGTATGCCCAACACTGTGCCGGTTTTGAGTTGACCATCTACACCTATACCAGCTGTATTAACATTGTGCCTGTACGAGCTATATCACAAAATAGCACTTATTAACGTGGTGACCGAAAATCAGACCTTATCACTTGGCTAACGAGGATTCCCTTTGATGATTCTACTTGCCTGGAGGCATATATGTGTGTGGTGATATTTCTGAACGAAGGTAACTGAGCTCTCATTATCAATATGTACAGTCTGCTAAGATTCTGACATTGTCGCACCATCTTCACGCAGTGAGAGCCCCCTTTCTACTAGGAAATTCACCAGGTATCTTCATACCTTAAAGTTATATGATTCGGGTCACCCTAGACCCAGAGAACAGTTCCTTTACTCCTATAAACTTCGCTATGTTAGCGTCTATACCTTTTCTGGAGGCTAAACTTAGGTACGCCTACAAAAGGTCAACCTGAACGGTACTCATAACCCGCCATGTTCGTATGGTCCATGGTAGAACTATGTACGCCCTTGATTTACTAATATCAGGGTGGATTTGATTACACTCTTGGAGTATTGCTATGGAGCTGATATTATTGTAAGCGATAGTCAGGAAGATCGACTTACTGATTCCTGTACGATCTACTGATGAAATTATTATTATGCCTTGTTGCTGTATTCTACATTGACTGTGACCTATGTTCATCCATGTAAACGTAACCGTCGTTGTGGCGTCTTAATAAATGATCATAAAACGTCACCAGCAGTTAAAAGCTTATATGACTTCCTTCCTGTGAGTCAGTGACGTCCTATGTGGACTGTATCTTCATTTGTACCTACATCTTACCTACATCAAGCATACATACCAGACAAGACACCCTACTACACAACCTGCAACATCCATGGTGTCTAAGGAGGACCAGTATGGGCTTTCCAGCATTACAACTGTAACAGTCCCAGTATAGCTCATTACATCTGGTAAAACAGCCTTCTACACATCCCCTTCATGGGAATGTAGCTCACATCACAGGAGCAAGAATAAAGAGCTGGGATGTCGTGGATGGCGCAGGCAGAGGCAACTATTAGACAGGTGACCAAAGTTGAAAATATATATAGGGAGTAAGTCAGGTGAGAACTGGACGAACTACCAGCAAGTCATCATCAGCCGTGGTAGAGAGTGCAGAACTTGGGCCAATTGGAGGGCAGAGCTGGAAATTGATTAGCTGATAAATGATCATGCTGGGGATGATGATGCCATTATGTACACTGAAAGGTCTGTAATCCATGGTGAGAAATCAGGGTGGGGCTGCTCTGCTAGAGTAAAGGGCAGAATTGTCACTGAACATAGCGGGGCTTGCATGATAACAACCTCCAGTATGAGAATGGAGATTGAAGCAGCTACTGCAGCCTTAAGGTGGCTGTCTGATACTTTCTTAACAAGGGCAGTTACTGTATCAAGCTTCAGAAGTCCAGAGTCGATGGCTCTGGTATGATGGAAAACCTCCACAGAAGTATCAAATCTTCAGGAACTGGTTTGGATCTACTGTCCTGGTCATGCAGGGGTACACAGCAATGAAAGAGCTGACAGACTATGGATAACGGAGAAATACTGAGGGCAATTAATGATATCCTATTAGAGAATGACACTGCAACCGATGAATCATCAAGGCTAAGATTGCTGGAATTTGACATAAAAAATAAAACCAGCAGGGATGGACTTATGAGAGGACGCATCTGGCATGTATACAACCAGTGCGCCACAGGAACAATTAGCATTCATACCCTTCAACATTTGCTGAGGGAGACTGAGCACCTATGGGTTTGCCTGGAGTGCAATGATGTCGATTCTGATCAACAATAACAACATGTATTACTAGAAGTTCACTAGACCTTCACTGGTCCCGCCCTACCCTCACTAATCATGACACTTTAATTTATGTTCTTCTTATGAAATGCAAACTTATGTGCTTCATATGAACTCCCTGCCTGAGAAACTGTGATCATTAGATTTCATGAATCATCAGTAACTTAAACTGGTTTGACCAAAGCTGGTTTCTAAAATTAGATACTAACCTCAGGCCTGTCTCTATGGGTGTTGACTGCTGGGATATCAAGAGCAACAAACTCCACTCTACAACCATAAGCCACCGGGGTCAGCTTGATCACTGTATGGAGTGGTACTTTCAAGTAGGGAAGGTTCCCTAGGAAGATAACAGACCAATGCACCAATTTTAGACATACCAGTTTGTGTACTGTCGTCACACAACAAAACAAACCAGTCAACATCACTTTTTAGCTCAGCTGAGAAGCTCTTCAATCAATCAATCAATACCCTTTAGCTCCACGAGGAGCATAGGCCTTCAACAAACACATGCCAAGACTTCCTGTCCTGTGCCATCTGCTCAAGTTCTTTCCATGTTTTCATCATTTTCACCTCTGTATCCAGTTCTCTTCTCCATGTGTTTTTTGGTCTACCTTTGCCTCTCTTTCCCTGTAGGCTCCAGAACAAGGATTGCCTTGCAATGCTATCAACAGGTTTCCTCAATGTGTGTCCTATCCATCGCCAGCGTCTTCAAAAGAGCTCTTGGTTGGATTGAATGTTATTTTTCTGTTGAAATGCCTAATCACCATCAACCTTTTCCACTGCATTACTTATGGAGCATGGAGACACAACTGTATCTGGTCTTCTTGCAGGAAGCTTACACCAAGTATTCACTTGCTCTTGCCTTGACGATTTCTCTAGGAATTTGTTTTACACGATGAGGTTGCCAGCGTCATCTTCTCATCTCTCATTCTACTGACAGCGGCATCTTCTCATTCCACTGCCAGTGTCATCTTCTCATCTCTCATTCCACTGCCAGCGCCATCTTCTCATTCCACTGTCAGTGCCATCTTCTCATCTCTCATTCCACTGCCAGCATTGTCTTCTCATCTCTCATTCCACTGCCAGCGCCATCTTCTCATCTCTCATTCCACTGCCAGCGTCGTCTTCTCATCTCTCATTCCACTGCCAGTGCCATCTTCTCATCTCTCATTCCACTGCCAGCACAATCTTCTCATCTTTCATTCCACTGTCAGTGCCATCTTCTCATCTCTCTTTCCACTGCCAGCGCCATCTTCTCATCTCTCATTCCACTGCCAGCGCCATCTTCTCATCTCTCATTCCACTGGCAGCGTCATTATCTCATATCACATTTCACTGCCAGCATTGTCTTATTTCTCATTCCACTGCCAGCGCCATCTTCTCATCTCTCATTCCACTGGCAGCGTCATTATCTCATATCACATTTCACTGCCAGCGTTGTCTTATCTCTCATTCCACTGTCAGTGCCATCTTCTCATCTCTCATTCCACTGTCAGTGCCATCTTCTCATCTCTCATTCCACTGCCAGCGCCATCTTCTCATCTCTCATTTCACTGCCAGCACCATCTTCTCATCTCTCATTCCACTGCCGGCGCCATCTTCTAATCTCTCATTCCACTGCCAGCGCCATCTTCTCATCTCTCATTCCACTGGCAGCATCATTATCTCATATCACATTTCACTGCCAGCGTTGTCTTATCTCTCATTCCACTGCCAGCGCCATCTTCTCATTCCACTGCCAGCCCCATCTTCTCATCTCTCATTCCACTGCCAACGCCATCTTCTCATCTCTCATTTCACTGCCAGCACCATCTTCTCATCTCTCATTTCACTGCCAGCACCATATTCTCATCTCTCATTCCACTGGCAGCGTCATCTTCTCATATCTCATTTCACTGCCAGCATTGTCTTATCTCTCCTTACACTGCCAGCGCCATCTTCTCATCTCTCATTCCACTGGCAGCGTCATCTTCTCATATCTCATTTCACTGCCAGTGCCATCTTCTCATCTCTCATTCCACTGTCAGTGCCATCTTCTCATCTCTCATTCCACTGTCAGTGCCATCTTCTCATCTCTCATTCCACTGCCAGTGCCATCTTCTCATCTCTCATTCCACTGTCAGTGCCATCTTCTCATATCTCATTTCACTGCCAGTGCCATCTTCTCATCTTTCATTCCACTGCCAGCGCTATCTTCTCATCTCTCATTCTACTGGCAGCATCATCTTCTCATATCTCATTTCACTGCCAGCACTGTCTTCTCATCTCTCATTCCACAGCCAGCATCATCTTCTCATATCTCATTCCACTGGCAGCATCATCTTCTCATATCTCATTTCACTGCCAGTGATATCAGTTACACACTGGTGACATTGTCATATAATTAATCCTCCTAAACTATGCAAGCACCCACTTATGAAGGTCTGGTACTTCTTACTGGTTGTTTTTGTTGTTCTCCATGTTTCAGAACCGTAACATCTTACTTTATAAGAAAACTAATAACTGGGTTATTGATAGATGGGTACAGAATGCTTTCAATACCAGAAAGAACTTGTAACATTATTAATAAACCTGCCAAGATATATATGTTAGCATGTGTGTGCATGAATATATGTGTACGGATGCTTATTTATGCCATTTCAGAATAACAGTGGTTCAGATAAAAAGGGAAAGATAATTTACATAACTTTAAAAAAAAATACTTTTTTTTACAAAAATTAAACAAACACATTTTCTAGGGAAATAAAATGGGAAAATTCTGCACAAATTGAGCACATAGGGAATGTTTTTAAGAGTTGCCTTGCCTCACAGTGAATCCTTACCGCATAGGTACATGGGAACCTCGATGTGACGTATAATGGAAATATAGCCTACAGTATCCGACAGCCTTTCGTGACCTCATGGCATTCTAAGATTTGTTAGCAAAGTCTAGCATTTGACAGACTGCATTACTCATTTTTAATCCACGCCTCTTTTCCCCGAGATGTAAACAAACAGACATATTACCAACTTCCGCGACCTGTCAGTCTAAACAGGGAACGAATGTGGTGTTGTTTACCAGAGTTTCCCACGCAAGCTGATCTGTCAATCATCAGATAGCAGACAGATGCACGTGGAAACAACGGACCTCTTTTTGAAGTAGTCGCACGGGCGAAAACAAATTCCCGAGAATCCTTTGATGTTCGTACATACAGGGAGAGATAACGCTTTGATCTCGAGGAGCGGGGAAAACCTCGGAAGGAAGCTTGTTACATGGTAAGCCTCTGTTGTCGGTTAGCAACGCCAAACAGAACGACCGTGGAAACCTTTATCTGGGGGAAACGTAGTTCCCTGATTTCTGCTATGCAAAAGAGTGTGAAAATTAACATCCTCTAGAGATCATAATAACATGATGTATATAAACTGTGTCTCCTCAAAATCGGTTATCAGTTGTCGCTCAGAAATTTTTGGAGTCTAAACACGTTATCTAGAACCATTGTGAATAGATGTGTTAATAGTTTCTTAGGGATTTTCATTTCTGGTTTATGGTAATAGAAATTAGCATTTACATGATTTAATGTACTAAGTTTTATCATCTTAAATTTACTGTGATTTTATAGGAGTTAGAACCAGTGGAAAATAACGCGTAGCTATTGGTGTACCAGTTGTGCAGTTTAATGATAATATTACCGCCGCTTATCACACAGAAAGATACGGTTTAGCTACTGAATTAAAATGCTAGGTGACTGATAGTGGACCATAGAATTCACGTTATAATGCATTTCATGTAATTTTAGTAAGTGACTGTTGTTTAAATACCATACGACGACCCACCGACGTCGACCCTCTAATAGCTACTTAGCCACAGGCGATATTTGTTAAAGTGCGTGTATGGATAATTAAATAATAACTGACATTGTCCGTTGATTGTTAGCGCGCGCAGAAGGAGCGGGGAGGGCACATACCTTCACCCGAACTAGACCCGCTAAGCGATAGCGATAGGATAGGCTAGAGACACCGGGTGCCTTTTAAACTTTAATCAGGACTGACGGAGAGGATGAGAGATCGTCTTGTCCCCTTCCATGTGTATATATGTAGAGATATAATAGTAGCATTTTTTCTTAAGGTTTCTCTATTTCTCGCAGACCTGATCAAATGGCGACCAGCGGTTTATTTTGGTCCTTTTTCTTCATTTACTGAGTGATTGATGTAGTCTTATTCTTGGCTTACATGTCCCCAAGTTCATTTGTGAACAGGATTGGCCAGATGGACACAGAAACATTGTAAAAGTAAATTTTAACTGGACTTACAAATACCCAGATATATTTTTTGCAAATTTTATCAGCCCACTGGGGTGTGAAAGATATAACAGTTCTCCTGACTTTTGACAGTCATTTCCATCGGATTTATCCAGCAAGTTACGCTGTTTCAAAATCGGCACTCACCACAGAGACAGCCGATAACAGTTTTTTTTAGCAATCAGATGTTTTCCTACTGTTTACTGTGAACACCAGATCCCAGAGAGTTTCTGCATTAACTATTCAAGGTGACATTTGTTTATCCAGGAAATCAACCACCAAATTAGGCGTTACACCTTATAAAATTTAATTACTGAAAGGAGGGACTGGGGCCAAATTTGGAAGATAAAAACACTGGGAACTAATATATATATATGCATGGATTATAGGTCCAAGAGATTTTCTTCACCAAGAATAGGGTAAGAAGCGTGATTGTGTGACCACGTATGACAGAGAGTGAGTGAAATATTTTCTTTGTTACAGGAAAAATCGTATCATCTAAATTCTGTTTAAATATTGTTTACTTTATTGGATAACGTTTAGTAGGAACTTTGTTCTTTTCTTTACTGTCTATACTGTAACCTAGTGCTAACCTTTAACCTTTGGGATTATTAACTTGTTAGGTTTTTTCTTCTCAAGGAGGGGAGGGCACAGGTATTCTGTTATATATATGTGTGTGTGTGTGTGTGTGTGTGTGTAATTCTGATTTGGTTGATCTCTTTTTGTTTTGATATTGGATGTTGTAAAGTTTAATGATAATAAACAACAAAAGAACTAAACTTTGTGGGTTGGTCAGACCCATACCCAATTAACCATAGTTTTTTAACGTTTGTGTGTCTTGTTGTCACATAACTGTGTGTGAGTGTTTAGGTAAACTTATATTTCTAGATATAGGGAGGTGCAAGATTGTCTTATACTAAATTATAGTCGTATAGATAGGCTGGACTAGAGCAACTACTCAGTCCAGAGACAGATCTTCTCCTTAAACTATCCACTCGTGAAAATCTATTTTCTTACACCTTTACTTCTCACGTAGTATTACCATCCCCTATACTCAGTCGGGACCTTAAATAACTTTAAAACCTATCTAAGCACGACACTCGCAATGAGTGAATTTGAAGTGTGAATAAGGTTACTAATGCAACAGACGCAAATATTTGCTCAATTATGTAGAAAAGTCATCATATATGTCCAAGTATGAAAATAAATCTTGAGAATATGTAAAGATAATATTAACTCAGGTAACAAAAGCCATCAGCAAGTAGCCTCCTTCAGTTTTAACTGACTATGGGAATGTCTCTTTAGGTGACAGTTACTTTGTTTCCCCTGGTGTTCTTTTTTGACGTACTCTTTTCACTTCAGCTTGTTAAAACCATCAGACATGATAATACATTATAGAAACAACTTGTGAATTCAGTTATAACTGACAATGGGAATGGCTCTTTAGGTGATAGCCCACAGCTACTTTGTTTCCCATGGTGTTCCTTTTGACATACTTTTTTCACTTCAGCTTGTTAAAACCATCAGACATGATAATATATTATAGAAACAACTTGTGAATTGATGCAAGTTGGTTCTTGTATGTTCATCAACTCAACTGATTGTGCCATTAAAAATGCTTGAAGAAAGTTAACAAAATTTAACACTGATGTCAAGGACATGCCACAGGTATCCAGACTTCCTTTAACTACAGTTTAACAAAATAATTTTTATAGTTTTATTTACAGGAAAACTCAGTAATTTTAGCAGGATGACCAAAAATTACATAGACAATACCCACTTTGTGTTTTTAAATATATATACATATTTATAGAGAGAGAGAGACACTTGCACACATAAATATCAGTTAAAAAATATTCTTCCCATTGTTAGATTTTTCTTGTTAATTTTACTGGAAAAAGAAAACAACAAACAAAATAAACTGTAACAAAATTAGAGTTCACAACACATGAGTGAACATTGGAAACACCAGACTAGCTGACAAAAGAATAAATTAACTTTAAAACTACATGCTACAAACAGCAACATGGGTCTTATTTTTAACGTTATTTTAAAAAAAAACTCTTCAGTCAAAATTCCTGCTATGATAGTTCCATTTCCCCAAAAGTCATAAAATACAGTTTTACACAGCAGAGAGCAAACCAATACTATTTCTATACAAATGTCTGCACTGAATATTACATTGAAAGTAAGTTCAGGATTTCAAGACTGGATACAAACATCCAATATGGAAGGTAATTTAAAAGTCACTCCCTATTTTTAATTTTTATATTACATGAAACAAATGCAAAACAAGGAGCAGTAACATTTGACTAGTAAGTTTTAATTTTTTCATTTCCCGAAACAAAATAAAATGAAATAAAATCTAAAATGGCCAATAAACCAACGTAATAGGAGACAGCAAAAACTGCTGTCTGCTATGAAGTCATTTATTGAGCACACCAGATCTTACATTGGGCTGTAATGTTAATGAACCACCCTGCACTAGAGAGTGGTACAACATATTTGTACGAAAAGTGAAAACATGATCTGAAAATATAAAATTAACAAAATTCCTTTAACTAGACAGATATGCATATTTTAAATTAGTGTCAAGAACCAGTCTATAATACATCAAATGCAATAAATGTGTTACAACTCAAAAAGAAGATAACAATACTCAACTTTCACAATGGGCATAGCTACACAGGAATCTAATCCAAATCAAGTTTTTAATCAAATTTGTTGGACTTGATGCTAAAACACATCACAATGGCTGGAGACAACAGGATAAGAACAAGGTCCCACCTGAGCAGTGGAATTAGTTCCTTCACGCACCCACTACCCGAGAAGCGCAGCCGAACAACCGTCGCACTAGGGATATCCACATGGGGGCTTTTATCTACAAATAGTAACATAGCAACAAGAAGATTGCAAGGTCTCACTGCAATGCAACTGCCAAGACACAAAATGTTTCTGACTTAACACAATTGTTCAGGATAGGGGTTCCCATCCTGGGGTAAGCTTACCTCCATGGAGTACAAGAAGCTCTTCTAGGGGGTACAGGGAATATTTGGTAAACAGCTATGTTATCTTATTGAAATATTCCAAAATTATTGGTATTCGTGAAAATAGTTGTGCTTTGGAGACAGAGAACGGCTTGTCCTCTTCTCAAGCAAATCCACAGCATGAAACAAATTGGATCCTGAATAAGATATGCTGGTATCTCTTTCAAAAATTCTACCGAGAATAAAACTGTTGGTTGACAAGAATCAGAATCAAGGGTCTCAATAATTTATTTGACTGTCATGACAAACATTCATGAACTTAATGACGCTAAAAATTTTGTGAACTGAAAACAGTTTTCTTAATGAAAATTAATTAATCTGTATATTTATTTCCTCATGTGCACATGCACCATAAACTCTAGAATTGATTTCCTCTCATATTAAATGGGAGGGGTATGAGAAGGTTTATGAAAAGTCAAGAGGGAATGGGGACAAACAACAGGACTGGGAACCCCTGGACTAAATTAACTTTACTTTGTTGTGACTGAAGTTATTACATCTCCACCAAGTACAACCACAACAAAAATTAAAATATACTTGGCATCAGTTATAAGAGAAAAACAAATACAGGTCCATATCCTTTGAAATGAACACCCAAAAAATTCTGAAAATCAAGTTTCTTCGGGCGATTTTCGAGCACATTTTGGGTTACTTTGGGCTAATTTTTTAACACAATTTGGGTGACATTTGGGAACCAAAAACAATCCAGTTTCCGAAAAATATCTCTGTCCCCGAGAATTTCTGATAAAAAGATAAGGACCTGTACTTATCAAAGTCACCAGTCACCAGTTAACTTGTAAATTTAGTGCACCCTGTCACTATTGTGTTTGTTTGTTTGTATGTCTTTTTCCCCTCCATTTTTTTGTTTCCAAAAAAATGTCACATGGCTTAAATATATAAAATGTAATTTATAGAAGATTAAAGAGCTTGATTTTCACAAATGTGTACAGGGATTTATGCTTCACGGCAGAGTACCTGATATGTTGTCATTAAATGATGCTCTTAATAACTGCTGGCTTGTGTACGGAGGACAAGTATGATAAACACTTTGATAAATGACGAATTCCTGTTACTTGCTGATGCCACTAAAACAACCCAGGACCTAGTAATGGTTGCTTTAGTTTTACATATTCCGTCTGCTCATGCTTCAAGTCTTGTAGGAAGTAGTAGTGTTTTGTGAGGTGTCTTACTTTTGCCATTCTTTTTTTCCTGTTTTAATAGGATTTCTTTAACACTGCCCATCCATGTAACCCTTCTCCTGTAGCTAGATTCATCCATGTTCCTCTGAAGTAAGCCTTGCCTTACAGCCAGATCCATCCATGTTCCTCTCAGGTAATCCTTGCCCTGAGGCTAGGTCCATCCATGTTCATCTCATGTAAACCTTGCCCTATATCCAGATCCATTCATGTTCATCACAGGTATCCCTTGCCCAGTAGCTTCGTCCATCAATGTTTCTTTCAGGTTCATCATCATCATCATCAGTTGCCATCTCCACAACGAAGGTTGGCTGTAATGGATCTCCAACGTCTTCTGTCTCTTGTCTTGGTGGTACACTCTGATAGACTCTTTCCCGTCCATCTCTTGATGTTATCTTCCCACTTATAGCGCTGTCTTCCCCTTGCACGTTTGCCTTCAACTCTCCCTTCTGTTATGGTCTTCTGCAAGGTGTTATGCCTTTTTATGTGGCCAAAGTATTTTAGCTGCCGAACTTTGACCTCTCTCATTAGTTCTCTTTTCATACCTAGATTTTCTAGGACCTCCTTATTTGTTTTCATCTCTTTCCATGAGATACGCCCCATTCTTCTATATATCCACATTTCAAGAGCCTCAATTCTTTCTTCCAAATGCTTATTCATCGTCCATGTTTCTGCACCATACAGAAATGCAGAATATATATAACACTTTATGATTCTCAGTTTTAATTTATGAGATAACTGTTTGGATATCAGTGTATGTTTCATGTTGTTGAATGTAGCTTTGGCCATTCCTATTCTCTTCTTGATTTCTGTTTCACATCTGCCATCTTCTGTTATTATATGACCAAGATATACGTAGCTCTTGACTTGTTCCAGGATTTTCCCATTTACGCTTATCTTTAATGTGGGTTTATCGTCTGTTTTGCTAATTATCATAGTTTTAGTTTTCTCAATATTAATGTCGAGTCCATATTCATGACTTATACTGTTCACTTGCTTCACTAGTTCTTGTAACTCCTGTTCGCTTTCAGCTAACAACACGGTATCATCTGCATATCTAAGGTTGTTTATTGATCTTCCACTGATGTTCAGTCCTGGTATTTCCTGTATCTGTTTGAACATTTTTTCGGTGTATAAATTAAATAGGCAGGGGGACAGCACACAACCTTGTCTGACACCTCTTTTTATGTCTATGTATGGTGAATAATTCCTTCCCGATCTGACTGTGGCAGTTTGCTCCCAATAAAGGTTACTGAGTATTCTTATATCTTTTCCATCAATACCTATGTCTTTGAGGCATTCAATTATTTTCTCATGATGCATTAAAATTTAATCTTTCAGGTTAGCCTTGCCAAATAGCCAGATCCATCCATGTTCATCTCAGGTAAGCCTTTCCCTATATCCAGATCCATTCATGTTCATCACAGGTATCTCTTGCCCAGTAGCCACACTGGTCCATGTTTCTGTCATTTTAATAGGAATAAGATGGCGTGATAAGATCACCAATCTGAAACTGATGGAAAGAACTAGACAAATGCTGGTGGAACAAGTGTGAATGAAAGATGTTGACATTGGGCATGACACATATTGAGGAAACTAGCTGAAAGAATTATAAGTCAGTCTTCAGCATAAGAAAACATAGATGAAGGCCCAAAAACATGGTGCAGGGAATTGGAAATTGACTTACATGGGACAAAGAAGACAGGAAAAGATCTTGAGTTGACTGTACATGACAGGAAAGCCTGGCTTATAGAAGAACTAGGCTCCACAGGGGGACAAAGGGTAATGATGAAGACAATGATGGTTGCTATAACAACAATAAACACTTATTTCTGATTGGTTTTAGAATGAGAGTAAAATTATATGAAAGTATTAATATATTTAACTCCAAAATTTATCTTAACACTAATAAAGCTGAGCTCGACAACCACAGAAATTCTGAAGCCTTTATTTGAGCCAAACACAAAAAGGTAAAATAAGTTCAACATCTTGTTCAAGATTAAAGCATGTGCGTATGTACTTTTTTCTCAGCTGCGTTCATTTAAAAGCATTAAATTGCGTGGGTGCAGAAGTTAAAATTAGTGAAGGCTAAACATACCTGCACATCAGATTACTACAATCAATGACTAAAAAAAAGTTAAAACAAAAAGGATATATGATTTGGGGGTGGGAGGGAAGGGAAACAACCAACTAATGAGGCTAAAAACCTTTTATGCTCCTATGTAAAACGGATGGGCAAAATGAATATAAAAAAAATAACAGGCCATGGCACAGATAAATAAACACTGCTCAGGAAAGACAAGGAAGGAACCATATGTAAAACAGGACATACAAGCTCATATCAGATGTACAACAAATTTAATCTTACATTTGCAAATTTGAAATAAAAGCTCTATACCAGGTGCTGCTTAACATTTGACAGATCCTGCTCCCCCTCTAAAGCTCCTTAAGATGTTTCGCACTTCAATGTCTTCTAGTTTGCAAAATGTGCCAGAATTGTCACAAAGATTCAAGTATGTTTGTTTTTTTACATGAAATAAAAAGATGTTATCATTTTATCTACACTATCTAGTGATCTCAGGAAAGTGGCAAACTGGTCATTAGAGATAACGAAATATGAGTGCTTTTATGAGTAATTTCCAACATTTTGTCATACAGCCGTAGACTTAGTGAAAATAATTATTTTGAATATATCCCACACCAAAAGTCAAAACTTTCTGAAGAAGGTTAATATTTTAAATAAAATATTTTCAAAGTAAAAGAATGACAGTGAAATAATGAGAAAATATGACAATTTAGAATTTTACATTTGATAGTAATCAAGAGTTGACTAGATTAATGATTCTTCTTCTGCTGATTCTTTATAATTATGTTTGAGAAAATGTTATTCAAAAAAATTTAACTAAGGTTTGATACTGAATTCACAATGCCAGTGTTCTATTGCATACAAACACATTTAAGTTCTGTGTTCACAATGATTTGCCTTCTACAATATTTCGTATGTCTTGCATCTCCTGAATTCAGGATGTGCACCCCAGGAAAAGCACACACCCCTGATTATGAAGCACCACTTTAAGCAAACAAATTATCATGGCATTACACAAAAACTATAGCAACAGTTAACTAAAAGCAAACCTCAGAACAAGAGAGTCTGTTTTGTATTTCTGATACTGGTGACCCTTGCTGTAACCTTGTAACTGATAAAACAGGCTGTATGCAACCTCATAACAGATAATTCAAGCTGTGGTCTTGTCAGTGATAATCCTAGTTGTAATTTTAAAACAGGTGATCTGAGCTGTGATCTCATAACAAATAATTCAAGCTGTGGTCTAGTTAATGATAATCCTAATTGTAATTCTACAACAGGTAATATGTACATATATAATATGTGATCCCGCAACAGACATTTCAATTTTTGATCTTGCAAAAGCTGTAACCTCATAATAGGTAATCTAAGTTGCCACCCTGCAACAGACAATCCAAACAGTATTCTACAGTAATACAAACAGTAGTCGTGAACAGGTACTCAAGCTGTAACCCCATAATGGGTGGTTCATGATGTAACTTTGTTAACAGTTATTCCAAGTAATAGTCCTGCAAAATGTAATCCTATAACAGGTAATCCAAGGTATAATCCTATTAGTAATCTGAGCTGGAACCTTTTTAAGAGCTAATCCAAGCTGCAACCATTTTACACACTAATCCAGGGCATATCTCCGGAATAGGTAATCTGAGCTGCAACCCTTTTACACAGTAATCCAGGGCATATCTCCAGAATAAGTAATCTGAGTTGCAACCCTTTTACAAAGTAATCCAAGCTGCGACCCTTTTACAAGGTAATCCAAGCTGCAACCCTGTTATAAAGTAATCCAAGCAGTAGTTTTGTAATAGGTATTCCATCCCTCAGCCTTTTTAACACACAACCTAAAGTTTAGTTCTGTAATAGATAATCCAGGCTATAGTCCTGTAATAGGTAATCCAAGCTGCATCATCAAATTTACCAAGTAATATCAGCTACAGTCCTTTAATATGTAATGTAAGCTGCAACCTTTTTAACAGGCAATCCATGCTATGGACTTGTAACAGGAAATGCATGAGGTAACACTGAACTGGAGATTCTAGCTCACCCAGGCACAGATAATCCTAACTGATAGCATTGCAGAAAATACAATTTTCATCCTTTAGTAGGCAATCAATGCTGCAGCATACACATCAGATGATATCATGAATAGCTAAAACAATCGTTTGCAAGAATTCTCATACAAAAGATGTGGAAAAAGTTGCTCACAATGCCAAAGCCTCTGCTACAACCAATACAATCTTATGCAAACTACCTAACCTGAACTTCAAGCAAAAGCAAGCTGTACTTTAACTCTTACTATCCGGCAAGCCCTGTGAAGTGGCGCGGGTTTAGTACCAATTTTACGGCTCGCCAGTTCAACTGGTGCGCAACGGTAATGATAGCAAAACTAGCGCGTAAAAATGCGGTTTTAGCTCACGTATAGTAAGAGTTAAGCAGTCAACTGAAGACTATGTTGCATCAAACTATATAACTGGACTGCCAGTTTTCAAAAACTGCACCTCATAAGCATTGATATATTTGAAAAGACAAAGCCTGTTAAAACTGACAGCATATCAATATTATTAAATACTAAATGTGCTTTGAATGTAGCGAGTGACAGGGAGATTACAACAACACAGAGACTATCAAATTTATAACCAGAAATAAATATATATTATCCTAAGTACAGGTATGAAGTCAAGCATTCACAAAACCTATCATTAACACTCAAACACACTCATAAATATTATCGTCATTCTCCTCAGGGAGCATACAGCCACCACTGAAGCTAGTCTCCTTGCAGGAAGCCTGCACCGAGCATTCATATGCTCCAGCAGCAGTGGTATATGTGGGAACCTGTTTCATATAAAGTTGCAAGCTACATGCATAACCTTATATTAATCAACTTGTACACAATGTCTATGTGTGTAGCAGGCCTGTTCTTTTGTTGTTTCTTCAGAGACCATGGGACCTACAAGAGTTTAAGTAACTATATGAGATGCACTAATCTGTGGGTGTTTAACTCTTTCTGTCTCAGGTGCCTTTTAGGTTCTCCAACCAGGCAAAGAAATGGATACCAATTGTTTTTAGTGATGTTTTAACCGATTCTAAGTGTGTAGCAGGCCTATTCTTTTGTTGTTTCTTCAGAGACCATGGGACCTACAAGAGTTTAAGTAACTATAGGAGATGCACTAATCTGAGGGTGTTTAACTCTTTCTGTCTCAGGTGCCTTTTAGGTTCTCCAACCAGGCAAAGAAATGGACACCAATTGTTTTTAGTGATGTTTTAACCGATTCTAAGTGTGTAGCAGGCCTATTCTTTTGTTGTTTCTTCAGAGACCATGGGACCTACAAGAGTTTAAGTAACTATAGGAGATGCACTAATCTGTGGGTGTTTAACTCTTTCTGTCTCAGGTGCCTTTTAGGTTCTCCAACCAGGCAAAGAAATGGATACCAATTGTTTTTAGTGATGTTTTTAACCGATTCTAACCCACGAGCCACATCATGTGCCAGGTTACCCTATAGATCAACTCAAGGCTGTATGGTCGGCATCTTGATATGATTTCAAATTTGAATGAAAAATTAGAAGATGAGTGACTGTAAGCATGTAAACACTTCCTGTGGACCAAATGTTTTAAACTGGTGGCGAAAAAAGTATTCTGGTGCTTAATTTCTGCATATGTTTATCAATTAGTAATGTCTTTTTTTTTTTTTTTTTTTTTTTTTTTACAAACACTGTAGTCACAGACATCATAGTCATAGACTATTTACTGATCAACTGCAATAAATTATTTCAAAATGAATTTTAATGATATTGATAGTAACCTATTTTCAATTCATAGAAGGATGTTTGACATATTTTTTGGAATGATATTTTTAAGCAATAAATTAATAAATGGCATAGGACAGAATTGTGTAGGTGAGATTCTAGCTCACCCAAAGAATTTTTAAAAATTGAAATTTCATTTGTTTGTAATCAAACCACTTGGATATTAATTTTCAACTGGAAACACATTTCTATTCCGAAACTTTTACTGCTAATGAATTAAGAAGACCTGAAATATTCACATATAAGTGCACAATTCTAATTAATTTTTTTTGTATTAAGTTTTAAATGTTTCTACACTTCACAAGACAACAAACAATTATTACGTCACATATGAACATATGAATGCATTTCACAACATTCTTCTGCCAATTTCCAAAAGTTTGATGCTTATTACTTGTCTAATGAATTAATATATATATATAATGTGTGTGTGTGTGTGCATATGGGTGTGTATTTTTGTGTTTTTTTTTTTTACTGCCTGTACTTAAAACATCTCTTGCAGAAAAAAATTGCATCCAATTTGGGGCTGGGTAAAACCAAACAAAAACTGCCCCGGGATAGAAAGAGTTAAACAAGCAGTGAACGTTTTATTTTTAATGAGAAAATATCTCATCATCATCATCGTCATCATCATCATCAACATCATCAACATCATCATCAACATCATCAACATAAACATCATCATCAACATCATCATCATCAACATCATCATCAACATCATCATCAACATCATCATCAACATCATCATCATCAAGATCATCATCATCATCATCATCAACAACATCATCATCAACATCGTCATCAACATCGTCATCATCAATGTCATCATCATCAAAATCATTATCATCAACATCATCAACAACATCATCATCATTATCATCATCAACATCATCATAAACATCATCATCATCATCATCAACATCATCATCAACATCATCATCATCATCATCAACATCATCATTTTTCTTGTAGCTCCTTATAGAGGAGCCAATGCTGGAGCTGATGCCCCTTGTAGTAAGCCTCACCAAGCATTGCTGCAGTGGTTTCTGTAACATGATGAGGTTGCCAGGAGCCTCATGCACAACCTCATATTAGTTGCCTCATGTAACAAGCCTCAGGAAGCAGTAGTACAATTTATTCTGTCTCTTCACAACAGTCCATGAGTTAGAAAGAGTTAACACAAAAATACAAAACTACAATGCACGCACACACACATATCCATAACCGTACAAATAAAAGTATCATCATCATCATGAGACGTATTCTCTCCAGAACGTTGTCTCCATTACAGCTGCTCTGAACGCATCATGATTCTGGGCAAGTCGACCTGCATCATCCAAAGACATGTTCAGACTCTCTGTGATGTCCTGGATCAACCATCGTCTAGGTCATCCCCTTCCCCTTTTTCCAGGGACCATGCCTTCCATTACTAATTTTTCCAGACTATTATGTCTTTTTATATGACTGAAAAATTTCAGCTTCCTTATTGCGATGGTATTTAAAAGCCAATGTTCCTGTACGTTTAGTGAGTGCAGCTCTTCTCTGATGGTCTTTTTTCAGTCCAGGGTATTCTCAACATCCTTCTGTAGCATTTGATTTCGAATGATGTAATCTTTTTTGCAAAAAAATATAAGTATTAAAATAAAATAAAAGTATAACTAAATAAAAAATAGCAAGCCTGAACGAGGTCATGCAAGAGTTACAAATATTTTATCACCATACTTAATTAAAATAAACATTGTCAAAAAAAAAAAAAACAACAAAAAAAAAAACACAGAAACAATACAAACTCATACAAGACGAGCCAGCACTGTTGTCACAAACATGTTACAGAGGTAAGAAGTGAAAACAATGTATTATAATACTCACAAGGTAGTTTATAAAAATGTTATATCACATCAAGTATATAACTTTTCTTACAACTCCACACGTAATGAATGATAAATTGATTATTACTGATACATTATCATGCTTTTTAGACTATTCTCCCAAATGGAGATTGTTGATCATTCTCCATTGCACACCTGTCAACCTCCTGAGACGAAAACCAGTATGCCAGACCAGTAAAAACCTTACAAACACCCAAAAAACCCTACGCAAAAAATATATTAATATATTATACGCGATACAGTTTTAAGATGACAAATGACATACACGAATTAATTAACATTTGAAACAGTGCAACATAAAACATACTAATAAAGTCTCATGCTGCTTTTTTAGACCAGTGGTTCCCAAACCTGTGGTCCGCGGACCACTTCTTGTCCGCGGCGCATTATCAGGTATCGATTTGGTATTACCTGCTTTGATTTTGCTCTGATCCTACACACGTTTTTAGTGATCGCATAAAATATGCGATACTTTGTTATTACCAACTTGTGTTATTGAATATAGGCCTATTCATCTATTCAATAAAAACAGTTAAGTGTTTATGGCATTGCGATATTACAAGTAAGCTGGTGATCCACAACTTATATGTAGTTCGAAAAGTGGTCCTTAAATGTAAAAAGGTTGGTAACCACTGCTTTAGACTATGTGTATTAGAAATGCTGTGAGTGATAATCATTTAACATATGTGTTATATACCTTAAAGTTATGATAGCATTCATAACATGGTGATGTTCGTGTTATTTTTGTACAATGCACCAGAAAATCAATAAATAACAGAAGTGAGATTATAACTATTACTGAGTTGTATATATATACTGTATATATATATATATATATATATATATATATATATATATATATATATATATATATATATATATATATATATATATATATATATATAGTGTAATAATAATGAAAACAAAACACTGCCATGTTTCAAAGCAAAAATATCCTAGTAGTTGTTAGTTGATGTGCTGTGAGAATGCACTGCCCTACCATTATTCCAATGAAAAAATGGTAATTATTAAGCTAGTTTTAAATTAAGGAATTAATTCCTTGCATAACATACTATGACTACTACCATGACCTCTGACCCTATCTATGAGCTTTCGTGTCTTTAAATTAGACTCAGCCATTATTCGATGGATGAATTATTTCAACTAGGCCTAATAACCATGGAAAGGGGAAAAACCTAACACAAATTTACTAAATTACACTGGCTAACAAAAAAAAAATTTTTTTTCTTTCTCTAACATTTCTATGTTTTTCTGGTTAATTTTAATGCGCTGTTTTTAAATCTGCAAACCGTTTTTCTCTATCAGGTCGGGATCTCTAGAAATACGCAATTGAAGTTTTTTAACAATGCATACAGTATTACAAGATCATTCGTACAAGAAGTATAACAGTTATGTAGGCTTGAATTTCTTTGCAGTCGACTTTCGTCGGTGAATGGCATGTGGTACATCGCGATGAAGCATCCAACAATAATTGGCAAGCATGGTCACACTCCACCGTCCTTGATAACGTGACTCCATTACAGCGATATCTTGATGGAATCGTTCTCCATGTTCATTGCTGACTTCACCAAGGTTGTCAGGGAAAAAGTCAAGATGCGAATCGAGCAAATGGATTTTGAGGGATATGTTACAGCCCATAATTCTGTATGCATCTATGCACTGCTTAACAATATGCACATAATCGACAGATTTGTGATTTCCCAGAAAGTTATCGACGATCGATTTGAATGCCATCCATGCGCGAAGTTCACTACCATGTAACAAGTTCTCGAATTGTTTGTCTGCAATAACTTTCCTAATCTGAGGTCCTACAAAGATACCTTCCTTTATCTTTGCATCGCTAACTTGCGGAAACTTTTCTCGAAGATAAGTGAAAGCTTTGCTCGTTTTATCTAACGCTTTTACGAAATTCTTCATGAGCCCCAACTTTATATGTAACGGTGGTAAAATGATGCTGTCTTTGTTAACTAATGGCTCGTGTATTACATTTTTATGCCCGAGCTGCATACGATCCGTGATAGGCCACACCTTTCTTGCATAATATTCCTGTCTGTTGCAGCTGTCCCATTCACATAGGAAGCAACAAAATTTAGTATACCCAGTCTGCATGCCCGTGAGAATTGCAATGACCTTTAGGTCTCCACAAATCCGCCATTGGTAGTCATTGTACTTTATTTTTGCCAAAAGTATAGCCATATTGTCATAAGTTTCTTTCATATGAACAGAGTAGGCGACTGGAATTGATGAAAATAAATTTCCGTTATGCAATAACACGGCTTTTAGACTAGTCTTGGAAGAGTCGATGAAAAGTCGCCATTCGTTGACTATGTGCTCATGACCGAGGTGCACCATTAGACCGTTTACATATTTGCAATAGCAAATGTCATCATCCATCTCAAAGTATTGAACAAGTTCTCTGTGTCTATGATGAAATTTAGATATTGGAGTATTGGGCGCTAAAAGATTCCATTCTTTGAGTCGCGAACCGAGTAATTCCGCTTGTCCTTTGGTAAGAGCGAGATCACGTATTAGATCTGAAAGTTCTGAATGGTTAATTAAGTGAACACCATCATTCACCGGTATATAATCCGAGTCAGAATTAGTTTTGAAAGCAGGTAAACTATCACTTTCTGATGGTTCATTCACGTCCAGCGGATATTGTTCTGGTGGAACTGGGATCGGACACGTGATTGGATCATGAGGCACTGGTTTCGAAACCGATTCAATATTTGGATAAACCACAGACTTTCTAGTTTTAAAAGTGAAACCATGGATATTTGTCAAGCAGAAGTAACAATCAGTAGCATGATTTGTCGGTTCATGCCATATTACTGGCACTCCAAGAGGCATCGACTTATGCTTCGGCGATTTTCGTAACCAACCTGCCACTGTATTTGCACAAGTCGAACAAACTGCATTTGGCTTCCAAGACTTATTTGCATCATCAACTTTCGAATCAAAATAAAGTTCATATGCTTTCTTTAGTAATGGTGTAAAGTTTTTCTGGTGAACACGATCGGTAAAATATCCGCACACGTAACAGAACAGATCAGCCGAATTTCTACAACTTCTAGAAGCCATATTTCGCTCAGAATTATTTCAAAATATAGTAACTATTAAAAAAATAGCGTAACATATGTCATGCATCTTTTAGCAGTATAAAAAGTAGAATTAGTTTGCATTTTATTAATTTTTAATAAGTTATATAGTAAAAATGAAACAGAGCAAATAACGGTTTCCCAAAAATATATTTATTCACAAATATCTTAAGAACCCGATGTGATAGAGATAAACGGATTTCAAATTTGAAATCAGCGCAAGAAACTGACCTAAGAACACTTATTCTTATATAAGAAAGAAAAATGTTGTTTGTCAGTGTTATTAAACGTTTATAGACCAGTGGTAATAGATCAGTTTTATTGGAAAAATATAAAGCAGCAAATCTTGAACGCTGATATAAAGTACTATATGGATTTACAGTTGAAATGAAGGACAGTGGGCCAATTGTTTGATACAGCCTTAAAAACAAATTTAGAGACGCAGTAAAAAGGGATAAGGGTTAGGTTTTTAATCCTAATCATAATCCTAACCCTATCAACATCGGCGACTTTTTGTATGAGATCTAAGAATGCGATCCACAGTCCCTCATTTCAACCGGATTGACTCTAGAAACAGAAAATCTTAGACCTATGCAAACAAATTTTTTTTTCTAGTTACGTACACAAAATATTATTTTATCAGACATTAATTTATTGGAAATATATAAAAGGGGAAAATATAACTGGAAAGACGAAGACTGCGATAAAAATTATAACACAGCGAAACAAACTGCCAACAATAGCAAACAATATTTAACCAACTAATGAACACAATATCAAATACTTTGCTTTTTTTAAAAATGGCGCCTAGGGTTGGTAGCACACGTGTTTGATAACAGATCATTATAAAAATACGTCTTGTCAGGCTGAGAGCCCAATATATTTTAGGTCGATTTTCAAATTTACTGCTGAAATTGTTGGGTATAAAAAGATTTAATTGGTTGCTGGGACAGGTTTCATTTTAAAAACAGATGCCGAGAAATCCTGGGATTTAAAATAAAATGGTTTACAGAAACAAAAAAAAACCTGGGCTAGAAAATATTTTTTTATTAAAAAAAAAAAACTATGGTAAGAAAACTTTTCTGATTTCCCCCACCCCCACCCCCCGAGAAAATCTGTAAAATGACCTTTGAAAGGGCATACACAGCTAATAGTATAAAATAAAACATACATTGTATGGGGAAAATGTACAACTGACAGGTATGCCAAAGGATTAAAGTTACCCTTATGCCATATCTCAGATCTATCTTAATTAATAACCATAACACAGCTTAATTTGTAAGACCACATTTCTTGTTAGCTCATCTTTATTATATCTAGAAGTAACTTTTCTAGAAATTATAATTTTATAATAAGCTTCAAATTTTCTCCCCAATAACGTAGTAGTTTAGGAAGAGACAATCAAATTGGTGGATTGGCTTACATAAACTGCTTAAATGAATCTTAAGCCAGTAAAGCAGTTGTGGAGATTCCACTTCTTCCTTGTCATTGTCTTTAAAGAACAAAAACTAAGAATGGGCCATTGCAGACTCAAATACCATCTGTGCAACAAACTGAAAATTGGACAGACAGATATATGCAAAGCATGAACCAGAGTTGGGGCACAGCATGAAGGATGGCCACCGACCGAGCAAAATGGGGACAGTTTGTTGCTGCCCCTCAAGACACCACTAGGCATGATAGCCCCTGACTGCTTTGTCAGTCACAGGCTAAGAATCCAAGAAGAAGATAATCTAAGACTCCCATATCTCAGTCTACTGTTGGTTTTTTTTTGAATGTGTTTGGTGAGTTTGTGCCCACAATACAACTTTTTTCCCATCTCTGCCAGCAGCATAAAATGTACTGACTCTGCAAGGCTGAAGAAATTTTAAACAAAAATACTGACACAAAAAAAGAAAAGAAGATGCTTTTCCACTAAAAAGAATACAAATAAAAACAAAAGTTAAGGGCTTATGCTTATCTAATGAAAATTTGACAAAAGCACAATGAATGAGGCTAACAAACAAAGTAAGCAGAATATTTCTGGGTGTTAAATGCCAAGGGCCGTATTAGGGTAGAGTGCTAAAAGCCAGGACTAGTGCTAATGACATATGGACACAGCTTAGGACTGGGTGACAAGTGCCAAATGCCACAAGAACATGAAAAATAGTACAGAGGGAAGAACAACAAGCAGAAGTGAGCATGCTATATTCACCTGCACTCTTGTCCTGAAAATAAGCTAAAAGGCATCGCAAGACTGCTTGGTGGCATATGACCATGACATTCTCTTGCCGCTCGAGTTCCTGTTACAACAATATTGTGTATTATTGATATACCTTGTAATCTTTATAGCACTTATTTACAATTAACTTAAAGACATGAATTTATTAATACAATGTCATACTCGATCTTACCTGGATCTATATGAGAGGCCACTTCATCCATTCAGATTTTCACAAAATCATCGCAGATTACTTTTATTTATTGGTCATATAATTTTTTAATTTTATTTAACCTATAGGTTCTTACTTTTTTTCTCTCCTTGTTTTAGTTTCTTTGTCCCTGATGAAGGCCTTATGGCCGTAACATAGGCAATTCTCTTTGTCCTAATAAGATCCTTTCTCTATCTTCATTTTCCTTTGGCTCGTTACACAGCATGAAGTCACCATTGTAGCTGGTCCCATGGCAACAAGCCCATGTCTTCCAAGCATTGACATGCTCTTGCAGTGGTGGTCTGTCTGACATGATGAGGTTGCCAGCCCCCTTCACAACCTGTCTGACATGATGAGGTTGCCAGCCCCCTTCACAACCTGTCTGACATGATGAGGTTGCCAGCCCCTTTCACAACCTGTCTGACATGATGAGGTTGCCTGCCCTTTCACAACCTGTCTGACATGATGAGGCTGCCACCCCTTTCACAACCTCATATTAGTCACCTTGTAAGACATGCCCAAGAGTGCAGTAGTTCTATTCTTTCTTAGTCTCTTTATAGACCCCCAGAAACAAAATGGGGCCTATCTCCATTAACCCCAAAATATGTTTAATAAAAACAACAAACCAAAAGCTATAGACTTTCATAAATAGGTGCTTGCACGGAATAGAAGGATTGAAGTGGTCTGACGAGATCAGTAATGTGGAACGGGTGACATGAACGTAGAATAGAAGGATTGAAGTGGACTGACAGATCAGTAATGTGGAATGGGTGACATGAACGTAGAATGGATTGAAGTGGACTGACGAGATCAGTAATGTGGAACTCATGACATGAACGTAAAATAGAAGGATTGAAATGGTCTGATGAGATCAGTAATGTGGAACTGATGACAAGAACGTAGAATAGAAGGATTGAAATGGTCTGATGAGATCAGTAATGTGGAACGGGTGCAAGAACGTAGAATAGAAGGATTGAAGTGGACTGATGAGATCAGTAATGTGGAACTGATGACAAGAACCAGGTTGTTGATAAGCATTACCAGTTAGTCCTTGTTCTGGAATCCCCAGAGTAAGAGAGTTAGTGGAAGACAAGGAGCACATAGAGAAGAGAACTGGAGAAGACATGGAGGGGATGAAGAAGACATGGAAAGACCTTGAGCAGACGGCACGACACAGGAAGACTTGGTATAAGTTTGTTGAAGGCCTGTGGTCCTGGAGGACTTGAAGGATATTGAATGAAAGAACGAATGTTTAATTCCTAAAATTCTCCAGCTAATTTTTGTCTTTGGCATGTCTCTCTTCTGCAGTATTCTTCATATGACTTGAGTTGTAAGCTGGAAAGGTTTTTCAGGAAAGGCAGTAATGAACTGATAAAACATAATGTGGACACTATTTTTCAATGGGGTTTCTGACCTACCTAAATGTACATCACCACAGATTTCATTATTGAGTAAATACAAAAGTGTAAATATGTCCTTAAAACTCTCATTTGTACTAAGATGAGGTATGAAATAATGAGAGGCTCTCATTCTGAATTTTGTTTTTAAAATGACAGTGCAATAAGTATCCATTTCATGAAAAAAAAAAAAAAATGACAGTGCAAATGAGTGTCCATTTCATGACTGCAATAATACAAGCTGATAAGCTCTTAAACAAACAAACAAAAAAAAGATTAAATGTGCGAGGCACTTGTTCACAGACAAGAAAAGAAAAGGTACTGTAGGCTTTGACTTACTAAAATCACAGGCTCGAGCCTTCCAACCAGGTCTTGATATGACTGAAAGACACAACCAATAATGGCACTTAGTTATCACAAATGATGACAAGCAATAACAGTACTTTATACAGTCAACACTTACAGTACCTAAATATAATTACAGTACTTTTTAACCATGACAGCACTAATGAATGAACAATTACAGTATCATTTACAGTCAATTCTTACAGTACCTAAATATAATTACAGTTCTTGTTGCCATTACAGCACTAATGAGAGAACAATTGCAGTACCACATACAGTCAACACTTACGGTACCTAAATATAATTACAGTACTTGTTACCATTACAGCACTAATGAGAGAACAATTACAGTACCATATACAGTCAACACTTACGGTACCTAAATATAATTACAGTACTTGTTACCATTACAGCACTAATGAGAGAACAATTGCAGTACCACATACAGTCAACACTTACAGTACCTAAATATAATTACAGTACTTTTTACCATTACAGCACTAATGAGAGAACAATTACAGTACCATATACAGTCAACACTTACGGTACCTAAATATAATTACAGTACTTGTTACCATTACAGCACTAATGAGAGAACAATTACAGTACCATATACAGTCAACACTTACGGTACCTAAATATAATTACAGTACTTGTTACCATTACAGCACTAATGAGAGAACAATTGCAGTACCATACAGTTACAGAACCTGACAAATCTGACATACATGTCATCATCACTACCCATCAGCTCCCCACGGAGCATAGGCCTTCAATAAACTAATGGCAGATCCTTCTGTCCTGTGCCATCCGCTCAAAATCTTTCCGTCTTCATTTATCCCTTTCTCTTCTTTCTCCAGTTCTCTTCTCCATGTTTGTTGTCTCCCCCTCTCTCTCTCACCCTGAGGATTCCAGAATGAGGGCTGCCTTATAATGCTATGAACAGATTTACTTAATGTGTGTCCTATCCATCACCATCATCTTCTTTGGACAAACATGTATGCTACTTTAGATACTAACAGTGATGAAAAATAATTACGGTATTGTAAACAACGATAGTCATCAAAAACTGAAAATCACAGTTCAATGTAAAATTTATGAATGGTGATAAATCTGACATAAATTACCCAAATTGTGCAACTGTAGTTACGAAGTTTGTTGCAATGCTGAAAAAAGCTATACTATTTTATACAGGAAAAAACAAAAAGTAAATTTTTTCAGTATGCTACAAAAATGCAGTTCTAACAAATATATTGAAAATTCCTAGATACGAAGCTAATGAATAATTATAGTACACTGTTACAGCTGCAGCACAGATATCAGTAATCACAACCTGACACTGCCACACAATTACAACACTGCACAATAACTGGAAAAGAAAGAAGGACATAATAACTGGAAAAGAAAGAAGGCCATAATAACTGGAAAAGAAAGAAGGCCAACAAACAAACAATAGTACATCTTGCATCGTTCACTACTGCAATTTTCTTTTTAAAACAAAAAAATTAATAAAAAATTACTGCTAATAAAGCAATTAATAAAAACAACTACAACTCTTGCCAAAACAATTTCGTGTCTTCTTGTCAAATTCATGGTATAACTTGTAGTCTATGAATGTTAAGATTTAAAAACAAACATTTAATAAATCTGCAGGCTTGAGATTTGATATTAAAGATGCCTCAGTGTATAAAGAGGAGATGGTAGTATCAAGTGAGAAATGTAGGAATAAGGAAATGCTATCAAGATCTCAGAAAAAATGTCAATACAAAAAATATGTATTAGCTTTTTAAACTTTGGAAATTTCTGTTCTTTTCATGACAAAGATTTGGAAATTTCTTTTCTTTTCAAGTCAGTCAAGTTTGGTATAAATTGGAAAGCAATAATTTTTTTTTGAACATGTAAAATACATTTCTTTTTGATATGACACTCATCTAACCTCAAGCTGTTTGAAAATGTATTAGGACACAGCCAGGTAAGATATATTTGTTTTAGTACATAACACATTTTTTTTTTTTTAATGCATGCATCAATATTCACACTGTCTGTTGTGCATAATATTTCTAGTCCCAGAAAGTAAATTTATTATTTTTCCCTTGCTTAAAAAAAAAAAATTGCAACAGTATGAAGCAAAATGGTCTACCAAAAAGTCATGTGACGTGATAATACTATACCTCCCCACTAGGGTATCTGTAGTGATATTTGTCTTGGTCTCTGTCAGCAAAGTCCTGTGGGTACTGCTCTTGTATTTCCTCATAAGTCATCCCTTCACAGATACCCTGAAAGGCACGGATAACATCAGCAAAGTCAGGACAATACATGATATGTAAGCAATAATTTAAAACAAAAAAAGGGACACATCTCTTGTCTGCTAATCTGTCAAAAATGATGCTTCCTAATGCCCAAAGGTGAATTGCAGAATGTCAGATCATGATCTCACAAAATGAAAGTTATAAAGTTGACAGCTCTACGCTTTGTCAGGTTTTTCTCATGGACTTTTAATTGCCAAATTTGAACTTTATATTATTGGTTAATATAAATTGGAGCCGTGGTAGCGCAGTGGTTAGTGCACTGGCTTGCTAGTTTGGTGGTCCATGGTTCAATCCCCAGTTGAGGCTGGATTTTTAGACCGCAAACGGCTCCGGGGTCGACCCAGCATCATGAATTGGGTAGCAGAACAAATCTGGGAAGGTTAAGGTGGCAGGCGTGATGCTGATCACATCACCCCTAGTGTGCCGATAGTCGAGAAAATATGGGCCTAACACCATATTCCCAATATGCCTTAATGAGCGTGTAACTGGATCCTTTACCTTTTTTTCCTTTAATATTTTTTTTTTTCGTACGCCCGCTATTACTCGAGGCGAAATCTCAGTTTAGTATGTCTAACCTGACACTGATTTTACGTGAGTATCCCTTTTTTTCTTGTACAGAGACAGGTGTCCTCGCCATTCAGGCAGATACTCGCCGATTTCGGAGGTACCCATTAGAGCTGGGTCGGCTCAGGAGCCGCCAGTCCCTGGTCGACAACACTCCTTCAAATGTTCTCGCCAGGTCTCGAGTTTATCCAGTCCAAATCCCGGTCGACGAAAAATCCTCAAATGTCCTCAGCCGGGTTTGATCCTGGGTCACTTGGTCGCCAGCGCAGAGTGGAAACCACTACGCTAGCGTGGCTCCCTCCTTTAATATACAGTAAATCCTAGATCACTTGCACCAGCTGAGAAAGCCCATGATCAGTAAATACTGTAAGAGATGCCTGAACGATTCAATGGGTTAACTAAAAGTTAAGCAAGCGCTTCTATTGAAAGACATTGATCAATGTTTAATATAAAACGTCAATATATATATATATATCTAACACATGACACCAACTGAACACTTCCTCAACATCTGGGAAAAAATGATCCTCCCTTAGCATCTACGAATACACTGCTCACCTTATGAAACACGCACATTGTAAGTGCAAAGAGCACAAATCCTTAAGTGGCAAGGCCACCGTTTGAATAGAACATATTTCAAACACCTCAACAGTGCTAAACAGACTTCAAGCATAAAAATGGCTAGATCACACATTAACAAGTGGCTATGCCACACTTACACCCGTGTGTTACCGGGGCCCGAAAGGGGAGCAAAGAATAGTAACACTGCACCCTACCACGCATGTCGTAAAAAGCGACTAAGGAGGGTATGGGCATGGGGCTGTTTACCCCATCCCGTAAAAACTTCGCACAGTGGGCTGATCACCTGCTTGCCAACCAATCTGATTACGGAAACAATGATAGATTGTTTGGTCTGTTTTTGTTCCACAAAGACGCCACTAGGCGTGGTGGAAACAGCGATAGATCGATCAATTTGTTGTTGCCCTAAGACGCCACTAGGCGTACTGGCCACATACTGCTTTGCCGGTTGATGGCTAAGGATGGAAGAAGAAGAAGAAGAAGAGAATGCCACACTTAAGAAAGGACACATCCTAAACGCCCAGAGGTGAATTGCAGATTGTTATATTTTTCTCTGTATCCATCATGGCTAACAACATTCGCACATCATCACTGTTGCACATTTCACATCATTCTATGCATGCAGGTGGGAATACAATGTGGAATCAAAAACTACAATAAAAATTAAATCATCAAAGTTGCTTCCCACCATGAAGCGAATCCCAACATCTATATCAACCATGTCAAGTGAATCCCAACATCTATATCAACCATGTCAATTCTACTACTTGAGGTTCTTTTATTATTTGTTTTCTGATGAACATATTGAGTCCACAGTTATTCTATGTGGTTATTATTGTTGTTGTTCTTGCTGGAGTTCCTTTATGTTTATCTATTAGATCAGTCTATTGCTAACTAAAAATCTGCTGGACTTTTATCATTGCTTCACCAGTCACATCACTTTCATTACCCTCCAGCTCTTTGTGAAGCATAGCCCTTCAGCTAATGTCTTTATATGTTTATATTTATAAAATCCCAGGAACTAATGAGCCAAGTATTTATAAAATCCCAGGAACAAAGAGCCAAGTATTTATACAATTCCAGGAAAAAAATGAGCCAAGTATTTATAAAATCCCAGGAACAAATGAGCCAAGTATTTATAAAATCACAAGAACAAATGAGCCAAGTATTTATAAAATCACAAGAACAAATGAGCCAAGTATTTATAAAATCACAAGATCAAATGAGCCAAGTATTTATAAAATCACAAGAACAAATGAGCCAAGTATTTATAAAATCACAAGAACAGAAAAACAAGGACTACACAGTATTACTGGCCCTTTTCATTTTGTGATCCTGTTTAGAAAAAAAAAATGCTCTTTACATCTTTGTGTTCAGTGTTTCCTGTACTGAAATCTAAGCAGAACAGTGAGCATGAAGATAATACACAAGAGGACTGTGCACCATATACTGGCTTAACAAACACACATTCACACAAAGGCAAAGCACAAGCTGTACAGCTTGGGTGAGAAGTCAGTATACTTTATCACAGGACTACATATCAATCACAACCAGGTATTTGTGCCACAAGAGGAAAGTGCTCTTAAACATAGTCTACTTTATGTCATCTTCTTCTTTGATCCTTAGCTACCAACTGTCAAAGCAGTCAGTGGCCATCGAGCCTGGTGGTGTCTTGTAGGGCAGCAACAAATTGCTTCCACTCTGCTCGATCGGAGGCCAGCCTTTATGTAGTGCCCCAGCTCTGGTTCATTCTTTGCATCTCAGCCTCCACAGTCCTCCGCCAAGTCGTTTTTGGTCAACCTCTCTTTCGCTTTCCTTCAGGGGTCCATAGCATAGCTGTTCTTGTGATGGCAACTTTTGAAGTACAGCATTGTTAATTCATACTCAAACACTATCATCATTTCAGCCATTAATCTGTGTGTCCGTAATCACTAGTACACTTATATGCTTGTGACCACTGTGCTTTCATTCAGTGTGAATGTTTGTGTCAACCAGTTACACACCACCTGAATACTGTACGTCACATATAGTTCCAGGTGGTCTCTAAAGAAACCCAGAAAGAATTGGAGCTACTGCTGCCTCAGGCCTGTCGTACAAGGTGACTAACATGAGGCTGTGACCTGGGTTGGCAATCTCATGTAAAACAAACTGCCACAAAAACCCCAGCAGCAAGAGCATGTGACTACTTGGTGCAGGCTTCCTGTAAGGTGACCAGCTAAAGTGGTGGATCCATGTGATGAACACAATGGAAAATGATGATGGTGAATACTATTGTTGTTGTTTAACTACGGCTGCTGAGCTTCTCGCTCTTTTGCAGCTAATTCCGAGTTGAAGCCTCCTTGGTACTATCTACACTGTAGATCTAGTAGTTGAAGTCATGAGCTCCAGTTTCTCCAGCTTGGCTTGCATTTACAGGATCGTCACATATGGTCCAAAGCTAGGAGTAAGAAGTGTGTGGCTTACTGTGCATTCCCCGCCATCCAAGGGGGCTCTCCAACTATGCAGAGCTAAAATGCTGTGCTATGGTTCTGGGCTCTCCCGAGGAAATATCACGTCCTGCACAGAGCCACTTTTCAGCTTCCCATCACTGGGTCCATAGTGAGATCTTTCTGCATGCAGTCAACCAAGTCAAAGCCAAAGAATCAAGTCTGGGGCTCAAGTGACTTCTCCAAGCTTAGTGTGCAATGCTGGGTTCTC
Source organism: Oreohelix idahoensis (assembly GCA_024509875.1). Taxonomy (NCBI): domain Eukaryota; kingdom Metazoa; phylum Mollusca; class Gastropoda; order Stylommatophora; family Oreohelicidae; genus Oreohelix; species Oreohelix idahoensis. The sequence continues at coordinate 257,311 of JAMPIV010006382.1, read as the reverse complement.
AACAAGTTTCCCCACAGGGGAAGTCTCTGGAAGTGTGTAGATAATTTCAAGAGTCAATGAGGATGTAATTAGCCTCACAGACAGAGGTTCACTTCCATATACATATTGTAGCATTGTGTATAGCTGGTGGTCATATAAGGATGACTCCAGATATGCCTCCATGCATGATGAATACTATACAGTAAATAGCAACACAGGAAGTATATTCCTCTATATTTTGCGTGATTCTGCATATGTGTAAAGTAACTTCTCACCCATCTTGTACAGACAAAATGAAATTTACTGGCACTGAACATGCAGACACATATTTTTAAAAAAAAATTTCAACTAACAGCATCAATTTCATTCAGTGCTTTCCAGTGCTCCTTAGGAGCGTCCATGAGCCTGGCTGTCTGAATCGTCCGCTTCAGCTCACTTGTCCAGACTTTCAGGTTTGGGATGTTCTCATTCTTCACAAACTTGGCAAGTTCTATGGCATACTGGAGATTAAAATATGTCCACAAATAAACAATTGACTATGAGGCAAAGAAATATGCAACTTGTAAAGCTATTAATGAATTAAACATACACGTTAATAATTTCCTATTTGCATCACAGTTGTAAACTTATCTCCGAAATAAGGTTATGAACCATTATTCAGGGAACAAAAGAAATTGGTGTTTAAAAATTTAAAACCTCATCCAACAGGGGACACGTGTTTGTCCCCGATATGGCAGGAATGTCCGGCCTATGGAAGATGCTAGAGTCACCTTAAGATTTACATTGGTCTACTGCATGCAAGTGGAGAAAACTGTCAAATATATCAAATCAGGGTCATCCAAGATAAACTCCCTGGTATTCTTTTCCTGGTGTGCTTAATGCCAGTCTGGAAAACTGTAAACCAATCTGGATTTAAGTAAGAAAATTAACTAGCCATCTTTTATTTTTTTCTTCCAATTTCTCCCTATAAAGAGTAATGCCCTGCAACTGCATGCAATACACAATGTCTGAAAATGCTGCACCATAATTGTATCCATCAAATTAGACTGTCTCACCTAGACATCACTGTACCCAGAAGCAAAGAGTGAAAACTTGAAGGTTGCAGAACAGAGTGGTTCTCAACCTTTTTATGACCATGACCAAAATTTCACAGTTGGTGAAGCTGGCGACCCATGTACCAAAACTGACAAGTTTAAAATTAATTATTGGAATTCATCCAAAGTTAAGCTGCTTAAACTTTTGAGTAAGGGAAACATAATGGATCTGACCCATTGCAATGTCTACAGTGACCCAATTTTGTGCTGTGGCTTATAGGTTGAGAATCACTGGCATAACATAAAGAGGTTGAATCAAAAGCCTTTCATCTTGAAAAAAAATCTAGTATCAGATATGCCAAGACATGACATGCTATAGAGCTACATCTCAAAATAAATTTTGAATAGCAGTTTCAAGAGTGAAGTGATAGAGTGAAACTTAAAAGGTGTAAAATTGGGGTTCTCTGACAAGATCGGACCAATATGTTCTAAAAATAACCCAAAATAAATCATCAACAGTCATCTCACCTTTTCTCCCTCTTCACTGAGGTCACTGTCTCCTCCTATCCGTCCCTGCAAATTCATCACGCTCTCTCCATGCTGAAGATAAAAAAGTGTTCACACATTCTCAGCTTAATTTAAACCAGATGATCAGCTTGTATCATGTGTACTAATTTAAAAGAAGAAAAATATTAGTCACTCCTTAAATGAAACAGTAAATGGGGACACGGAAGTAGATTACATGGATTGAAACGGTACGACAAGATCATAAATGTGGACCTAGACAAATGCCAATGGAACAAGAGATGAGAAAACACTGGCAATAGCTTTGTCACACCACTGAGGAAACCTGTTGATAGCATTACAAGACAGTCTTTCACTATGGAGTCTCTAAGGTAAAAGAAGCAGGGGGAGATAAAAAAAATTCATGGAGAAGAGAATTGGAGACAGAAATAAAAATGATGAAGACCTGGAGCTAACAGTACGTGACAGGAAGACTTGGCATAAGTTTTCTGAAGACCTATACTCCATGGGTAGTTGAATGAGGATGATGATAATGATAAATGAAACACTAAAATGATACTAGAACCATAAATGAAACATTAAAATGATACCAGAACCATAAATGAAACATTAAAATGATACTAGAATAAATGAAACATTAAAATGAAAGTCAAGAAAGCACTTTTTTTAAAGCTTAATTCAACACTCACAGAATAAGTACTCTAGTATTATACTATGACATATTAATGAAAAGAAAGCACCTCTTAAGTTTCACTTAACACTCAAAGAATAAGTAGTCTAGTATTAAACTAACATGGATTAAAGTCAATAAGGCATCTTTTTAGTTTTAACACACAATAAGCCATCTAGTATTATACTAAGATGGATTAAAGTCAATAAAGCATCTTTTAGTTTCATTCAACACTCACAGAAATACTAAGACTGGTTAAAGTCAAGAAAACACTTTTTTACTTTCATTCAACACTCACAATTTAAGCCATCTAGTATTATAAGACTGACTAAAATCAAGACTACACCTTTTTAGTGTCAACACTCACAGCATAAGCAATCTAGCATTATTCTAAGATGGATTAAAGTCAAGAAAGAATCTTTTTAGTTTTGTTCAACACTCACAAAATAAGCAGTCTAGCATGCTACTATAATTCATGTTCACAACACTACTGTACTAAAGTTCATAACTAGTACCTCTAATTAGCATGAAGTACACTTACTCTGGTTAAATATATAGTCCTCGGTAATACATGTATGTTCATCAGATAGTAGACCACTCGACTTTGTAAATGACCTGAAATGTATTATTTTTCCCCATGTCATGTGGAATTTTTAAAGCAACAAGACTGAGATGGTATGACCAGTCAGAAACAACCGTAAGTAACAGAGTCAAAGAGAGTGGTTTGTGTAGTTCTCAGGGCTTCTGACAAGACAAAGAAAGAATACAATGACTGTTGCCTCAGGCATGCCATTCAAGGTAGCTAATATGAGGTTGTGCCAAGGCTCATCATGTTAAACAAATTGCTATAGAAATCACCACTAACAGAGCATGTTTTGTGCAGGCTTCCTGGAAGGGGGACAACTGCAGTGGTGGCTGAATGCTCCATAGCATTCTCCACAGAACTCCATTTGCATATGGGTAGCCTGGAGCGTGAGGTTACCAGGTATTCAAGACGCAGAATGAAACATGACAGTACCAAGCCTCACTCACCAGTATATTTGCTTCAATAATTCGAGGCTTATCACATATAGACTCAACAAAGAAGAGTTTAAAGTTCCTCTTGACAGTGAACATGTCAACTAAAGTCTCCCGCCGATGAGCAAGTATGTGAAAAGCATGGCCATTCCATTGTTTTTGTATTGGTGCTTAAACCCCAAGCTTTTCAATCCCTAAACTTCACGTAATATTTGTACACTTCGTGAAAAATTTACATAGATCGATAGTTCATTCATTCCTGCTTATGGTTACATCTAAAATAAAGTAGTTTTATTTGTTTAGTATACAAAGTTTTCTACTGTAAAGTGTGTTCATGGGTCGTGAGTAGTTGGGTTTTCACTGCAAACTGTTTGGGAATGATAATTTATTTGAAAATTGCAGACCTATTCTGAATAAATATAAACAAAACAAATAAAAAGGTATTAGATCAGGTATCAGACCTATTCTGAAACATAACAGAAATGAAGAGTAGTAGAACAAGAGACGAGAAGAAGATGCTAGCAAGGGATAGGACACACACTGAGGAAACCTTTTGATAGCATCACCAGGCGGTTGTTGCTCTGGAATCTCTAGAAGTAGAGGTAGAGGTAGACTGAATAACACAAGAAGAGAACGAACAAACGAACTTTATTTTCAAAGGGTTGAGAATTGGGCACGCAGGCCCGTCTGACATTCTGCCCTTCCCTTCTCTCACCTTTCATACTGAATTCATTTATTCCCATATGCATTTTACATATCAATGTCAAGGAATTCAACGTTGTAAAGTAAAATAAAATAGCACACTCATATTAACATTAACTACTTATAAACATGACATAAAATATGTTGAAAAGTACAAACATCGTTATTAGAACCTATAGTTGATATTATAAGAAAAGATAATCTGATTAGGGGGAGGTGCATGTAATCAGAACTAATAAAGTATTCGAAAAGTCTACGATTGTATGAATAGAGACTGAGGTTGTTTCTTAGGTTATGTGGAAGACAATTCCTAAGATGAGCAGCAGACTACGCTAAGCTTTTCTTCAATAAGTCAAGCCTAGACTTGGGTAGAGAGTTGGAGACAGACAGAAAAATGGTGAGGAAGACATGGAAAGATCTTGAGGTGGTGGCCTATGACAGGAGGACTTGACATGTGACAGGAGGACTTGACATGTGACAGGAGGGCTTGACATGTGACAGGAGGACTTGACATGTGACAGGAGGACTTGACATGTGACAGGAGGACTTGATATGTGACAGGAGGACTTGATATGTGTTTGCTGAAAGCCTATGCTCCTAGGGGAGCAAAAGGGTATTGTTTAATGTAATGACTGAAGAACATAAACTGTATGTTCTCAAAATGTGGCACTTGAAATGTCATTTTTGTTTATTTATTTGTTGAACATCTTCTTCTTCTTGGATCCTTAGTCCCTGACTGTCAAAGCAGTCAGTGGCCATCACGCCTAGTGGCGTCTTGTAGGGCAGCAGCAGTAAACTGTTCCCATTTTGATCGGTCGGTGGCCATCCCTCATACCTTGCCCCAACTCTGGTTCATGCTTTGCATCTCAGCCTCCACTGTTCTCTGCCAGGTTGTCTTTGGTCTGCCTCTCTTTTGCCATCTTTGTGGGGTCCATAGCATAGCAGTTCTGGTGATTGTGTCCCGGTCCCTTCTGAGGAGCTTTTGAGTATATACAACCTTCTTTTTACTAAATTTATTCGTGTTTTAAGTAATGACGGAGCACTGTATATTCTTCTTATGGTAACAACACTGGAGTACCTCATAACATTGACTCAAGCCTATGTCAGCAATAATTAAGCAATAATTTATATACAGAAATTACCTGCCAATTTGTTAACAATGAATCTCTCTCCCTGGTTGAAGATTTGAATAAATGAGATGTCCCTGTCATAATTGTAGTCCAGTGCCTCATACTCTTGTTTGTAGTGCTCTATTCTTTTCAGAAAGTCTTCCAGAGCTGTGTTTTTATCCATTCCTTCATAGTCAGGACTGCACACTTTCACTTCCTGTGTATGACAAATAAAACATTCTATGATTTAGGCTTCAATTGTTTGTACGCCAACTGGCACAATGAAGAATCATAATTATTATCCTACAGAGCACAGAGCCACTAATGCAGCTAGTTCCCCCTCCTCCACAGGAAGCTTATATCAAGTATTCAAATGCTCTTGGAATAGCGGTTTCTGTGTCATTTTGTTTTACATGATGAGGTTGCCAGCCCCCATAAACAACCTCATATTAGTCACCTTGTATGACATGATGGCAGATGAGGTTGCCAGCCCCCATACACAACCTCATATTAGTCACCTTGTATGACATGATGAGGTTGCCAGCCCCCATAAACAACCTCATATTAGTCACCTTGTATGACATGATGAGGTTGCCAGCCCCCATACACAATCTCATATTAGTCATCTTGTATGACATGATGAGGTTGCCAGCCCCCATAAACAACCTCATATTAGTCACCTTGTATGACATGATGATGTTGCCAGCCCATTCACAACCTTATATTAGTCACCTTGTATGACATGATGATGTTGCCAGCCCATTCACAACCTTATATTAGTCACCTTGTATGACATGATGAGGTTGCCAGCCCATTCACAACCTCATATTAGTCACCTTGTATGACATGATGAGGTTGCCAGCCCCCATACACAACCTCATATTAGTCACCTTGTATGACATGATGAGGTTGCCAGCCCCCATAAACAACCTCATATTAGTCACCTTGTATGACATGATGAGGTTGCCAGCCCCATAAACAACCTCATATTAGTCACCTTGTATGACATGATGAGGTTGCCAGCCCCCATAAACAACCTCATATTAGTCACCTTGTATGACATGATGAGGTTGCCAGCCCCCATAAACAACCTCATATTAGTCACCTTGTATGACATGATGAGGTTGACAGCCCCCATAAACAACCTCATATTAGTCACCTTGTATGACATGATGAGGTTGCCAGCCCCATAAACAACCTCATATTAGTCACCTTGTATGACATGATGAGGTTGCCAGCCCCCATACACCTCATATTAGTCACCTTGTATGACATGATGAGGTTGCCAGCCCCCATAAACAACCTCATATTAGTCACCTTGTACGACATGATGAGGTTGCCAGCCCCCATAAACAACCTCATATTAGTCACCTTGTATGACATGAAAGACGTGCTCATTGAATCAGCAACAGAAATACTTGGTAAAAGAAAGAAAATAAACAAACCATGGGTTACAGATGACATTCTGAAGTTATGTGATACACGGCGGGAAATGAAAAAGGTTAAGAAAGAGGTTCCTGAAGCAGCATGGCAATACAGTATGGTGAATAAAATATTAGGAAGAAAATGAAACAGGCCAAAGAAAAATGGGTAGCTGATCAATGTGAGTCCATTAATACGGGGCTAATAAAAGGTAACAGCAAGGCAGCTTTTGACACATTAAGAAAACTATCAAAACCCCAACAGCCCAGGGTAACTGTCATAGAAGATAGCAATGGGGCTCTGCTCAATGAAAAAACAGCTGTAATGAGAAGATGGACAGAATATTGTAAAGAATTATATAACTGTAAACTTGACACTGACTTAGGCATATTAAACAACATTAAGTGCGAAAACAGGGAACTCGGAAATGCAGCAATATTACGGGAAGAAGTGGAAGAGGCTATATGTTCGATGAAAGGAGGGAAGTCACCGGGTGTGGATAATATCCCAGCAGAGCTCTTGAAATATGGAGGACCAGATATAGTAAAAATCATGACAACAATTTGCCAGAAGATATGGAGTACAAAAAAATGGCCAAAAGAATGGACGCAGTCATTAGTAATACCGCTTCCAAAGAAAGGAAATCTAAAAATGTGCAAGAACTACAGAACCATTAGCCTTATTAGTCATCCAAGTAAGGTGATGTTAAGGATACTTTTGAACAGAATAAAACAGAAATCAGAAGAAATCTTGTCAGAGGAACAGGCTGGCTTTAGACCAAAAAGAAGTACCTCAGAACAAATCTTCAATATTAGATTACTTATCGAAAAACATCTCCAACATCAACACGATTTATACCATAACTTCATCGATTTCACAAAAGCCTTCGATCGAGTCTGGCATGAAGGCTTATGGCAAGTAATGAGAAAATTCAATTTTGATACCAACATCATAGATATCATTGAAGCACTATACAAGGACGCAAGCAGTGCTGTTTTTGCAAGCAACGACATTGGAGAATTTTTCAAAACAACTGTAGGAGTTCGGCAGGGATGTATCCTGTCCCCAGTGCTCTTTAATAAGATTTATCTAGAACATATTATGCAGGAGGCTCTCTACGATTATAAATCAACCATATCGATTGGAGGCCGACCTCTGTGCAAAAGCCTACGTTTTGCTGATGATATTGATCTGATAGCTGGATCAGAATCAGAACTTCAAGACCTTACCTCTAGACTGGAGAAAGTAACAAGAACGTATGGGATGGAAATTAATATAGAAAAAAGCAAGATATTGGTGAATAGCCATAAGAAACATGTTCCGACCAACATTACGTTAAATGGGCAAACGTTAGAAGAAGTTAACACCTTTAAATATCTCGGGTCCACTATATGCAGTGATGGAAGATCAATTAAAGAAATCAAGACAAGACTTGAGATGGCCTCAGCTGCCATGACAAGGTTGAATGTGATCTGGAAAAGTAACATCAGTTTTCCTGTGAAGATCAAATTATACAAATCACTTGTATTATCTATTCTCTTGTATGGGTGTGAGAGCTGGACACTCACTGCAGATACGGAGCGAAGGATTCAGGCTTTCGAGCATAAATGTTATAGAAGAATTTTGCGCATTTGCTATAAAGAGCACAAAACAAATGTCTATGTTAGAGAGAAGATAAACACCTATGCAGGCCACCAAGAACCACTTTTGTCAACAGTGAAACGTCGAAAGCTTGCCTGGTTTGGGCATGTAACTCGTCATGACTCCCTTTCGAAAACGATCCTTCAGGGAACAGTCGAAGGTAAACGGAGAAGAGGAAGGCAGAGAAAATCCTGGGCTGATAACATCAAAGAATGGGCAGGACATGGTTTTTCCACACTTGTACGCATTGCTGAGGATAGAGAGCAGTGGAGGACCCTGTCTGCTGATGCTTCCACCATGGCACCCCTACGACCCATGACCGGTTACGGGCTGAGATGAGATGATGACATGATGAGGTTGCCAGTCCCCATACACAACCTCATATTAGTCACCTTGTATGACATGATGAGGGTGCAGTAGTCGTATTCTATCTCAATCTCTTAGCCACACCCCGGGGACTACGTGGGGCCCAATTAAGAATAATGAAATTAAAAACAAGTCATAAGAGGCTAGCAATTTGAAGTTGTTCATGGGGCTGGCAACCCCATCATGTAAAATACAATTCTGCCGAAACCTATTCTATTTGGTAACCTGTGAAAAAGCCAGACACCTAATGGAGGAAATATTTAAGATACCATATTTAAAATTTTTTTAATGAGTAGCACAGAATGAACACATGACATCAAGAGAAGAATGTATTATCTCTTCATATATATATTTTCAGCCACTGATGTCATTAACGTCACAAGGAGATTGAGCAGCATTCACTGGGAAGCCAGTTATAGCTACTCTATCAACCTCTTACTGTGTTTTGCTCTGGTGTCCTGATACATCAGACGATTGCTCCTAGTCATCATTTTCCCCTCTGCTCCTCATGTAGTATGGAGCCATTACTTGCAGCTGGTCCTCTTTGCAGGAAGCCTGCACTAAGCTACTGTAATGGTGGTTAATGTAGCAACTTGTTTAATATGACGAGGCTGCTAGCTTCATCCACAACATCCTATTACACACCTCACTTGTACGACATGCCTGAGGTGGTAGTAGTCCTGTTCTTTCACTGTCTCATCACAGATCCCTTGGGAAGTATAAGTCACCAAGCTCCTAGTGGTCTACTTTATTTTAGCCAGATGATCAAACCATTTCATCCTGTACTCATAAGTAATAATTTGACTTTTAAGTTTCCTTAATGGACCTGTTTTCTCCTGAGTGGTTAAGACATTAAACAGCCAAAACCCTTGCTAAAAGAAGATAATACAACAGTGGGTGATGCTGGCAACCCTAATTTCCTACATCCTGCCACAAAAGCTAAACACTGTCACAAACACTATTTTCTGTGTTTTGTTCTCCCAATCATCCAGCCTGTTATCATTTACAGGCACAAATTTAAAAGAGGAATTTTTCATTACTTAAACTAGGTAAGCACATTGCCTGACTCTTGTGTCAAGGTCAAGAGTTCCACAGCAGGTACTGCCTTAGGGAAGTGAGATGTTAACAGACTTCGCTATGCTAGCACCAGGATTATGAGGTGAGGTGACCACTTCCCTTCCTCACTATCTTTGCTTTCTCTAACTCAACAGCAGAATCAAGCACCCATTTGCAGATGGGTAGCCTGGAGCGTGACATTACCAGGTATTCAGGACACAGAACGAAACATGAATGTACCAAGCATCACTCACCAGTATATTTGCTTCAATAATTCCAGGCTCGTCACATATAGACTCAACAAAGAAGAGCTTAAAGTTCCTCTTGACAGTGAACATGTCAACCAAAGTCTCTCGCCGGTGTCTGGTAGTGTTGGTAGCATCCACCACCTGAAAAGTGAACAAGATCTTATGTTTGCACATATGCTACACACATAAATGCAACCTTCATGCTAGTGCTTACAGAGTGCAATGACCTGTTTTAACTGTCATAAAAAAAAAAAAGAAAAAAAGGAAAAGTAAAGGTAAAGGCAGTCCCATAGCAGATACTGCCATAGGGGAGTGAAGTGTTAGAGACTTCACTGTACTAGGTCTAGCTTTAACAGGCAGAGTTGACCAATTCCCTGCCTTTGCCTTCCCTAACTCAAGAGCAGAGTCAGATACCAATTTACAGCTGGGTAGACTGCAATGTGACGCTACTATGCTTTGAACACAGCCCCTTTGCAGCAAGAAGCCAGAGCTCTAACCAATCAGTCAATCTGATGCTCATATCTGTCAAAAATGAGGGACAAAAAGTAGTACAGTTTAAGTTCACTGTGAACTCTCCTTTCAAAATAGGCTAGACAGGAAGGTAGCAGTCTATCTTCTTAATGGACCTGTTTTCTCCTGGGTGGTTAAGACATTAAACAGCCAAAACCCTTGCTTAAAGAAGATAATACAACGAATATAAGGTTGTGGGTGATGCTGGCAACCTAATTTCCTATAGAAGCTACATCCTGCCACAGAAGCTAAACATTGTCACAAAAACTACACACTGTTACAAAAGAAACTGCTACAAGAGCATACAACTACTTAGCTTTAGGCATACTGCAAGGGTACCTGGTCCATATGGAGCAAAATGGAACTTAAGAAAAAGGGGGTTATGGCTCGTTCTAATGAGCAGATTATACATCATGCTAGAACTACTCCTCAAGAGTTTCTTGTTTTCACTGACAGAACTTCAATTTCTAATGTTACAAATTTATACTTTCCCTTAAACTAAGAAGCTGTACTTAAATCGCTAAAGTGTGATGATGATGATGAACTTAAAGTAACTGGGACTCGTATGTTCTTGCTCGGATTAAGTTGGTTTATTAAATTACTAAAAGGGAAGAGGGGGGGGGGGGGGGAGAAGAGAGAGAGAAAAGAAGGGGGTGTGCTCAAATCCTGTGTGCTTTTAAGTAAATTTACGTGAAGGTGAAAATAAACCCATGTACTCACTTTCTACCATCTTAGTGAACTGTCACTATATAATGTTAGTTTATTCTAGACAGCAAATTCTATTTCCTTATGTTCCATGATGATTATTCCAGACTGCCTAATTGTTATCACAATGCTTTTTTTGACCTTAGGTAAATGTTATATCCATCTCCATCTCTGCTATGATCTTCTGACTAATTCTTTTTCACACATCAAGAACCGGAATGCATTTTGCTGATGCACAGCATGCAGGATGGCAAAGGCATGAAGCACTTTACGAAGCACTGGGTGGGAAACTTTGGAGCCTATTCTTATTATTCCATACTTTATAAAAAAATAATTAGCTCACTTTATTTTAAAATTACTAATTTTTTCTTTTAACTCATAAATTTGAAAAGGTACAGTATTCTACGAATGTAGGCTCATTTCTGACTGTTAATTACTTGTTGATTCATATAAATAAAATATTTTCAATCACTAATTCTAAAAGACCAACGCAAATACTGAATTACTGGGTTTCATATTATCAGTGTCCAACTGTAATACTTGAGTGTCTCAAATACTTCGATTTCCAGTTCACTTTTTCTAAAGCTATCCACATTTTTTTCTTTTGCCACTGTCCACTTAATTTCCAACCACTTACCAATGCCTACCATTTATAATTCCCAAATCATTAAAATCTAATGGGAACAAAAAGTATTAATGCAGAAATCACTAAAAATTAGGGATTAACAACATCACACTAATGAAATCAATAGGAGAAGATGGAGATGGTTAGGGCTACAACTAAAAATACACACTAACTGATATCCTCACGTAGCTCCGAAAGAAAACCAACAGGAGAAAGGGGACAGGGAAGGAATCATAGGAAGGACCTGGAATAAACTGCAGCTGCTCTTGACAGGTCAAAACTTAAATGAGTCAAGTGTGGCAGCGCCTTATACTCATGACTCCATTAAAAAAAACTTACTTACTTACATAGTCGTTCCCCTTCTACCATGAGGTGTAGAGGTTTAAAAAAAACACCCACCAAAAATAATTAGCATACATGCAAACCCTCATGAAGACCTGACGATTGGCCAAAAAAAAAAAATGATGACTGGAATAAAAATAAATTCACTGACAATCTGCCGTTGACTAGCACTAATACAAATCCACACATCAGCTGCTGATATTATGGAACCAAATTAACCCATCCATGATCCCCACTGACGATGGGCTAATATTGGAAACCCACCTTTGACCTATATGCATGACAGTAAACCAATGACTTCTTGATAAACTGGCATGGAAATAATACAAAACACCTCTTAATGGCTGGCATAAAAATATAGGAGGGAGAAGTAGATCACAGATTTTCAGTAAATATCCAGCATTAATAATTTAACAGAGTGCAGTCACTCATAAAAATATGCTTACGTAAAAGCCTCAAAATCAGGTGGCTGAAGACAGACAACATGAAAAACACTTGTGCTAGAAGCAGTGAGAGGCAAGAAGGATGAGATGGAATAAACATGCGCTGATCTAACTTCTAATGTAAATAATCAGGCCGTGATATAGAATCCATAGCAATCGAAGAAAAAAACAGAGAGGCAAAGAAACACACGGAGAAGAGTCAATACTGTGTACAGAACTTCTGTGATATTATGTTTTATCCTGGGGTAAGAAGCATCATTGTGCCACCCTTTGTGAAGAATACAGACAAGACTAACTACTTTCATCGCATTCGGGTTCCCTTACTCCTGACACTAGGGATCAAGTGTATAATGGTTTATAATGGTTTATAAGCCCAAGAAAGACAAAGACACTGAATGATTATTGATTTAATATAATTAATTAACACCCAGCAACTCACTTGCGTAGCTCTTGTGCTTCTTTATTGTCAGCCTTGAAAAACTCATGACTGCGATATTTATTTGTCTTTGCACGGCGATACTCTCCTACATTAAAGGCTGAATAAAAACAACACATACCCACATAAATAAATTTCCAAAATGGATTGCAGTGGTATAGGTAAGCATGTGTAAACATAAACAAATCTAGTTAACTTTTTATGATGTAATCAAGTTGCAAAAATAAACTATAACAAACTCAACCCACATGCACTGGACAAATTGTGTCTGTATAAACGATGACACTAATTCAAGTTTGTCATTTTCCTAGAGGTCACACATGAAAAACTCCAATAAAACCAACTCATTAATGAGGAACTGAGATTCCTGAAATCTCAAATGTCAAATCAGTCGACATACAGCTCTGAAACATGAGGAACTGAGATACCTGAAATCTCAAATGTCAAATCAGTCGACATATAGATCTGAAACATGAGGAACTGACATACCTGAAATCTCAAATGTCAAATCAGTCGACATATAGATCTGAAACATGAGGAACTGAGATACCTGAAATCTCAAATGTCAAATCAGTCGACATATAGCTCTGAAACATGAGGAACTGAGATACCTGAAATCTCAAATGTCAAATCAGTCGACATATAGATCTGAAACATGAGGAACTGAGATACCTGAAATCTCAAATGTCAAATCAGTCGACAAACAGCTCTGAAACATGAGGAACTGAGATACCTGAAATCTCAAATGTCAAATCAGTCGACATACAGCTCTGAAACATGAGGAACTGAGATACCTGAAATCTCAAATGTCAAATCAGTCGACATATAGATCTGAAACATGAGGAACTGAGATACCTGAAATCTCAAATGTCAAATCAGTCGACATATAGCTCTGAAACATGAGGAACTGAGATACCTGAAATCTCAAATGTCAAATCAGTCGACATACAGTTCTGAAACATGAGGAACTGAGATACCTGAAATCTCAAATGTCAAATCAGTCGACATATAGCTCTGAAACATGAGGAACTGAGATACCTGAAATCTCAAATGTCAAATTAGTCGACATATAGCTCTGAAACATGAGGAACTGAGATACCTGAAATCTCAAATGTCAAATCAGTCGACATATAGCTCTGAAACATGAGGAACTGAGATACCTGAAATCTCAAATGTCAAATCAGTCGACATATAGCTCTGAAACATGAGGAACTGAGATACCTGAAATCTCAAATGTCAAATCAGTCGACATATAGATCTGAAACATGAGGAACTGAGATACCTGAAATCTCAAATGTCAAATCAGTCGACATATAGATCTGAAACATGAGGAACTGAGATACCTGAAATCTCAAATATCAAATCAGTCGACATATAGCTCTGAAACATGAGGAAATGAGATACCTGAAATCTCAAATGTCAAATCAGTCGACATATAGATCTGAAACATGAGGAACTGAGATACCTGAAATTTCAAATGTCAAATCAGTCGACATACAGCTCTGAAACATGAGGAACTGAGATACCTGAAATCTCAAATGTCAAATCAGTCGACATACAGCTCTGAAACATGAGGAACTGAGATACCTGAAATCTCAAATGTCAAATCAGTCGACATATAGATCTGAAACATGAGGAACTGAGATACCTGAAATCTCAAATGTCAAATCAGTCGACATATAGCTCTGAAACATGAGGAACTGAGATACCTGAAATCTTAAATGTCAAATCTCAAATGTCAAATCAGTCGACATATAGCTCTGAAACATGAGGAACTGAGATACCTGAAATCTCAAATGTCAAATCAGTCGACATATAGATCTGAAACATGAGGAACTGAGATACCTGAAATCTCAAATGTCAAATCAGTCGACTTATAGATCTGAAACATGAGGAACTGAGATACCTGAAATCTCAAATCAGTCGACATATAGCTCTGAAACATGAGGAACTGAGATACCTGAAATCTAAAATGTCAAATCAGTCGACATATAGATCTGAAACATGAGGAACTGAGATACCTGAAATCTCAAATGTCAAATCAGTCGATATACAGCTCTGAAACATGAGGAACTGAGATACCTGAAATCTCAAATGTCAAATCAGTCGACATACAGCTCTGAAACATGAGGAACTGAGATACCTGAAATCTCAAATGTCAAATCAGTCGACATATAGATCTGAAACATGAGGAACTGAGATACCTGAAATCTCAAATGTCAAATCAGTCGACATATAGATCTGAAACATGAGGAACTGAGATACCTGAAATCTCAAATGTCAAATCAGTCAACATACAGCTCTGAAACATGAGGAACTGAGATACCTGAAATCTCAAATGTCAAATCAGTCGACATATAGATCTGAAACATGAGGAACTGAGATACCTGAAATCTCAAATGTCAAATCAGTCGACATATAGATCTGAAACATGAGGAACTGAGATACCTGAAATCTCAAATGTCAAATCAGTCGACATATAGCTCTGAAACATGAGGAACTGAGATACCTGAAATCTCAAATGTTAAATCAGTCGACATATAGATCTGAAACATGAGGAACTGAGATACCTGAAATCTCAAATGTCAAATCAGTCGACATATAGATCTGAAACATGAGGAACTGAGATACATGAAATCTCAAATGTCAAATCAGTCGACATATAGATCTGAAACATGAGGAACTGAGATACCTGAAATCTCAAATGTCAAATCAGTCGACATACAGCTCTGAAACATGAGGAACTGAGATACCTGAAATCTCAAATGTCAAATCAGTCGACATATAGATCTGAAACATGAGGAACTGAGATACCTGAAATCTCAAATGTCAAATCAGTCGACATATAGCTCTGAAACATGAGGAACTGAGATACCTGAAATCTCAAATGTCAAATCAGTTGACATACAGCTCTGAAACATGAGGAACTGAGATACCTGAAATCTCAAATGTCAAATCAGTCGACATACAGCTCTGAAACATGAGGAACTGAGATACCTGAAATCTCAAATGTCAAATCAGTCGACATATAGCTCTGAAACATGAGGAACTGAGATACCTGAAATCTCAAATGTCAAATCAGTCGACATATAGCTCTGAAACATGAGGAACTGAGATACCTGAAATCTCAAATGTCAAATCAGTCGACATATAGATCTGAAACATGAGGAACTGAGATACCTGAAATCTCAAATGTCAAATCAGTCAACATATAGCTCTGAAACATGAGAAACTGAGATACCTGAAATCCCAATCAGTCGACATATAGCTCTGAAACATGAGAAACTGAGATACCTGAAATCTCAAATGTCAAATCTCAAATCTCAAATGTCAAATCAGTCGACATATAGATCTGAAACATGCGGAACAGTAAACACAACAACCATGAAGTTATACTTGTACTTTCATAAATGGGTGCTTGTGTAGAACAGAAGATCTGAATTGGTATGACCAAGGGCACTAATGTGCAACTGATGACAAGAACCAGTGGAACAAGAGTTCAGAAGAAGATGCTGGAGATGGATAGGACATACATTGAGGAGACCTGTTGATAGCATTACAAGGCAGTCCTTGTTCTGGAATCCACAGGGTAAGATAAGCTGAGGTAGATAGAAAAAAACATGGAGAAGATAACTGGAGACCAAAATGAAGTCGAGGAAGAAGACAAGGAAGAAGACAAGGAAGAAGTCAAGGAAGAAGTCAAGGAAGAAGACAAGGAAGAAGTCAAGGAAGAAGTCAAGGAAGAAGTCAAGGAAGAAGTCAAGGAAGAAGACAAGGAAGAAGACAAGGAAGAAGTCAAGGAAGAATTCAAGGAAGAAGACAAGGAAGAAGTCAAGGAAGAAGACAAGGAAGAAGTCAAGGAAGAAGTCAAGGAAGAAGACAAGGAAGAAGTCAAGGAAGAAGACAAGGAAGAAGTCAAGGAAGAAGTCAAGGAAGAAGACAAGGAAGAAGACAAGGAAGAAGTCAAGGAAGAATTCAAGGAAGAAGACAAGGAAGAAGTCAAGGAAGAAGACAAGGAAGAAGTCAAGGAAGAAGTCAAGGAAGAAGTCAAGGAAGAAGTCAAGGAAGAAGTCAAGGAAGAATTCAAGGAAGAAGACAAGGAAGAAGTCAAGGAAGAAGACAAGGAAGAAGTCAAGGAAGAAGACAAGGAAGAAGACAAGGAAGAAGTCAAGGAAGAATTCAAGGAAGAAGACAAGGAAGAAGTCAAGGAAGAAGACAAGGAAGAAGTCAAGGAAGAAGTCAAGGAAGAAGACAAGGAAGAAGTCAAGGAAGAAGTCAAGGAAGAAGACAAGGAAGAAGACAAGGAAGAAGTCAAGGAAGAATTCAAGGAAGAAGACAAGGAAGAAGTCAAGGAAGAAGACAAGGAAGAAGTCAAGGAAGAAGTCAAGGAAGACGACAAGGAAGAAGACAAGGAAGAAGACAAGGAAGAAGTCAAGGAAGAAGACAAGGAAGAAGTCAAGGAAGAAGACAAGGAAGAAGTCAAGGAAGAAGTCAAGGAAGAAGTCAAGGAAGAAGTCAAGGAAGACGACAAGGAAGAAGACAAGGAAGAAGACAAGGAAGAAGTCAAGGAAGAAGACAAGGAAGAAGTCAAGGAAGAAGACAAGGAAGAAGTCAAGGAAGAAGTCAAGGAAGAAGTCAAGGAAGAAGTCAAGGAAGAAGTCAAGGAAGAAGACAAGGAAGAAGTCAAGGAAGAAGTCAAGGAAGAAGACAAGGAAGAAGTCAAGGAAGAATTCAAGGAAGAAGACAAGGAAGAAGTCAAGGAAGAAGACAAGGAAGAAGTCAAGGAAGAAGTCAAGGAAGACGACAAGGAAGAAGACAAGGAAGAAGACAAGGAAGAAGTCAAGGAAGAAGACAAGGAAGAAGTCAAGGAAGAAGACAAGGAAGAAGTCAAGGAAGAAGTCAAGGAAGAAGTCAAGGAAGAAGTCAAGGAAGACGACAAGGAAGAAGACAAGGAAGAAGACAAGGAAGAAGTCAAGGAAGAATTCAAGGAAGAAGTCAAGGAAGATGACAAGGAAGAAGACAAGGAAGAAGACAAGGAAGAAGTCAAGGAAGAATTCAAGGAAGAAGACAAGGAAGAAGTCAAGGAAGAAGTCAAGGAAGAAGACAAGGAAGAAGACAAGGAAGAAGTCAAGGAAGAATTCAAGGAAGAAGACAAGGAAGAAGTCAAGGAAGAATTCAAGGAAGAAGTCAAGGAAGAAGTCAAGGAAGAAGTCAAGGAAGAAGACAAGGAAGAAGTCAAGGAAGAAGTCAAGGAAGACGACAAGGAAGAAGACAAGGAAGAAGACAAGGAAGAAGTCAAGGAAGAAGACAAGGAAGAAGTCAAGGAAGAAGACAAGGAAGAAGTCAAGGAAGAATTCAAGGAAGAAGACAAGGAAGAAGACAAGGAAAGATATTGAGCTGAAAGCATGCCACAGGAGCACTTGGCGTATGTTTGTTGAAGAGGTAAAGGATCCCATTACACGCCCATTGAGGCATATTGGGAATATGGTGTTAGGCCCATATTTTCTTGACCATCAGCACACTAGGGGTGATGTGGTCAGCATCACGCCGGCCGCCTTAACCTTCCCAGAAGTTGCTCTGGTACCCAATCGGGGCTGGGTCTTCCCAGGAGCCGTTTGCGGCCTAAAAAAATCCCACATCATCTGGGGATCGAACCACTGACCACTGAGCTAGGAAGCCAGTGCACTAACCACTATGCTACCGCGGCTCCCATGTTTGTTGAAGGCCTATACTATTTTGGGAGTTGAAGGGTAGAGAATAAAAGAATTTAGGTATATTCTCTTTCTATGTATACATATATATGTGCAAATGCAACCCCTTCTACGATAACATTAATAAACAGCCTATTCATGAACATAACCTTCACCCCTTTAGCTAATGTCAACAATACATATCTGTTTTTAATAACATCATTAACATTGATTTCCTTTTTGGTCACCACACAACCTGTAACCACCACTGCACGTGGCCTGCAGGAAGCCTGAATGAAAGCAGTCATGTGATCTTATAGAGGCGGCTGCTGTAGCAATTTGTTGTACACGATGAATTGCCAGCCCTGTGTACAATTTCACATTAGCTGCCTTTTATGTCAAGCCTGAAGGAGCTGAGATCCTTTTCTTTCTCTGTCTCCTCATAGAGTCCCGTCAATTACACAAGGATATTTTTCAAGTACGTGTTTGATTCCAGACCACCGCAATAAAGCGAATATCACAATAAAGCGGGTCACATCCTTTGTTTTGGCTTCCCAGTGCATATAAAAGCCTAAACTCATGTTTACACTATGTCTATTAAGTGTGCAATAGCATTAGGTCTAAAATGAAGAATTTACTGTAAAATTAAAAACTTTAGTGCTTTAAAAAAAAATGCTAATCATCATCTGAGCCTTCAGCAAATTGTTATCCTTTAGTTGGTGGAGAACCAAAATCTATTGGAAGAAGGAGTCCCATTCTAATAAATAAACATGAATAATTTGAAAAAAAAAGAGCAATATCTGCGAAGCGCAATTAAGCGAGGTATGCCCGTATATTTTGCTCGGTAGGGTGCAGTCTGAATAACTTATATAATGGTACCTTGAGCTGAAGGCACAGGTCAGGATGACTTGGTATAAGTTTGTTGAATGCCTATGCTCATTGGGGCGCTAAAGTGTGATCATGAGGATGAACTTAAAGTAACTGGGGCTTAAATCATCACCGAAATGATCAAAATATTTTCTTTCTTAACATCATCAACGTAACACTCCTTTTGCTTACGTGAACAGAAGTAAACATCTTTACTAGAAATCATTAATGAATACTTCTTTTACTAATATGAACAAAACATCTTTACTAAAATCATAAATATATTATTCTTTTACTAATATGGAACAAAACCTTTACTAAAGTCATACATTTAATCTTCTTTTACAATTATGAACAAAACAAACATATTGACTAAAACTCATCAATAAAATCATCAATACATTCTTCTTTTGCTTTTATGAACAAAACATCGTTATTAATATTATCAATTTTTTTTTGTAACTAAAATTATCAACTTTCTTCTTTGACAAATATGAACAAAATATTGTTATTAACATTATCAGTGTACTTCTTTGCCTAATACAAACACACATGCTTAATAAAACACATAAAAGCATTCTTTATTTACTAACATGAACACATTCACTATAGCATCAGTCCTTTCTTTCTTTCTTTACAAATATGAACATCCTCACTAAATCATCAACATATTCTTCTTTTTCTAATATGAACAAAACATTTTTATTAAAACAACAAACTCTTTTACTACTAATATAAACAAATCAGCTTTACTAAAATCATCAATGCACTAGTTCTTTTTACTAATCTGAACAAAACAACTTTACTAAAATCATCAATGCATTGATCTTTTACTTATAAGAATAAAATATCTTTACTAATATCATCAGTGCATTCTTATTTTACTACTAAGAACAAAACACACTATTCAAGACAGCAGGATTACATATGCCTGATAAGCTTACCTTTTGTGGCAACCCCAATCCAGTTGAGATATCTGGTCAGTTTTTTCGATATGTAGGTCTTGCCCCTGGCTGGCAGACCAACCATGGCAATGACAGTTGGTGCTCGCAACACATGAGGGCAGGATGCTGGAAAAAAACAAAGATACGGTTTTATTGTTTGTTTGTCAGCATAAATCAGATCTGCTCCGTGTAGTTCCCGTGGGTCGCTGATGAGACAAAGAAAGAACAGGATGACTGCTCCCTCAGGCTTGTTGTACAAGGTGGCTAATATGAGGTTTGTGCATGGTGGCTGGCTTTCTCATCATGTAAAACTAATTGTTATGACAACCACTGCTGCATGAGCACGTGAGTACTTGATGCAGGCTTCCTGCAAGGGCACCAGCTACAGTGACGGCTCAATGCTCCATAGGGAGTGGTAGTCCTGTACTTTCTTTGTCTCGTCAGAGATCCCTCGAGAACTACACCTTGCAACTCTGGTTAAGATTCAATTACAGGCACTCGTTATATTCAAACAAGTAGTCTGCTGGGTTTCAGAGAAGACAAAACAGAGATGAGGAAAATTGCTTCCCCTGGCATGTCGTAATAGGTGGTTAATAAGAGGCTGTGCACGTGGGCTGGCAACCTCATCATGTACAACCAATTGTTGCAGCAACCATAGCTGAAAACGGACACGTATGCTTTAGTGCAGCTTTCTTGCAAGAGGACCAGATGGCGCAATGTAACTTTAGCCTAACCATTAATTATTACTTACCAGCAGTTCGTTTTGATTTAAAAACGTAATTAAAACAATGACCAAAAGGTTACGATAGCAAATGACTTTACATACATTTTGTTTTCAAAAATCTGAATATAATCTCTGTGATGCAAACATGGATAAAATATGTGTGCACGTTGTTTATTAATTATTTTTATTAAAATCTAACGAAAATATTTGTAGCAAACAAAGAAGCACTACATTTGATATTTCATATTTTGTTTGTTTAACTGTACGGCCCAGTCTGCCTGGTGTGTGTTTTTTTTTTAAAGCCCGATACAGGGTTAGGGATACGGTTAACTGTTATTTTTTCATCAGCGCAAGCGATACGGCCAACGTATCAATAGCCAACAAGACACCCTGCCGCTTGTGTCTACAGCAATGACACACTTTCACAACACACTCGTTAATATCTAAAATAAAAAAATGGTGGCTAACAAATGGAATATATTAATGAAGTTCGCTTGTCTTAATGTTGCATTGGCACACTGTGTAAACCGGATGTTGGATACTTGTTTTTATGTTTGCACACGGTAAAAGCAAGTTCTGCCTGTACCAAAACAGTGTCTGTTGTTTGTCCTTATAAAATACAGGTCTATGATTTTTTACTAAGAAGAAATCATCACCACAAACAATCACTATCTGATTTCTGTAAGTAACAAAATAAACACTTCTACGAGTTACATAAACAACGTGATAATCACATCTTGAAATTATATATATATATAGCCTATATATATATATATATATATATATATATATATATATATATATATATATATATATATATATATATAAGTTAGTTGCTTATCCTTTACAGGACGTGGCAATCAGCCCCAGCTTTTATTGGCTGTTTGTGATTTTTCTAGGCAATTTTTTTCATTCAGTAGTTTGCTATTGCTTTCTGAACGGTACGGCGCTTATACCATTGTTAAAAATCCACACAAAGCGATCTGCTACCAAACCGCCTGCAGCAGGTTTCGAACCTGGTATATCTGGATTATGAAACTGCGTTCATATCCATTAGGCCACAGACGCCGACATATATATATATATATATATATATATATATATATATATATATATATATATATATATATATATATATACATATAGATATATATATATATATATATATATATATATATATATATATATATAAACAACCATCGCTTCTGGGAGTTAGGTCTAGCCTATATAAATTATAAAACAAGCAGCGAAAAACAGAAAGAAAACCGTTCATACTCATAGTTTACTCAGCCTATATCAGAATCGAACTCAGAAAACGAAAACCACATAAGGAGCGGCGACAATAACAAAAAACCCCAAACAGCAGGGCAAAGAAGTTATATCACTATCAAACAATCAATATGCCTATATGTTTTATATACATATGACAACGTTTTGTCACATATCACATTTTACATCTTGCGACGAAAGATTGAATAAAATTGGAACAAGCCCAACCGAGTAAAACTGTGACGTCTGCGTGTATTTATGCGGTATCCTGTTCTTTATGCACAGCGTAATATGATCTGCGTTGTCGCTGCACCGGTATCACACATCCGTATTTCAACGGACTCAAAATATACTCGCCCACATACGACTCAATTTGGTCTTACTTTGAATATTTCCAACTTACAAAGGAAGGATATTGTTGTTGAGGCTTTTTTGGCTTAAAGTTTCAAAAAAGATAGGGGAGGATGGGGTAGCCGGCCATTTGCCCAACCCTCCTTAGTTATTGTTCACTACATGCATCGCAGGTTACTGTGCTAATACTTTTGGCTCCCCCTGTCGGGCCCAGGTAGAATACTAATGTGAAACTGGGGGACGTTATCCGACAGACACCAGCGAGGAGAAAATGCTGGCGGTGGAAAGGATACACGTTAAGAAAACCTGCTGATAGTATCACAAGGCAGTCTCTGTTCTAAAATCCCTAGGGTAAGAGAAATATTGAATACAACGCATGGAGAAGAGAAATGGAGACATACAATAAGGCGAATGCACGGAACCCATGAACGAGTATCCTAAGAGAAGGCGGTTTGGCGTGTGTTTGTTGAAGACCTGCGCTCAATGAGGACCCGAAAGGTAGTGATGATAATGATGGTGAAAAATGAAGCAGATGTTCGTTATAATGTTATGTTCACCGGGTTCTGTGCGTATTAAAGTAATCCGTGATGAAAACTAAAAGAAAGAATGAAAACTGGCTTGTTGTTTATGTTATATTTACATAATTTAATAGAATGAACTAATGTTCATCTTGTGGGTGAAGTTATCTTCAATTCAAATGTCAAGTCAGTCCAATTGTATGGCTCTGAAACATGGAGAACAAAAAACAACAATCAAAAAGTTACTGACTTTCATAAATGGGTGCTTGTGTAGAACAGAAAGTTTGAAGTTGTATGACAAGATCACTAATGTGGAGCTGATGACAAGATCACTAATGTGGAGCTGATGACAAGATCACTAATGTGGAGCTGATGACAAGATCACTAATGTGGAGCTGATGACAAGATCACTAATGTGGAGCTGATGAAAAGAACCAGACGCGCCCGTGGAACACGAGATGAGAAAATGCCGCTGGAGATCGATAGGACTCACACTGGTTAAGTACATGGGAGCATCAGGCGACCTATTACTCTTAAGGGTCCTACAGGCAGCGTGGTGCAACAAGACCATACCAAAGGATTGGGAGATTGCCATCATAACACCGATTTTCAAAAAGGGTGACAATCGACAATGTGGAAACCATAGAGGCATATCCCTTCTCAGTGTCCCTAGTAAAATCTACTCTAGAATCCTAGAGCAGAGACTCGACGCCTAGCTGAACCACAATTGGATGAAGTTCAGTGCGGATTCCGAGCAAACCGAAGTACTCAAGACCTAATCTTCCACTCAGACAGCTGGATGAAAAGGCCCTTGAGTATAAGAGTGAGATCCATCTTTGTTTCATAGATCTGCAAAAGGCATTTGACAGGGTCCCCTGGAGCAAACTTTGGGACTGTTTGGCAAGGAAGAATATTCCAGCACCCCTGAATCATGCTATACAGAGCTTCTACAAGTCTTGCAGAAATTATGTGAGGACAGCAAACCCGAAGTCAGAAGAGTTCAGGACCACCACTGGTGTAAGACAAGGTGATATCCTGACACCTTAAGGAACACATAAGGAAGGGAAACCCGAGGCCTGTAAACAGTAAATTAATATTAGACAAACATAAAGGTATGTTTTCAGGCACTCGTAAGAAATAAAGAAGTAGAACACTTGGACAACAGAAAAACAACAGACGTGAGTGGCTTACCCAGGGTTCGAACACAGTACCTTCCGTACGACAACTCGGCCTATAATACAAGCGAAATCACACTGACCCCCACGGCCAGAACTAGGGCATCCCCATAAAAGGATGCAAACTTACTGACTAGTCATGTGTGCAAGACAACACCGAAATATAATACACAACTCAGCCCATTAATGACGCAATCACAGTTGTTCCTCTACAGCAGTATATTGCAGAAACAAGACAAAGACCTTGATCCAGCTAAATGAGTAGAAGACCTAAGGACACCATAGGTAATAAGAACAGAGGGTAGGTTTCTGGTATTGTATAAACATTAATAACACATAAGGAAGGGAAACCCGAAGTACGGAAGGTACTGTGTTCGAACCCTGGGTAAGCCCCTCACGTCTGTTGTTTTTCTGTTGTCCAAGTGTTCTACTTCTTTATTTCTTACGAGTGCCTGAAAACATACCTTTATGTTTGTCTAATATTAATTTACTGTTTACAGGCCTCGGGTTTCCCTTCCTTATGTGTTATTAATACCAACGGGCTGATCACCCGTTTGCCAGTCACTTCGATTACGGAAACAACAGCAAATGGATTGATTTGCTGTTGCCCTAAAGACGCCAATAGGTGTGATGGGAAACAATGGCAAAGAAAACCTATCTACTGTTGCCCTAAGACGCCACTAGGCGTAATGGCCACTGACTGCTTTGACGGTCGGTGGCTAAGGACGGAAGAAGAAGAAGATGTGTTATTAATGTTTATAAAATACCAGAAACCTACCCTCTGTTCTATACTACTGTCCTTAAGTCTTCTATCATTTACTGGACACAGTATCAAGGTCTTTGTCTTGTTTGGACTGACATATACTGCTGTATAGAGGAACAACAGAAGTGATTGCGTCATTAATGGGCTGAGTTGCCCACTGTATACTTCCGGTGTTGTCTTGTATTTCACACTGATGACTAGTCAGTAAAGCATCCTTTTATGGGGATGCCTAGCTGGCCGTGGGGTCAGTGTGATTCGCTTGTATAGCTAGGCGGAGTTGTCGTACGGAAGGTACTGTGTTCGAACCCTGGGTAAGCCACTCACGTCTGTTGTTTTTCTGTTGTCCAAGTGTTCTACTTCTTTATTTCTTACGAGTGCCTGAAAACATACCTTTATGTTTGTCTAATATTAATTTCCTGACACGTTATCTTTTCATACTCCTCATGCACGATGTCATCAAGGCATGTAAGGAGAGAAAAAGAAAGTATTCAGTGGGGTACTGGAAGATGAGACAGGTCTGTATTTCAGAGCTGGCAATTGCTGATGATGTTGCCCTGATTGCTAAATCAGAGGCACATCTCCAATCCAACCTGCAAGTCTGGAAGGAAGAGCTGGAGAAGAGAGGGATGGTCATAAGCAGTTCTAAAACAAAATACATGGTGATATCACGAGAAAAAAGAAGAGTTTAAGCTGGGAGAACATGTCCTGGAGCAGGTCGACTACTTTAAATACCTCGGAGCTATTATAAACCGAAAGGGAGGCATCAAAGATGAGTTGGCCACTCGAAAAGCAGCAGCTGGGAGACTTTTTCAGGCCATAAATCGAGGATTCCTCAGCAAGAGAGAAGTTGGTAAGAAAACGAAGATGGCTGTATACCTCTCCACCTATGTCCCAGTCTTGACATATGGATGCGAGTCATGGGCAATGACTACAACCCACAAAAGCCAGATCCAAACCTCAGAAATGAGGTATCTGAGGAAGGTGGTTGAAGTAACAAGAAGAGACATGGTCCGCAACCAGACGATACGTCAAGGCCTAAAATCCTACCCTCTGCAGACCCAAGTAGAACAGTCCCAACTAAGATGGTTTGGCCATGTCTGCAGAATGGGAGAAGATCGGCTACCACGACAAGCATGCGAAACAAAGAGCCAGGGATCTAGATCCCCAGGACGACCCAGAGTCCGCTGGGAGGACAACATTAAACAATCTTTGAAGGACCGAGGACTAGAATGGAACCAGGCCAGGAGGAAGACAGCCGATAGGATAGTATGGCGCTCTCTATTCCAAACCTCTACACCTCACGGTAGAAGGGGAACGACTAAGTAAGTAAGTAAGTAGGTTTAAACAAGCGGCTTTAAAAAAAAAAATTGAAGCCAACGAAAACTTCGTGTTGATATATGTGATATGGAACTGGGAGTTTTCAATCAAACTAGCCTCATCTGTAAGCTTGTTCCTTACTTTTACAAATATTACATTATTATTCTCAAGCATTACCGTAGTTTTATTCTGCCTAAAATTTCTTATCACAAGAAATAAGGAGCTTGTGTTTGCGCAACTGGCAACGACAAAATTTAAGACAAGCAGCGGCCTTGTGAGTTTATGAAGCCCGCGTGAAGATATGTATGTTTATTTTCAAGTAAGTTGGGTTGGCGATGCTGGCAAATTGTTAACAGTGATGGCCTCTGATATGCCTCTCATGCCGAATTCAGTAATGTCTTGTGCTAAGCACTTAAAGCACTTTTTTGTGTGTGCATGAACTGCAAGATTACTCCTCCATTTCACAAAAGGTAAAAAAATATGGGGACCGAAGGCGTTAAAAATATGGGCTCCTTGTCGGTGTCTGCGTTGCTCCGTCTCTTCAGCCTAACCCCAATCAAGCTCTGTTGTTCTAACTGTGCTGGAAATGGAGTAAGTATGTCAATGTAGTCCTAAAGCAGATACTGCCACAAGACAGCGAAGTGTTAGAGACTTCATTATATTAGTAACCAGTTCCCTTCTTCGCTGCCTTTGCCTTCCCTAAATCACAAGCAGAGTCAGGTAGCCCTTTTACAGCTTGGCAGACTGGAGCGTCAGGCTACCAGGCTTCGATCCCGAAACCTAATAAATGTGCCGAGAGAGGAAAGCGCTCTAACCGCTGAGCCACTCTGACACTCTGTAAGTATGTGGAGAAAGAAAAGATCTGCAGAAAATACATTTCTGACACAGATATTACCTGGCGACATCAGTACCTTATGTTCGACCTTTTGTTTATGCTGGCTTTTGTAACGATTCACTCGTCTTACCCGCAGCTCAAGACATGTATGCACATGTCACATTCCTAGCACGCAGCAAATGCAGCTGCTGCACTAAATCAAACCAGCTATCTCTGCCCTGCATTGAAGAGATGTGTGTGTGAAGAACGATGCCGAAAACTGACATTGATGAATTACCTGGATCCTTCAAGTAGCATTCGGTTTGCTTCCACACACATAGAATAGCGTCACCAACGACAAGAAATGTAAAACATAAATAAATACAATATGAGAGTGGCACGCGAAATGCTTGCGTGCAGACCCGTCTACGAGGGATTTTTCACAGTGATGCGAGGTCCCGTGATGTCTTGCCAAAACAAGAATATACACCACTGAACACTGTGACAACTGACAATGCATAACAGAAGCGACTAACAAAAAGTGTCCATTCTTTCCCGATAATACTGACTATACGTGTTAACATGAGATTTTTAAAATGTAAGATATACATAGCGTTAGCAGCCTGTGCGATCGCCTACATACATAGCGCTACAGCCTGTGTGATCACCTACATGCATAGCGCTACAGCCTGTGTGATCGTCTACATACATAGCGCTAGCAGCCTGTGTGATCGTCTACATACATAGTGCTTGCAGCCTGTGTGATCGTCTACTTAGATATCACTACAGCCTGTGTGATCACCTACATACATAGCGCTAGCATCCTGTAAGATCGCCTACATACATAGCGCTACAGCCTGTGTGATCGCCTACATACATAGCGCTACAGCATGTGTGATCGCCTACATTGCGCTAGCAGCCTGTGCGATCGCCTACATACATAGCGCTACAGCCTGTGTGATGTCCTACATACATATCGCTAGAGCCTGGGTGATCGCTTACATACATAGCGCTACAGCCTGTGTGATCGCCGATATACATAGCGCTAGCAGCCTGTGTGATCGCCTACACACATAGCGCTAGCCTGTGTGATCGCCTACATACATAGCGCTAAGCCTGTGTGATCGCCTACATACATAGCGCTGGCAGCCTGTGTGATCGCCTACATACACAGCGCTACAGCCTGTGTGATCGCCTACATACATAGCGCTAGCCTGTGTGATCGCCTACATACATAGCGTTAGCAGCCTGTGTGATCGCCTACATACACTGCGCTACGGCCTGTGTGATCGCCTATATACATAGCGCTAAGGCCTGTGCGATCGCCTACATACATAGTGCTAGCAGCCTGTGCGATCGCCTACATATATGGCGCTACGGCCTGTGCGATCGGCTGTGTCTTTTTTTTCAATGAAAGTAGCACAGTTCTAAAATATGTCCTTTTACAGTGGAAACAATGTTTAAAAATTAATAGCTAAACAGACTAAACAGAATGTCCTGAAAGAAGTCAACATGCAAAGGCGTAAAGAATGCTTATTACAAAACAACAGAAACAGGTAGTCTTACTTTTATCGGACGTACCAGAGGACGAAAAAAAAAAAAAAAAACAGAAATTAACATCAACTACATTATTAACTGTACCTAAGAAAATTGCAAATTGGCAAACTGTAAATTTCTGTAATACTCTGAGACTGGGTACTAAAACATGCTTACAATGCCCATTTTCAGTACTCTAGCAAAATAAACATGCAAGTCCTAACAAACGCCAAATCGTCATGCCAACTTACATATGTGATGCCCACAACGACTACATCTGCGAAGAGTCCAACAAATTGGGGACTTCTGGGACTCTCCGCTTCTAGGCATCCAGCCACTCAGTGTTCTCTGCCTCTGCCCGCTGGCTGCTGGTTGGGTGGTCACGTTAACCATGCTTTGACATGGCATAATCACGTCACCGGATTCTATATATGCACCCTGTGCCGACGACACACTGGTGCTGTTATCGTTACTACAGTCTTGGTTTCGCTGTGGATCCACCGCGTTCGTGACGTACAGGTCTGAGTTGAGTGTCACGCTATGGGCGTCATGCTGAGGTTTTACTGATCCCATCTCGTTTGTAGTCGGAAAACCCGACATCTTGTTAGGATCTACAGACTGCAGTCTTTGCGATTTTGATACGCTGTTTCTTGTAATCATGCTAGCTTGTGGAAGGACAGCAAGTAAGGATTTAGTGCATGTGCTCTCGTGTCCTACCAACTTCTCAGGCTTGCATATCCCAGATGGGGGTTCAGACGAGCTCACAAAACTTGGCGAACCAGAGACAAACACACAAGTGTTGCATACGTTATCTGATTAAAGCTCCTTGCAACCTTCCTGCACTGTCGAGTCGAAACATGTTCCACAATAATGACAACGCACTTGCCAAATTTTTATTGATCAAATTATTCGATCTTGTTGTATTCGTGTGCTAAATTGTTAATGCGGACATAGCAAAGCTCTATATTAGTTAACAGCTTAACAGCTTATATTAGTTAGCTAGCTGTCTGTGAAATCAACACATCCCGTCCCCTCCCAAAAACACATGACCACCCCCCCCCCCAACAAAGATGCACTACGATAAAATCCCCTCAACAAAGATGCACAACGATAAAATGCAGGAGTGTTTAAGTTGTTTACACCTGATCTCGCTCGTCAAAGAACAAACTTATACTTTTGGTTGAAATGAAGAAAGGTTGGCCGTGTTCTTTAAGTCTTCCTAGTAAGTCGCCAACGTCGTTAGGGTTAGGATTAAGGTTAGGTTTAGGGTTAAGTTTTGGACTTCTAACCCTAACCCTTATCCCTTTTTACTGCGTCTCTGAATTCTTTTTTTTTTTTTTTTTAGGGCCGTATCGAATAGACGGCCCCAGTGTTCTTCAAAGTAACCATTTATGTTATGTCACAGGTGGTTGTAGAGTTGCCGAGTTGATATAGTATGATGAAGACTGTATGAACTCAGATACGTAAAATAAGAAAAAAAAAGTAAGCTAGCTCTCAACGCAATATAGAAAAATTGACTAGCTCAACAAACAATATATCACTGCATGGTATTGGGCCGAAGGGCGAGAGCCCAAGCTCCGCTAGATCAATTAACACAAAAACAAACAGTATAGACAAACAAGAAAGCTAGCTGGCGACATAATAGAGAAAGATTAAATAGCTCAAGAAATTATTTAGAAAAATGTGTAAGTTAGCTCATAACACAGTCTAGAAAAACTGATTAGCTTAACAAACAGTATAGACAAACAAGAATGCTAGCTGGCGACACAACAGAGAAAGATTGAATAGCTCAAGAAATTATATAGAAAAATAAGTAAGTTAGCTCATAACACGGTCTAGAAAAACTGATTAGCTTAACAAACAATATAGACAATCAAGAAGGCTAGCTGGCGACACAATAGAGAAAGATCAAATTGCTCAAGAGATATTATAGAAAAATAAGTAAGCTAGCTTGTGACAAAATTAAGTAAGCTAGTTTAAGACACCGTGTAGAAACTAACACAGGTAATGGAATAATGTCGCTGTAGGCAAGGGCAGCAGATGACATTGCACTACTCGCGCATTCACACCAACACATTCAAGACAAAACCGATAGACTGAATAAGTATGGCCAGCAGGTTGGCCTGAACATCAATTTGAAGAAGACAGAGGTCATGACACTAAATGTGGGCAATCCTGAGCCAATAACAGTAAGGAACCAGAAGTTAGAACAGACAGACACATTTACTTACCTAGGAAGCATAGTAACACCTGACGGCGGAACAAGCAAGGACATAAACAACAGAATGAATAAAGCGAGAACAGCCTTTGCTGTTCTCAACAACATTTGGAAGTCTTCCCAGTTGTCGCGAGAGACGAATGAGTTTGTATTTCGTTTCTATACCCATTGTGTGCATACCAGACAGTCGTGGGAAACCCACTAATTTTACAAGAAATGTTTACAGAACACTGAGACAACACGCAACATCATTCACCTGAAATGGTTTCACAACACGCGGACATTGCACCAACAGACTATCGGAATAATTGATACTAAGTTGCGGATATGTTTACACAGGGCCAGTGTTAACCAAGTATTGTTGTGACTAAGGGAGACTTAAAGTCTGCACAAGGACAACCTGAAAGCAGTATGAATACGAAATTATAACGAGAAGAACAACACTGTACGTGCCCCAAAGGACGCACACAGACAGTTTGTCTGGGAGAGGAACAACAAGGAAACGATAATAGAAAAATATTACAGGAAATGTACCCAGGAATGAGGACTGAATGTCTGACGAAAGGAAAACAAACGAATTTTCACATGACCCAAGAAGCGACCCGAAAAATAGCCCTAGGCGATTCAGACAGTATATACTGAACGAAATCTATCGTTCGGGCAATGGTATGAAAAATCATTCCGCCCGCATATACTGGTTCCATATTTCACGAGGAAGATTCAGGCCAAGTGTCAGTGAAATTCATGATATGGACATCAAGGTTAGTGTAATATAGATTTGTACCTTATATCATTATATCTTAACCTCAGTCAGATTATATATACATATTTCCCATATATATAAATAAATATAACACTGTAAATACCAGTCACGTTTATTATAATATTATATCGCATACTCATAAGTACAGATTGCAATAAACACCATGCAAAGAATTATTATACTTATAAGATCGCACAGTTTCATTAATTATAATGAAGTAAATACAAGACACGTTTATTTTGTCTCTTACATTACCTGTTAACCGTACAGTAAACACCGCACAGTCATTCATTATAAGGATAAGATTTCACAGACACAAACACACCGCATGCGGAGCATAGGTTACGGGGTATTTATACGGGATTATCCTTTTATCCATCGCAGTGGTAGAGACCGGGGACCTTTGAGATAACTCAGCCTTTGTCTACTACGTTGCGGGCGTTAATTACGGGACAAGCTAAAAAGTAGGGCCGACCAGAGATACTGCGACGACACGCATCTCACATGTAATTAACGGCACCCACTTTACCCATTCTCCACGGGGGTTTTTGAGAAAGGAATTCGCCAGACGGTGAAGGGTCTTTCCATCATCCGCAGCCACCCATGCAGAACAGGGTGCAGACAATACCAATGCAGGATTGTTGCATTACTAAAGAGCTGTCCACGTTACTTTAATTATCGGAAGGGGCAAGAGCCGACGGACGATTTGTAAACCAGCGCCTACGCAAATTATTGAGATACAAAATTACTTGTAGTAATGGACAGATTCTCCCAGTGAAATATATGCGCCAACAAATACCAAGATATAACCTGCTTCCACCATCATCACCACCCGAGACCAATATCTTCACCACACAGGGACATCTGCATATCAGCGGAAGTCTCCACCGCATAACATTGTTTAAACAACAACATAGGAACACGCCAGCTCAGACACGCGGCGCAATGTCAACACTCGCTTTGTGAGCGACAAAAAGAACAGGCCATCGACACCTGACGAAATCCAGTGGACCGTCCAGTGTTATTGAATGCAGACTAAGACTTGCCCGTGTATACAAATTCCCAGAGTTTTATTGACAGTCATTCCGAGCCCCGAATCAAGATATCCTTTTTTGTTGGGGTTAAGATTAGGTTAATTCATCATCATCATCACATCGTGTAGACTTAAGTTTAGTGAGTGTATTTTTTGCCTAACTATTATCTTCTTTTCCAGGCATAGTTAGGTTAGTTCTTATTACATTTGTATTGTTGTAACTGAATGTTGTTATATTTCAGTATTTTAATAAACGTTGTAGTTGTGGTTACATTACCCACACACGTTATTACATATATAGAGAAGGAACGAAAGTGTGCGAAAGAGACATACTGTTCTTCTTCTCTTTCTCTTCTGTTCACTCAGTGTAATAGGGGAGTGGGGGCTCGTTAGTATTATAATATAGAGAGGGAGATTGAGTGGTAGGAGGTATATGTCACGAGATCCAGAATCACTGGGGCTATATGCTGGGAACTCATCCCAAAGTCTTATATTCACCTTCTCCACTCCTGCTGCTCATCTTCAACCGGGTGCCAGGCGAATCTGAGCCATTGACAAAGCCGGCACCTCACAGATAACTCTCTTTGGTTACCCTCACAGGGGTAACATTGTGACACCAGTACAGCACAAACACTAAATTAAGACTGTATGAGAGCTGTGTACTTTCTGTGCTTCTCTATGGTGCGGAATGTTGGAGAGTAACAGAGAAGGAAATGTCGAAACTGTCCTCCTTCCACACAATCTGCCTAAGGAAAATTCTCCGAATCTTTTGGCCAAACACCATCAGCAATCAAGAACTACTTATTCGGAGTAACCAGGAGGACATGCACACCATCATAGCTGGCAGACGCTGGAGTTGGGTTGGCCATGTCCTCAGAAGGGACCCTAATACCATCACAAGAACAGCTATGCTATGGACCCCCGAGGGAAAGCGAAAGAGAGGCCGACCAAAAACAACTTGGCAGAGAACTGTGGAAGCTGAGATGCAAAGAATGAACCACAGTTGGGGCACTGTACGAAGGATGGCCGCCGACCGAGCAAAGTGGAATCAATTTGTTGCTGCCCTACAAGACGCCACCAGGCGTGATGGCCGCTGACTGCTTTGACGGTTGGCGGTTATGGATCAAAGAAGAAAAGAAGAAGAAGGCAAGGGCAGCCTCTTAGAAATACATATAGTAGAACCTCCATTATCCGAATGTAAAAAATTCGAACGAGCCCCCATTGTTTTATGCTGGCACCAGACAGTGAGAAGTGTGCCTGTGCTAAACCAAAATGTGTCCTTGGTGGTAAGAGTTGTAGGTGAGAAAGTGTCAATTTTTAACTCTCACATTCATCTGATCAGTTTGCTTAGTGCGAGTGTGATTGTTTTGTTTTACATAGTTTTACTTTTACCGTACCGTAGCTAAGGGATATTCGTCTTCTAAAAAGAAGCAGATATTTTCAACAACTGAAACGAAGACTGAGATGTTAAACAGGCTTTCAAAAAGAGAAAGCAGGTCTGCGTTAGTCAAACTGTATGACGCTGGAATATCAGCCATAAGAGTTATTAATAATAATAACCAACAAACAACTTAAATTTCGCATCGAAACATGATTCAGATGATGGGTCTACACTCACAGAAATGTTCATAGTGCTACAGACTGCGACAGCTTCGTACGAGAAACAAACTGAATGCTGTCTAAATCAACTACTCTTGCTGAAAAAGTGAGAGACTTGAACAGAAGTTAAAAAATGGTGTTGTTGATTGTTCCAGTTGTCCTGTTACCAATGAATAAAAGTACGTTAAGTGTAGCTCCGGTTTTTATAAGTGTAGCCTTTTCTCTCTCCAGAATAGTATTTTCGATACGTTCGAAAATGCGAACGAATTAGAAAAACGACCTGCACCCAGTCATAACCAGTTCGGATGATCGAGGTTCTACTGTAATATGAATACTGACCGCAACTGTATTACATTATATACATAGTCAAATAATTATAGTCAGATAATCCATAATTAATAAGTTTGTTTATTTTATAATGTTAGACCTGGCTAGTCGATGGGCGTTTGCTTAGGATTCAGAAAATGTTAGCATACGTGTATTTAAGTACTCCAGTAGAAAACCTGTAGGCGCACTAGGAAATACTCATGTAATTTCACTTAATAACAGAAGTCAAATGCTCACTGTGTAACTGTGTCCATTGTCTGTGATGTATTCGCTATGAATGCAAAATCTGATATAGACGGTTAATAGAATAAATCACAGTCACTAGCATATAGTTTAACGTAAAAATAAATCACGAGTCAAAACAAACGTTCAGGCATAAAACGAGCTTAGAAACAATGAATATAGCACACTCTGTAACACTAAGCTATGAGCTAAGGTTCGTTTTCACCAAAATTAAAGAGCGCCAAACCTAAATCTTGACAGAGATCAACAACTTACGCTACAATGAATGTTATAATGACAGATCGATAAAGCCAACCACTGCTTCTGAGCTGAGGATCACAGGGGTAAAGTACGTAATTTACAGGCCTTTCAGATTCAGCTTTTTCGACCACTGATGTCAGGAATGTATATCATCATCATCATCTCCATTCAGCTAACCAAGGAGTATATACCTTCAACAAACTTATGCCAAGTTTTTCATTCACGTGCCATCAGCTCAAGGTCTTTCTACGTCTCATTAATCCCTTCATGTCTGTCTCCAGTTCTCTTCTCCACGCGTTCTTTCGTCTCCCTATACCTCTCTTACCCTGGGGATTTCAGAACAAGGAATGCCGGGTAATGCTATTAACATGTTTCCTCAATGTGCGTCTTATCCAACTCCAGCGACTTCGTCTCATATTTAGTTCCACTTACATTTGTCTGGTTCATTGTGTTCTGTTGTCACATTTGTCTGGTTCATTGTGTTCTGTTGTCACATTTGTCTGGTTCATTGTGTTCTGTTGTCACATTTGTGTGGTTCATTGTGTTCTGTTGTCACATTTGTCTGGTTCATTGTGTTCTGTTGTCACATTTGTCTGGTTCATTGTGTTCTGTTGTCACATTTGTGTGGTTCATTGTGTTCTGTTGTCACATTTGTGTGGTTCATTGTGTTCTGTTGTCACATTTGTCTGGTTCATTGTGTTCTGTTGTCACATTTGTCTGGTTCATTGTGTTCTGTTGTCACATTTGTCTGGTTCATTGTGTTCTGTTGTCACATTTGTGTGGTTCATTGTGTTCTGTTGTCACATTTGTCTGGTTCATTGTGTTCTGTTGTCACATTTGTCTGGTTCATTGTGTTCTGTTGTCACATTTGTCTGGTTCATTGTGTTCTGTTGTCACATTTGTCTGGTTCATTGTGTTCTGTTGTCACATTTGTGTGGTTCATTGTGTTCTGTTGTCACATTTGTCTGGTTCATTGTGTTCTGTTGTCACATTTGTGTGGTTCATTGTGTTCTGTTGTCACATTTGTCTGGTTCATTGTGTTCTGTTGTCGATTTTTAACAATTCATTAGTTTCCTTTATTATCTTGCCTGTGGAGTATACTTTCAACAAATACACCCCCAGCCTTCCTGTCTTGTGCGATCCGTTCAAAACAGATTTGGTAGAATATCTAGGTGACATAGAGGGGGAAAACAACGATTGTTCAAGCTAGAGACTTTTAGGACTAGTCCTCTCCTGCCGGGGTTTAAAAGCGCGGTAACCTCGTGATTAAAGGTACTTTCTTCTGTGGTTCCCAGTGAAAACTCGCGAGCTATCTTACAAACATGCTCTTTAATCGTGAACTACATGATACAGGAATGTGATTATTTCTTGTAAGTGAAGTTAACATTCAGTAAGATATTTAGTTTGAGTTTTCCACTGCTCTGGTGATTGAACTGCAGGAAGAAAATCGTCTGGCAGAGATCAACAGTTACATAAGTGTTGCACTTAGCCCAAATACTTGAAACCTGAAAACAGGCATGATTTGATCAAGATAGATCTTTAGAAAGGTCAGTGTTTCTCTAGATCCCCACAGCTCCTGTGCTGTTCGTCACTGGTCTGAACACTGTTCGTCACTGGTCTGAACACACAAATATCTAAAACCAGTGTAAGGCTTACGTTCAACGGACATTTCGAATCAGCAACTGTTATGTGATTGCATAGATTGTGAATAAACGAAATGTATTTCCTTCGGTCCCACGTGACTAAGGAGCATCCTCAGAACGCATTGTTTTTAAAGGCTGATCAATAACCGGTAGTTACTCTTCCAAAAATAGACAGGAAAACTGCGAACAATGATAACCAGAAGGTTTGAATCTTGATTTGTCACGTTTTTAGACGAGACTCTCGGGAAAACAAAGAAAACTATTACATCCTGCACTTAGAAAGAAAAAAATGGACAGGACAGGCGCATTAAGTACGAACACAGAACAATCAGAGCTCTTAGATAAGAATGATATCTGAGTCATAAATAAAAGATGACAATTGACCAAGTGATGCGAAAAAGACGTTTTGACATCCTACGTGGCGTAATTGGCCCGAGATTAATGAATTACTGTAAATCCTCAACGATAATGAAAATCAAACAGACTCTAATGAGAGGACACACCGAAGGAATTGACAGCTTGACAGCTAACAGACAACGTAAATCTGTGATGAAAGATACAAAAATTAGTTGGCCAAGATAAAATAGATGGAATACCGAGAAAATGAAAAGACCAAAGTGGAAGCCGCCTACATTCGTCCATGCGACCACAAACTGTAACTAAAGAAGTGACGATATCTTCTAGAAAGTGAGGTGACCAAGAAAAGCAAAACATTCATCTACTCTTCTTCTTCTTTGATCCTTAGCAGCCGACCGTCAAAGCAGTAAGTGGCCATCACGCCTGGTGGCGTCTTGTAGGGCAACAACAAATTGATTCCACTTTGCTCGGTCGGTGGCCATCCTTCGTACAGTGCCCCAACTCTGGTTCATTCTTTGCATCTCAGCCTCCACAGTCCTCTGCCAAGTTGTTTTTGGTCTGCCTCTCTTTCGTTTTCCTTCAGGGGTCCATAGCATAGCTGTTCTTGTGATGGCATCGAGGTCTCTTCTGAGGACATGGCCAACCCAGCTCCAGCGTCTACCAGCTATGATGGTGTGCATGTCCTCTTGCTTGCTCCGAGTAAGCAGATCTTGGTTGGTGATGGTATTTCACCGAATCTTTTGGCCGAATACCATCATCTACTCTGGTGCTGATATATTTTTATAATGAGTGTGTGCGAAGAATAAAATGATATTAATATGATATGATAGGATCACCAATATGGAACTGATGTCAAGAACTGCGTAAATACTAATGGTACAAGAAGTGAGGAAAGGGTGTTAGTTAGGATATGGATAAGCATTTAGGATAGCAGTACAAGGCAGCCCTTGATCTAGAACCCCCAAGTTAAAGGAAATAAAAGGACACCTAATATACGTGGACAAGAGAAATGTAGACACACACACACAAAAACAAGAATTAAAAAAAAAGTCAAGGAAAGAAGGACCAACCCTCCACGAGTGGCTTATAGGAAAAAGCGAAGAAGATGGTGTTCAGTGTCCGACAGATCAATCCTTTTTGGTTTTTAAAATAGGTAGCACTTTCTATAGCCTGACGTGATAGACCATTTATGAGACAACACAATGTGTCCAGTCTATAGCCTGACTTTTGATACAACATTTCTGAAAACCCCCAAGATTATGGCTATTAAAACGTAGCAACTCAAAATTAAACTGTATGCACTGTCCTGTTCGTCAGATTCAAAGTAATACTACTCTCACATGTACTGAACATTAAAAAAAAAACAATACTGTATCCTATCTTTATTATGTTACCTCCCGCTTCGTGACTATGAATCTCATCATAAATATAAAATACGGATAGTTCAATCACAGAATAGGCTTACATTTAAAAATAAAAATAGTCTTCATAATTCATTAAAAAATCACAGACTTCTAAAAGAATTCACCATTTGGGGGTCGGAGTGGTTAAGAGGTATGGCGACCATCTCTATTTCTAAAAGTCCCGGGGTTCGGATCCCAGTATAGGGAATATATTTGATGAAATTTTTTTTCAGAGGCAGTGAATCCTAATGATGTCATACTCCCCCCCCTCTCTCTCTCTCTCTCTCTCTCTCTCTCTCTCTCTCTATCTTTCTCTCTCCCTGTTCTCCTGGATAGAGATCGGATGCCTAGCCTTCTCGGATAAGGGCGAAAAAGAGGAAGTTCCGTGTGCACGTTGCGCACGTTAAAGATTCCTCGGCAGCTGGACATCGTAAAGAGTAGGTCATCCGGCCGCTGCCCTGGCCAAATTTAAACATTAGGAAAACCTACCTACCACAAAAATATTTACAGAATGTCTGATTCCTGTATACACACATTTGGATCATCGCCGGTGCTACGGAGTTCGTGCACTGTGCTGAGATTCTCCTTGTGTGATCTAAGGGAGGAGATCGGAGCACTGACGGAGTTGTCCAGGCGCAATGAAAATGGTTCTTAAAATCAAACTAAACCAATGACCATTCTGTTGGACTAATACTGTATCCTATCTTGATTATGTCATCTCATCCTTCAAACAGTAGTTGTGGTTCTGAATCTCTACAAAAACATAACACAAACACATTTTTGGCAGTAAATAGGCTAACGATCAAAATATATACGTTTATAAAAAATCACAGACTCCAAATAAAATCCACTAATAATCAGTTATACTCTGAAGGTAATATGCAATCACACAAACGTCAGAAAGAAATGTGCCATTAGCAATAAAGATCAGGTGTAACATTTAGTCCCCTAGCGAATTCACGATTGGCGACGGTAAGAGAAACTGCTAGAAACTGTCTGCTCCAGTTTAGAACACAACACGTGCTCACTGCAGCCACTGAGATACACCTGGCTCAAGTACTAAAACTGCAGCTCCCCGCCACACTACACGACAACACAGTACCGGTACTGAAGAAGTTAAAAGTAAGGAAATTAAGTACTAGAAATTGTGCCTTAAGTATAAAGAACAGCTGATTTCCTCCTACACACCGGAAAAGAGAAAAATGGGAGGGGAGAGAGAGAGGAGATGAAAAGATAGGTCAATGTAGGTCAAAGTCTGAT
This sequence comes from Oreohelix idahoensis, assembly GCA_024509875.1. Taxonomy (NCBI): domain Eukaryota; kingdom Metazoa; phylum Mollusca; class Gastropoda; order Stylommatophora; family Oreohelicidae; genus Oreohelix; species Oreohelix idahoensis. Next base: position 217,427 of record JAMPIV010006382.1, on the reverse strand, counting down.
CATCTAGGCACGTGCACCTTCATTAGCGGCTAGCAAATCGCGTCTGCTGGGAGCAATGTTGAAGGAGCGTAGGTTTGCGGTCTCAACAGAATGAGATCTCCGTTCACCCGTCCTATTGTCGTCCAGGTGTCTATGTTTTGGAGTTTTAGTTGCAAGAAGAAGTTTAAGACAGCTGTAAATCATAAAATATTTGGAAACAATAAGTATAAGGACTTATGACGTTATAATATGCAGCAGCGGTTTAAAACAGAGGGAGATATGCAGAGACACAGAGAGAGACAGACAGACAGACCAGATGTTGTTCTTAACGGAAATTAGCTGGGAAAAGGGGGAAATTAAACTTGCAATTATTTAACTGGTGTGTGAGAGAGAGAGAGAGAGAGAGAGAGAGAGAGAGAGAGAGAGAGAGAGAGAGAGAGAGAGAGAGAGAGAGAGAGAGAGAGGGGGGAGATACAGAGTGAGTGAGTGTATGACGAAAACCTGGAGTTACGATTATGTCTACAGCAAACATTCAAATACTGAATGTCCTATTCTGAAGAGGATGGCGCAAGTGATAAAAAAAAAAAATGAAAGAACTGCTCACCTTCATTCATTCAATTACCTTTCCAATCCCCATGAAGTATAGGCCTTCAACAAACACCTTCCATTCCCTCCATGTTCGGTGCTATCCTCTCAAGGTCCATCCAATTCTTCTTTATCCTTGTAATTTGTCCCCAGTTCTCTTCTCCGAGTGCTTTTCGATTTCCTTTTATCTCTCTGACCCTGTGATTCTAGAACAAGTACTGAATGTTAATACTATCACCAGGCTTTCTCAATATGTGGCATACACATCGCCCGCGGCTTGTTATCTCTGGTTCTCTTTACTGTATTAACAACGTTTCAACAAAGCTAAACAATGGGCTGATTAACGACGCTGGTAAAATTCATGAACAGGGCAAACGTTTTCCCATAATTTATATCAGAAAGTTAAGCCGGTTTCTATGGCAGCGGGAGATAAACCAGTAACCCATTAACGCTGTACGAAATAAGAGAGCTCACGGTTGCCTCATATTTCACTATAAGGGAGACAACTAAAAATTTGCGTCGCTTTGCCGTATAGTGACCGCGACAGTCGATTATCGCACTTTTCTCGAATCTGGTTCGTTAAAACAGCGATTCATTTACGCTATAATTGGAGATGATTGATATCATCGTATTAATGTCCTGTCGCGTGACATAAATTCAAGGTCTCCCCATGTCTTCCTCATCCCATGTCACCACCTCTCTTCTCCGTGTATTCTTTGGGTTGTCTCTACTTCCCTTACCCCGAGGACTCCAGAACAATTAACAGGCTTCCTCAGCAGAAACATGTATCACTGTTGCTTAAACAGCAGTAAGACAGAAGAGGTTGTAGCCGTTAAGAAACATGTGTCACCAAAACGCAGCATTGAAGTTCTTCTTCTTCTTCCTCGTTCACCCTCAGACTTCTACATTTACTGATTGTAATAAAGGCATTAGTTAAGCTCAAGGTCTCTGACATCTTCAAACAGTGTTTCGTGGAGAGTTGTGGACTGTTGTCATATGCAATTCACTGCTGTACGTTGGGCAAGACTGCAGCACATGTTCGGCTGTCATGGAGCTGGTGCCACAGGTGTAGAGATCTGTTACACCAATCCTTTACTTGTGGTATAGATGGTATCTCAATCTGTTGTGTCCAGTGTTGTACTTGTGGTATAGATGGTATCTCAATCTGTTGTGTCCAGTGTTGTACTTGTGGTATAGATGGTATCTCAATCTGTTGTGTCCAGTGCATAGCTGGAAAATGATAACCTTATCTCGCCTAGATAGCTGGTGATAGGCATCATTTTGTATATGGCCTAGGTGCTCTCTGTCCCATTTGGACTTGAATGTGGCTTTTATGGTTTATTGTAAGCCATTTCATAAGTTGTCCCTGTGTAATAAAAATGCAGTTACTTCTCTTTGTTTTGACGTTTCATTCATTCATCACCCTTCAGCTTCCAATGGAGCATAGGCCTTCAACAAACTTAAGTCAAGTCTCCCTGTCCCGTGCCATCCGCTCAAGGCCTTTCCTTGTTTTCTTCATCCCCTTCATGTCTGTCTCCAGTTCTCTTCGTGCATTTGTTTGGTCCTCCTCTATCTCTCTTACCCTGAGAATTCCAGAGTAAGGACTGCCTCGTAATGCTATCAACAAGTTTCCTCAAAGTGTGTCCTATCCATCGCCAGCGTCTACTCATCTCTTGTTCTACTGGCTCTGGTCTAGTTCTTGTCATCAGATTGACATTGGTGGTCTTGCCATACCACTTCTATTCTACGCGAGCACACATTTATGAAAGTCTGTCGCTTTTTTGGTTAGTGTTATTCATGCTTCATGATTAACTCAGAGCCCAATATTAAGACTTGACTTGACATATGAATTGAAGATTTGACGTCACCCCTAGTGTGCCGATGATCAAGAAAATATGGGCCTAACACCATATTCCCAATATGCCTCAATGGGCGTGTAACGGGATCCTTTACATTTTGTTCATACAGATTAGTTGGATACCTGTGAAGAAATAAACATTTAAAAAATAGAAAGTGACTTTTCCATCCCCTTATAGCGCGTTGAACAGAGAAGTAATTTATTTCTATGCCGTGCTCCATATAGTGTTGTGTACTGAAATAACTTTTTTTTAAAAGATTCCCACAATACATTCCAATTATAACCGAAAGGGCCCACCATGGGCCAGGTTAACAAGGTATTAAAGCTTTATAATAGGGTAAAAAGAAGATGTCTGTTCATCATTTTAGTACTTCTGTGTCACTATGTAACACGTGGTCCTTCAAAATTGTCTGTGCTGACTTATTCCCAGTCAGATATTCTGTATATCTGATGAACCAGGAATCTTAACCCACCCCGTTTATTGTCTATTCTGTCAGTTCTAAGTGTGGTATATGCCGTGTTGTTTGTGAGCGGAGATGCGTTTCTTGTACAGTAAAAATTGCTTTTGAGCTTGTAAACTAACTTAACAATGGAATAACGGTCAATTTTTTTTGCACTCCTGCTATTTCACAGCACTATTTTTGATACTTCTATAGCAGTATATTTAATTGTTCAGTTAGTCTAGTGTAAGTCGTTTTTTATTTAGTCTATGGTTCATTTTGATCTACAGCATTTAGTCCTTTTCGTTGCTTCTCAGTGCATCGAAAGATGTTACTATATCTTTTGTTCTTCAAAGATACTGCGCAAACGTAAATTGTGACTGATGCTTTCTGAGTGTACGTTTTGGTAGGTAATTATTTTCACTTCTCATATAAACTAGGGATGATGATGCCATTGTGCAAACTGTTGGGTCTGTATTCCGTGTTGAAAAATCTGGATGTGGCTTCTCGGCTAAAGTAAAGGGCAGGGTCGTCACTGAAGAAAATAGAGCTTACATGACAACCTCCAGCATGATAATGAAGGTAGAGGCCGCTACTGCAGCTCTGAGATAGCTGTCTGAAACTCCATCAACCAGGGCAGTAATTGTGCCAGACTCTCAATCCATGCTTCGAAAGGTCCAAGGTGGATGGCTCCGGCATAAATGGAAAATATTTATTGAAGCCTCGAATTTTCAGGAACTGGTGTAGATCTACTGTCTTGGTCATGCAGGGGTACTCGGCAATGAGAGAGCTGACAGACTAGAGCTTCGAGAGCACCCATAGTGGGGACACTGGATATGGATAAGGGAGAGATTCTGAGGGCAATTAATGATCGCCTGTTAGAAAATGACATTGCAATCGACGAACCATCAAGGCTAAGATTGCTGGAATTTGACATCAAACGTAATACTAGCAGATATGGACATAAGAGAGAATGCAGCCGTCGTGTATACAACCAGTGCGCTACATGAACAATTAGCATTCATACCCTTCGACATTTGCTGAGGGAGATTGAACACCTATGGATTTGCCCGGAGTGCAATGACGTCGATTCTAATCGACAATAACTTCTCGTGCTTTATTTGTTTAACTAGAGTAAAAGCCCGTCATAAGACGGGAATTAAATTCAAAAGCACCAATACCTAACGGCAATTTTACTTATTCAAAAGTATTTTTTTTAAACCACTGTGCATCACCGCAGTACACGAACTACGTAGCAGCAGCGAGGATCCCAATATGTGTATACGGGATCACACATTCTATAAATATTTTTGTGCACTTTTCTTTGTCGAGTGTTACTATTTTCGGTAGAGTACATATAAGGGAAACAATACAATTAATGTCTAACTTTCAACCAAAGTAGCATCCCTTAGCGTTAGTGACAGAAAAAGCAAGTTGCGCACGTTAAAAATCCCACGGCAGTTGGAAATCGTAAAGAGTAGGCCTATCAGGCCGCTGCCCTGGCAAAATTAAAAAATTGAAACCTACCCACCACAAACATATTTAAAGAATGTGTGATTTCTATATACACACTTTGGGATTCTCGCCGGTGCTACGGAGTTCGTGCACCGTGCTGAGATCCTCTTTGTGTGATCTAAGGGCGGAGATGGGAGCACTGAAGGAGTTGTCCGTGTGCAATGAAGATATTCCTTAAAAACCAAACCAAACCAAAACTACACCAACACTGTTTGTCTCCTGTTGTCTAATTTTGTTGCACAAACATTAAATGAACAATAACATTAGATGTGCTTGAAGTGGGGACGAGCAATCCTCTATATGTTAATTTTCATTAGTGAACAGCCATGTAACGACCAATGAAAACAATCCCGTCGGCTTTTCGGAAAAATACGGAAAAGACGCGCACTGCACAGTGACAGCTACATTCAGCACTCATTAACAGAGCGCAAGGCCTTGCAATGTGTTCGTGGTGCACTGACCATAAACCACGTTAAGTTTGACTACAATGATCTAATGATGTTGACATTGAGTGGACAAGACAGAAATGACTACAGGGGAATTAGTGACGTCATCATGACAGGCAACGGAACGGACACAACATTAATATGTCAGCCATGATGTGGCGAGTTAAATGTAAATATAATAAATAATATGGGCATTTAAATTAATATTATACACAGTTACAATAGTAGTATTCATAATTATATTTTATAAGGTGATGCTAAAAACTGAGTGCTAGGAGAGCGTCAGAAATCAAAACTTTCAGCTAGATTTAAACAAGAGACAAGACTAACGTAACTGGAGACATGAACATAGTATGAGAAAATCGATAATCAAACATAACTCATCTGGCATTGATATGTAATAATAATAGTTGCCCATCGCAAGCGAAGATGGCGACAGCTTCAGACTTGAGTTGTGACACATCTGTGCCGTGATCTCATGTGACTAATTAATCCTATTTTGGCCCTACAGGCCCTGCCACATACGGGGCACACATGGTTAGAGTCGATAGTAGTGTTGCCGTGCATTCTGGCCTTTCATTGATATGTAACTGGTAGGGAATTAAGAGAGGATTTCTGGCGAAGCTGTTGAAGAGAAGCACGATGTATTGGATCAGTGTTTCCCAAACATTTCGGGCCCTAGCGGCTCTCAGAAACATCCTCTACGCCCCCTATGTTTCCAATCTTTCATATCTCATCCATGCTTCATTGATATTGTCTCTCAAATTCATTCTCTCTCTCCCCCCCCCCCCCCCCCCCCCCCCCCCCCCCCCCCCCCCCCCCCCCCCCACCCCCCCCCCCCCCCCCCCCCCCCCCCCCCCCCCAACACTGCTACGCAATATTTGGATAAGATAATGCAGTAAATTGCTAAATATACTCAAAACCCTTGAAAAACTTCTCGTACTTCAGTTTAGGAACCTCTGCTATAGAGTTACAAGAAACTGGGACGAGCGACGTTAGGGAGGAGCGGTGGGTTAGGGTTTGTTCAGTTTACGTTCTCCTTTTAAGCGCTCACGTCAGTGCAAGTTATAATCAAACCGCTTTTACGTGTAAACGTTATATTAAGTAATATTGTTGAATTTAGCTTGATAAGTCCTCAACTATTCCCTTACTATTGAACGCCAATGTTGTCCCATTTTCCCCCTTAAGCCCTCTTAGGTCTTCCAAACGCCCCCCCCCCCCCCCCCCCCCCGTGGAGGGGGGCGGTACCGCCAGCTTTAGGAACCAATGTGTTAGATGGATGACGCACCTCTAAGGGACTGCAGCAAGTACCACATAGACGACATGAATGGAGGGAGTTTGATGAAACTGACCAACATAAATTGTCTAACGGTGGTTACTTAGATATTCAGTTATACCTGATAACATAACTGAACGCATTAATGACAGCGTAATTAAATGCATAAAATGCTTTGACTTTTGTTTTCACAAGCACATAACATTATTTTCCATTTTCATGCATTCAGCTGTTTAAGGGGAGAACTGTTGTAAAATAGGAGCCACGGTATCGCAGTGGTTAGTGCACTGGCCTCCTAGCTCAGTGGTCCATGGTTCGATCCCCAGTTGAGGTGGGATTTTTTAGACCGCTAACGGCTCCATGGTCGACCCAGCCTCATGAATTGGGTACCAGAGCAACTCTGGGAAGGTTAAGGCGGCCGGCGTGACGCTGACCACATCACCCCTAGTGTAGTGGATTTTGATGGTATTGTATGGTGGTGTTATCACCTAGTGTGATGCGTGAGGTCAGCTGTGAAGGCTCCTGAGATAATTGTAACTGTGAATATACAGAAGGCCCTTTCGTGCTACCACTTTATGACCTCACACATATCTTTTTTTACTAATGAATGTGGCTACGTTAAAATCTAGGGTACTGAATGCAATGTGTTGTATGGACATATACACACACCCACAGATATTAATTAAGTCTAATACTATCAATAAAATTTATAACACAATGAACTAAATTCAGCTGGTTAAATTTAGAATAGAAAATCTTTTTTTAAATTTATTTGTTCTGAACCAAGGTTTTATTTTGGCCAGAACTTATGCAAAGATTTTGAAATTTATGAATGAATGGCATGAATAAATGGCATGTTAAATGAAAGATGTTTACATATGCAATCTTCAAGATTAATTATAGTATTACTGTTCGTAATGTTAATTTTTCTGGGAAAACTATGAATGGATGTGCTGTTGGGGTGGCTTCATCCCTCCCTGTTTATGCCTACACAGCATTGTCCATTAATGATGGAAGGAAATGGGATGCTTCAGTAGTAAATTCTCTTGGGTGCTAGTTTTATGAAGTTGGTGTAAGTTCAGCAGGCCAGCTAGCCTACTTAACTTTGCCAGATTTGTTCTGGTGCTGGAATCTGATGGCCCCACCTCTCCGTGCTTGAGCAATACACAGATGTTCTGTCGAAATGTACCCTGCACGGGTCCTCACTTCAATTATTAATCAGCATTTGACACCACCTTAGTGTCAAGATCGAACTCACAGCTCAGATTATGAATAAAGAACACAGAAATGCTAGCAAAACTCAGCTGAGCTGCTGGCTATAGTATGGCGTCCCTGAACTTATTTCAATTTATTTCATTTGGAAATCACCACACTTGAAATTTACTGTGTCTATCACTGGACAACTATTGAGGAATGGCAAAAAAAGCTCGTCTGAGCGCGGATAATATGATTGTCTGTGGCCAATCAATGCCTTGGTTTTTTTTAAATTCAAATTTCCTACACTAAAGTCATTTCAGTCATGCTTCAGTCAAGTATGGATTTTTATCTGTTAGTCTGTCCGTCTCTACTTGCGTTTTCACAAAACGTACTTGATTTTTGAACCAACCTTTCTCTCCCCTCCAAAATTTTGTCGTTAAAAGTTATTTTTAGACACAGCTTCCACCACTATCCCTTCTCTTCCATGCTAAGTAGATTTGAACACCTGCGTCTCGAGGTCGCGATTTTTTGTGCAAATAGCGACACTTTTGATTCAATGCAGTCTTTCGCTGTTGTGAACAACACTGTCTTTTGTCATTATTTTCATTATTATCTATCCGTCTGTAAAATTAAAAACATATTATTTCACTGCTCAGAATGGGATATCCGGCCAGCTAATTTTTATATTCCTAACATTAATATTAAGAAAAAGTTACTTTTTAAATTTTGTAATATTTCAAGCATCTGCGTTTAGCCGCTGAATTCAAATCAAAGGCTTGGTATCGCAAAAGCGTCCAATAAATGACTGTGGCGTATCATATCCAAGGTCCCTTCTGTCGAATTCCTTACTTTATGTCAACTTGGGGGGGGGGGGGGGGGGGGGAACGTGTCTTTTCCTCCTTGCCCCCCCAATTTGCGTCCATTAACCTCGCTAGTTCAAGTACGCGTTCAGTCAGATTTTTGTCCTTTGATCCTCGTTCCGTTTTGCCTTCAAGTCTAACACCTGATGACCCGCGGCGCGGGCGATCATGTATTCCAGCAGCTTACGCATTGGTTTTTATCCTTACATTTTATCCTTTGGAGATATTTTTACGTTGTATCACTCGTTAATTTTATGACACATCTCCCCACTTGAAAACATGCCTACGGCAAGTTCCAAAACCAGTGATATACATAGATAAAATCTCTCCTCCCGTCTGCCATTACTCTAATTTTGATCACAGGGGTGCCGACTGAGGAAATCTGCACCGACATTCAATTTGCCTGGGATACATAAGCGACTGGTTTCAGTTCCCCATCAGGTGAAGATGATCTTTGCAACAAAGCCCCCTCCGAGTCCTACATTACTTGCATCGGTTCTTAAGACAAAGTCCTGTGTCAAATCAGGCAGTTTGAGAATAGGCCTGCTAGTGAGGTTTTCCTTTAACTCTTGGAACGCTAGTTCACATTGTGCAGTCCAAATAATTTTATCTGGAAGTCCCTTGCGAGTCAGATCAGTCAGAGGAGCACAAATAGCGTTAAAATTGTTGATGTATTTCTGATAAAATCCGCATAACGACACGAATGATCGCACGTCCTTTTTTGTTTGTGGTCTAGGTGCTCTCTGCAGTTTTTCCAAGTTCTTAGGATCAGGGGTCATGTTACCCTGATATACAGTGTGTCCCAAGAATTCCAACTCTTTGCATCCAATACAACATTTTGTTGGCCTAGCAGTTAAGTTCGCCTCCCGAAGTCTATTAAATAACATTTCTAGAGCTTCAATGTGTTCTTCAAATGTCTCTGTGGCGACGAGAATATCATCCATGAAATTCGTGATACATGGGTTATTCAGGGGATCCAACAATTTGCGCATCATCCTTGAAAACACACTCGGAGCATTTTTCAGTCCGAATGGTAGCATATTGAATTCATAATGTCCATCCGAAGTGCTAAAAGCCAAATAAGGTCTCACTTCAGGCTTCACTGGGATCTGGTAATAGCCTTTACTAAGATCCACCTTTGAAAAGTATTTTGCCTTGTTCAGTCTGGCAAATAACTGTTTTGTGTCTGGTAATGGATCCACTTGTCCTTCTGTGACAGCATTCAGTTTCCTGTAATCTATGCACAGTCTGTGTTCCCCAGACGGTTTTCTCAACAAAACGACACTAGAACTAAAAGATGATTCACTGTGCGAAATAATCCCCTCCTTCAGCAAATAATCTATTTCTTCCTTCAATGCCTTCTCCTTCGCGAACGGAATAGAATAGGCTCTCATACAGATTGGGTTTGAGTCTACCAGTTTCATGTCATACTGTAGCAAATTTGTATGGCCTGGTTTATCTGTTAATACATCTGTATGTTCCTCCAGAACCTGTTGAACTCTCTCCCTCTGGTTTTTAGTCAGGTGCTTACTGACTTTTACCTGTGCTGCTGTTTCACAAGGATGTAATGGGTATTCATGTGAGGTGAGTGGTTCCTTTTGCATCTGGGTTGCAATAGCCAAGGTCAATAAGGGGGTGCTTTCCTGGAGTGGTCTGTCCAGATACTTCTTTAATAAGTTTACATGATAAACTTTCTCCTTCCCCTTTTTGTCAATTTTATAGTTTGTTCTAGACACCTTCTCTAGAACCGTATATGGACCTTGCCAACCAATTTGTAATTTATTCTGGCTACCGGGTAGTAGAAGAAGCACCTTCTCTCCCACAGCTAGTTCTCGGTCCTTTGCCTTCCTATTAAAATATGCTGCATGTTTCTTCCTGGCTTGTTTCAAATTATCATTTGCCAGTTTCCATCCAGCTTTCAAACGAGTGGTCAGTTCGTTCACATATTGATAAGATGAGGTAACAGGTTCTTCCGCCTTCTCATCCGTCCAGGTCCTTAATAAAGCTTCTAAAGGACCTTTTATTGGCCTCCCAAATAGCAGAGTTGCGGGAGCCATCCCGGTTGAACTATGTGGTACCTCCCGATACGCAAACAATTCGGCGGGCAGGAATTGATCCCACAGATCCGGTTTTTCGTGTGCCAGCTTTCTCAGGATAGAAATGAGAGTCCCATTGAACCTCTCTACCTGGCCGTTCCCTTGTGGATGGTACGGACTACAATGAAAGTGTCTGGCTTGAAATAGTTTAAAAACTTCTTCCGTTAGTTTCCCCTTGAACTGAGATCCATTATCCGTCAAGATTTGATGCGGGAATCCTAATCGGGTAAATATTGTAAGTAGTGCCTCTGCTACATGTTTTGAATCAATTGATGGCAGGGCTACCGCCTCTCCCCACATAGAACAAGTGTCCACCAGAGTAAGGATGTACCTGTTCCTCCTCTTGGTCCGAGTGAGAGGTCCCACAATATCCACTGCAACCCTCTCAAAAGGTGTTCCCACTATGGGCATTTCCCCTAGAGTTGCAGGAGCAGTCCAGTGCTTTGGAGCTACCCTTTGACATTCAGGGCAGGATTTGACATATCTTTTTTATATCCTCCGTTATCCCTGGCCAGAAGTAATGACAAGCTATACGCTGTCCTGTGGCGCTGATCCCCATGTGACCACTGAAGGGAATCGCATGCCCGAGTTCCATCACTTTATCTCTATATGAGGTGGGAAGAACCAGCTGGTTGTGACCATTTATTCCAGTTCCGGCCTTCCTATATAATAGTTTGTTCTTCATGAAATATTCCCCCTTGCTCGGAGGTGTGTGGCATTTGGGCAATTTTTTAAAACATGGCTTGAGTGTCCTATCCTCAGCCTGCGCCTTTCTCATCTCCTCTGGATGAGCATTTATAGGTTCACCTTCTTCCTCCTTCTTCTGTGACCTGGTCTGCACTGTCGCCATGATCACAGGTTTCTCGGGATTCCCCAAGAAGACGTATCTACACCCCAATATCAGAGGGTAGATTGGTTCATCTATCACTGCTGCTCTGATTTCTCCTTCCACATAGCGAGTTTTCACCGTTATCCTTGCGATGGGAAGTGTCATGAGTGGTATGTCCTTGGTCGCCCCTTGTATTTCCACTGTTTCTGTGGTATACTGACTTGGGTCCACTAGGCTAGACTTCACAACTGAATCATAATCCAAACCTGTATCATAAAGGCACCTTATGGTGGCCCCATTACAAATAACATCCTCACAAACTGGGGGTGATAAGGTTCCTGTTGTCCATTAGGATTAACCTTTAATCTTTGCGTCCCCGACTTCATTGCAGCAATGTTTGAAGGTTTCCTTCTACAAAATTCGGTGTTATGGTTATCCTTCTTGCACCATTTACATCATCTTTTTCCTTGGTTCAACGGTTTTCTTTCATTGAACTTTTGGTCATTGAACTGTGAGTTTCTGTCGCGATAGTCATTTCTTGGCCGCTCAAAGTTTGTCCTACTTTTATTTCCCTGCTCTCTATTATCAAATTTATTAAATTGCTGTGGAGCTTTAAAATTATCTATATGCTTCTTTTTAGCACCACTTACCTCTGCCTGGGCTGCCTGATACCTCTCAGCGACATTTAAAACCTCTCCCAACTTCTCTGCACCTTGTTCCATGAGAAATTTTCTCATGTCTGGAGCCATGGACTCTCTCAATTGCTCAATCATGATCATTTCTTTAAGATCTTGGGTCTTCCCCAGAGCAGTCCATTTCTCCAAATAGGTTTCCAGTCTAGCAGAGAATTGGTGGTATGTCTCCCCAGGCAACAGTTTGGCATTTCTAAATTTCTTACGATAAAATTCACCATTCTTCTCGTACCTTAATAACAAAGCCTGCTTTAACATGTCATAATTGTCTTGGTCTTCCCTGTTCATTTTAGCAAAGACTTCATAAGAAGTACCCCTCAGTCCTTGTGATAGCTTTAAACTCCACCTCTCTCTCTCTAACCCATATGTAGTAGCTATTAACTCAAAACGTCCTAGGTACCCCTCTATGTCATCGTCTTTTTCAACAAAATGGTCTAAATGAAACCCCATAGCTGAGTTTGAGGCTCCCAGACTGGGCGTAGCATCTGAGGCAAAAGGGCTGGCACCATTTTCAGGAGCCTGGCCTTGTAATTCCAGCTCCCTTAGTCGTAATTCGTGCTCCCTTTGCAACCTTCTATCTTCTGCCTCCCTTTCGGCCTTTTTATCTTCTGCCTCCCTTTGCTGTCGTTTGTCTTCTGCCTCAATCTGCAGCCTCTTAATTTCTCTATCCGCCTCTAACCTCTTCTCTTCAGCCAACCTTTCAGACTCTAATTTTCTTTCAGCCTCTTTTTCTAATCTCCTTTCTTCCCGTTCAATATATTTATCACATTCAGCCGTTACATATTGAATTAAAATCTGACCATCCATTCCCATCTCCTTTGCGGTCAGCACAGCAGCTGATCTAAATTTTGCTAGCTCCGCCATACTTTTTAGACAATATAATAATATACAAGATAAATCTCTAACCAGTAAATACACTAAGTACTTCTTATGACTATAGTCTAACTAATTCTAACTAACCAGTTAACTAATTAATTATTACTGGCTGTGAAGATTCACCAACTTCTAATTGCCCTTTTAATTTAAAGGGACACTTTTAATTTTAAGGGAATTTTACAATTTTGTTCCCCTAATTTTATTTCTCCCACCAGGAGATCCTTATATTACTGTTTATGCTAAATATCCCTGGACAAGACCCCAATATATGTAGTGGATTTTGATGGTATTGTATGGTGGTGTTATCACCTAGTGTGATGCGTGAGGTCAGCTGTGAAGGCTCCTGAGATAATTGTAACTGTGAATATACAGAAGGCCCTTTCGTGCTACCACTTTATGACCTCACACATATCTTTTTTTACTAATGAATGTGGCTACGTTAAAATCTAGGGTACTGAATGCAATGTGTTGTATGGACATATACACACACCCACAGATATTAATTAAGTCTAATACTATCAATAAAATTTATAACACAATGAACTAAATTCAGCTGGTTAAATTTAGAATAGAAAATCTTTTTTTTTTAAATTTATTTGTTCTGAACCAAGGTTTTATTTTGGCCAGAACTTATGCAAAGATTTTGAAATTTATGAATGAATGGCATGAATAAATGGCATGTTAAATGAAAGATGTTTACATATGCAATCTTCAAGATTAATTATAGTATTACTGTTCGTAATGTTAATTTTTCTGGGAAAACTATGAATGGATGTGCTGTTGGGGTGGCTTCATCCCTCCCTGTTTATGCCTACACAGCATTGTCCATTAATGATGGAAGGAAATGGGATGCTTCAGTAGTAAATTCTCTTGGGTGCTAGTTTTATGAAGTTGGTGTAAGTTCAGCAGGCCAGTGTAGTGAAATTGACAGAGATACAACGGTAAAATACCTCCAAAGATAACATGTAAGGATAAAAACATAATGCGTAGGCTGCTGATAGTACATGATCGCCCAGACCGCGGGTCATCACCCTCCATAAAAATTGACTTGCTAGACAGGAGGGGAACGGCGGATAAAAGGAAAAAAAATATGACTGGAAAGATTGCGTGAGACTAGAAAGGCTAAGGAGACGCAATTGGGGGGGAAACGGAGAAAAGTCCCGTTTCCCAAGTTGACATAAAGCAAGGAAATCGACAGAAGGGACCTTGGATATGTTACGCCACAGTCATTTATTGGTCGCTTTTGCGATACCAAGCCTTTGATTTGAATTCAGCGGCAGAACGCGGATGTTTGGAATATTACAAAAATTAAAAAGTAACTTTTTCGTAATATTAATGTTAGGAATATAAAAATTAGCTGGCCGGATGGCCCATTCTGAGCAGTGAACTAATATGTTCTTAATTTTACAGACGGATAGATAATATTGAAGATAATGACAAAAGACAGTGTTGTTCACATCAACGACAGACTGTATGGAATAAAAAGTGTCGCTATTTGCACAAAAAAACACGACCTCGAGACGCAGGTGTTCAAATCTACTTAGTAGGGAAGCGAAGGGACATTGGTGGGAGCTGTGTCTAAATATAACTTTTAACGACAAAATTTTGGAGGGGAGAGAAAGGTTGGTTCAAAAATCAAGTACATTTTGAAAAAAAAAAACAAGTAGAGACGGACAGACTAACAGATAAACATCCATACTTGACTGAAGCATGACTGAAATGACTTTAGGGTAGGAAATTTGAATTTCAAATAAACCTAGGCAGTGATTGGCCACAGACAATCATTTTATCGGCGCTCAGACGCACAAGTGGGGCCATTCCTCAATAGTTGTTCGATGATAGACACAGTATTTTAAAGTGTGGTGATTTCCAAATGAAAGAAAGTGAAATAAGTTCAGGGACGCCAGACTATAGCCAGCAGCTCAGCTGAGTTTTGCTAGCATTTCTGTGTTCTTTATTCATAATCTGGTAAGATTGAAATTATTTCTTTGTATATTTTGAATATTGTTTAATGTTCGAGTGATTTGATACTGCCATATCGAAATCTAGCCTTACAAACAAGTAGGGATTTGCTCTAGACCCCCCCGCCCAAGTCAGGGTCTAGGGACCAACAATATACATAAACTCCAACAAGGGTTAGGAAAGACAGATCAAGTGTTGAGAATAATGAAACATATTACCTATCCACTTTTAGGGAAGGAAACTAATAAATATTTTTTCAGAATCTATAGTCTGGGAGGACCTATCTGATGTAAAACCACCATGGTAAATGTGCTGTTTGGTCAGAGAGATCTGACCTGTCTGTATGATGTGGTTGTTGTGTCCGTGTTGTGTCCAGACGTGGGTAGAGAATAGAATTTTGACACATAGCCAATACTTTGATTGCAGAGCTGTGAGTTTCAGTTGTGAACAAGGCGGTGTCCATTCAGTTGGTGATTTTACTCGAGTGTATCTGTGCAGTACGTTGTGACAGAGACCACTATTATTGCCCGCCAGCACGGAGAGGTGGGACCACCAGATTTCAGCACCAGAGCTACATATGCAAGATGAGTGAGCCTCTGGTCTGCTGGAAGTTCACCAACGCCTTTTAGTTACTAATACCCCATAAGATTCCTGCAATTTACTGGACACTGTTTAGTCAATATAGACAGGTGTGATGAGTCCACCCCAACAGCACAAGCATTAACTATCCTCCCAAGTAGATGACTACTAGAACATTTTAATAAAACTAACTAGTCTAGTACTTATATACGTACACTCTTGCATTTATTATGTAACATTCCATGCATTTCTTTTCATAAATTTTAAATCCTTTTTTTTTAAAAAAGTTCTGGTCAACATAAAACTTGATCCAGAACAAATAAATGTAATATAATTCTATCAAAAATTTTACACACGTGAGTTAGTTCAGTGTATTTTAACATTTGTTAATATTATTAGTCTGCTTAAATATCTGTGGGTGTATCTATAATTATCACACCACATTACATATCATTACCCTAGACATTTTACATAGATACATTCATTAGAAAGAAAAAAAAATAAGTGTGAGGTCGTAGTGGTAGCAAGAAAGGCCTTCTGTCAATTCACAACTACATTTTATCTCAGGAGCCTTCACAGCTGGCCTCATACATCACATTTAGTAATATCACCATCATACAATACCATCAAACCCACTACAGCCAGCTAGCCTACTTAACTTTGCCAGATTTGTTCTGGTGCTGGAATCTGATGGCCCCACCTCTCCGTGCTTGAGCAATACACAGATGTTCTGTCGAAATGTACCCTGCACGGGTCCTCACTTCAATTATTAATCAGCATTTGACACCACCTTAGTGTCAAGATCGAACTCACAGCTCAGATTATGAATAAAGAACACAGCAATGCTAGCAAAACTCAGCTGAGCTGCTGGCTATAGTATGGCGTCCCTGAACTTATTTCAATTTATTTCATTTGGAAATCACCACACTTGAAATTTACTGTGTCTATCACTGGACAACTATTGAGGAATGGCAAAAAAGCTCGTCTGAGCGCGGATAATATGATTGTCTGTGGCCAATCAATGCCTTGGTTTTTTTTTTTAAATTCAAATTTCCTACACTAAAGTCATTTCAGTCATGCTTCAGTCAAGTATGGATTTTTATCTGTTAGTCTGTCCGTCTCTACTTGCGTTTTCACAAAACGTACTTGATTTTTGAACCAACCTTTCTCTCCCCTCCAAAATTGTGTCGTTAAAAGTTATTTTTAGACACAGCTTCCACCACTATCCCTTCTCTTCAATGCTAAGTAGATTTGAACACCTGCGTCTCTAGGTCGCGATTTTTTGTGCAAATAGCGACACTTTTGATTCAATGCAGTCTTTCGCTGTTGTGAACAACACTGTCTTTTGTCATTATTTTCATTATTATCTATCCGTCTGTAAAATTAAAAACATATTATTTCACTGCTCAGAATGGGCCATCCGGCCAGCTAATTTTTATATTCCTAACATTAATATTAAGAAAAAGTTACTTTTTAAATTTTGTAATATTTCAAGCATCTGCGTTTAGCCGCTGAATTCAAATCAAAGGCTTGGTATCGCAAAAGCGTCCAATAAATGACTGTGGCGTATCATATCCAAGGTCCCT
This sequence comes from Oreohelix idahoensis, assembly GCA_024509875.1. Classification (NCBI taxonomy): domain Eukaryota; kingdom Metazoa; phylum Mollusca; class Gastropoda; order Stylommatophora; family Oreohelicidae; genus Oreohelix; species Oreohelix idahoensis. The sequence goes on along the minus strand of JAMPIV010006382.1, from coordinate 200,651 downwards.
TCTGTCGAATTCCTTACTTTATGTCAACTTGGGGGGGGGGGGGGGGGGAGCGTGACTTTTCCTCCTTGCCCCACCAATTTGCGTCCATTAACCTCGCTAGTTCAAGTACGCGTTCAGTCAGATTTTTGTCCTTTGATCCTCGTTCCGTTTTGCCTTCAAGTCTAACACCTGATGACCCGCGGCGCGGGCGATCATGTATTCCAGCAGCTTACGCATTGGTTTTTATCCTTACATTTTATCCTTTGGAGATATTTTTACGTTGTATCACTCGTTAATTTTATGACACCTAGTGTGCCGATGATCAAGAAAATATGGGCCTAACAATATATTCCCAATATGCCTCAATGGGGGTGTAACGGAATACTTTACCATTTTTTATAGTAAATGCTATTTTCATAAATAATTGCAGGATTTCAATACACATGCACCGGATAAATTTATAACAGTAATAGCTATGCATACAAAGGCATTTTAATAGTATAATAATATTGTATGTTATGGAAACAGCGACCATATTGAATTCTACTCGAATATTTCAAACTCACAAAGGCTTTTTTATTTGTTGAGTTATGAACACCCGAAGGACCGAGGACTAGAATGGAACCAGGCCAGGAGGAAGACAGCCGATAGTATAGTATGGCGCTCTCTCTTCCAAACCTCTACACCTCACGGTAGAAGATGAACTACTAAGTAAGTATAAGTTATGAGCACTAAAGGTAAAAAGGAAGCTCAGCGTTGTATTTTAAAACTGTTGTCAGATTAGATTTTTGATAACTTTAGTAGATTCTGAGATTTAGAACTTTAAAGGTAGTATCTAAGAATAGTAACAGATTTTTAAAAATTTTTATATTATTTGCAATAAATCAAAATGTTGATAAAATATCCGAAATCGATTCTGACAAAAGTTGTATTATCCAATGTAAAGTATCTGTGCCACATCTCATATTGATTAAGAAATGACCAAGTTCTAAGAAAAGTAGTTGCGAAAACAAAATACATCTGCTTATAATGCATTCTTACAAATGATTTTGACATATTTAGATTTAAGGAGAATATTAATTATCAGAACATCGTCTATTATCGTTTTTATCCTATTTTGAATAAAAATGCAATGTCGATCCTCCCCTTAACCTTTTCCTAATTCTTTTTTTTTTAAATACAACAGGCTCATCTATACTTTTGTCTACAACTTTTACTTATTTCATTTGTTGCATGAAATGCTGATAAAACCAGGGAAATAAGTGCTTCCAAGTTCTAAGACATGTGTATGCCTGCAGTAAAGATAAGGGAAATAACTCACTCTGGGTTATCAAGTTCGAAGTTATATCACTGTTGTATCCCTTGTCTATATGGTGATTGAATAGCCACTTTCTATTTTTATATTCTAACTTTTATCCATTGGATATAAATGAAACCTGTGTCAAAGCAAAAACTGCCACTTGTTAACAAGTTTTTTGTTTTTTATGTATTTGCTTCCAGAAACAAAATACGAAAAATGAAATCTAAAGTGGCCAATAAATTGACGTAACAACAGACAGCTAAAATTGCTGTGCGTTGTGAACTCATGTATCCGTATCGTACGCTAAGCTGTTAAGCTAACGTGACATTGCAATGCAACAGACATTTGTTTCATATAATTTAGTTGGATAAGTGAAGGAATAGTGCTATCAACAGGTTTCCTCAATGTATTTGTGTTTTTTTTTCTTCCCCATTCTACTGTTTAAAAATAGAAAGTGACTTCAGCAGCAGCAGCAGCAGCAGTAGTAGTAGTAGTAGTAGTAGTAGTAGTAGTAGTAGTAGTAGTAGATGTAGTAGCCCCCTTCAGTCGTGGATGATAGCCACCAGCTGCATTTTTTCCCTGGTGTTCCTCTTTCAGCGTGTTATTTACTTTTCTCTTCAAAGCACGTATACACTGCTTAGACAGCGCAGACTACGCTGGCTTGCCCATGTCCGCCGCAAGGAAGATGGTCTCATCCCGAAAGATATCTTCTACGGACATCTGGTAGATGGCAACAGAATAGTTCGGCGACCGCAGCTGAGATTCAATGAAGTGTGCAAGAGAGATATGAGGGCACTGGACGTAAGTCCAGAAACCTGGAAGGATGAAGCTGCCGATCGCATCAAGTGGCGTTGCTATCTACGGCGCCACCGCAGACTGGGCGAAAAGAAGCGTATACAATAAGCAGAAGAGAGGAGAAAACGTCGAAAGAAGCAACAGGAAAATAAGCAGCTGAGGGCTATCACCTCAGGGGCGCATCCCCATAGTCAGTTATGACTGAAGCGGTTATTATTATTTCTTTTCTGCTTGTTGTGACAGCTTCATTTCGCCCACTCTGTCACGTAGGGTTTATATTCATTTAATTTCCTACAACTTCTTCCTATTCGTTCACCCAAATTCTCTCTTTTATTATCTCTGTATTTCATTTTTCCTGTATATTTTTCATCCATTCGTTTTGCGAATATTATTTTCATATAATTCGCAAACTTTACCTGTTTCTTTATCAAAACTGAGAATCGCGCTAGGACGATATTACGTAGATGTCAGGGCTGCAGGGCGTCAGAAGGCGTGATAAGTCGGTTCGCTGAACACAGGACGTAGCAAATCGTCTACATTCTCACCGAGCGCGCGAGCTTCTTCTCGGCATTAGTCCCGGTGAGGTGTGATACTTTACATCTGCACCGGTCAGTATCCAGACATTTGTCTGGAAAATCCCAAACTGACACGGCGCTCACTTGGGCCATGGTCAGCTGTAGCGTGAAAACTGCCCTGCAATGGAGTCAGGCTGTCTGGGATTTGAAACTGACACGCGTACATCGTGGTCAGTAGGTGACAGTTACGACACGCGTTAAGCGGACGTAAATGTTGGGAGTAGGGGAGATAATTTCGCTTGGCGAAATAAGTTTGGGCCCTTTGTCTGATTTTAAGATATTGGCCAAGTTTGAAACTTTAATTTCATTCTCGCTCATAGACTCCACAGTAGATAGGTCGCTCGAAAACAGAATAGCTGTTAGCGAAGATCTCAGTTTGTTTCGGCAATTTGTCGAACTTCTAGACTTCCAGAAATATTTTCAGCATTTTTATTCTTAAGTTGTGCGACTACCTGTAATTCTGTGGTTGAGGTAATTAATATGATAGATATATAGATTTTGTGAGTGTTAAAGTGTTAAATCGCTTAATTCATTTTAATCTATTTCTTTAGCGCAGAAGAGAAATAAAGTGGTAGGCTATTATATTTTCTAGGGAAGCATTCAGTGGAAAGCAGACTAAAAATTAAAATTTCTAGCTTATAACGGCAATTGTAGCTATTTATAAATTTAATTTAACTGCTAATACTCAGTCGAGTGTATTTTTCTAAACTAACGTATAAACTCTAGAATCCAGCCTCATGAATGGTGACGGAATACGCACGTGTTCTTAATTTATGAGGATTGCTGATTTTTAAATATAACTTACGTCACGGGAAGTTTAAATGATAAGCAAAGCTCTCTGCTTGCAAGTTTAAATGTAAGTTTTAACCAGTACAGATTCTGGTTATTATATTATATGTGTTATTTTTCCTCCACACAGTGAAAGTTTTGGGGTGACCCTAACTTTACCAGCACCTAGTAGTAGTTTCCATACTTGTGAAGAAATAGACAGTCCTTATTTTGAACCACGTGGGTTTTCTCAAGTAACACTGATCTGACGGTGCAAGTTAGACAGAAATACTAATATCCCTATAACGGGTTTTCAAAGACTGTAATGATAAATACTGGACCTTGGAGCCAGCACTTAATTTCTTCTAGAAACTCTATATATTTTGCTGCCTGGTGGCGTGAATATTAACAATCATTTCCCGACTAGATTATATCTTGTGGACAAATCTGTGGTGTGACTAAAGTGAATCCTATACTGAGGGAAGGCACCGACCTGACATTCATCATTTTTTTTAGAAACCTACGCTATTGACACTGTGCTCTGCTAACTCCCGCGCCTGGAATAATTGTTAGGTGACTTAATCAGACATTTGAACAAATTTGCATACCCAAGTAGTCGTTCCCGGAGACTCCAAGTTAAATACGTCTTTTGGAACTGGGGACTTCTTGGCAGAAGACTGCATTTTTTGAGTCTGTGTGAAGATCTAAAACCAATGTGTTCCAAGAGGCAGCGAGCAAAGTCGTGAGTACCTGAATGAGAAGCCATGGCGGAATGAATGAGTGTACGCTGGTCTGAGTGATATTTTCACTATTATATCTTTGACACCCTGTTGCTGTCCTAATTTTTTTTTCAATCTGCATAATTTGTTGCTAAGGCTAGAGTTCTTGTGTTTTGTCTTAGGTTAAATCAGATTTTTTTCAAACTCTGTGCATATAATTACGAGATAAAACAAAGAAAAACTCTTAGACTCAAACCCTATGTATCTGTGACTCGGGCGCCATCATCTGTTCTCTTAACGGGGCCGGGCTAAACCTAGAGTTAACACTATAACGGGGCTATCACCCTTGCAACATTTCCTTGATTTTTTATGACTATGTGTATATGTATTTTCCTTGATGTACTTTCTTTGATGTTGTGAGCCGATTTTTCCTGATAATAAAATCGCTCTTGAACTTAATAATCGTGTTTGGTCAGCTCGTTCTAGATAATATATATATCATTGTTATAGTTTTCCCACGTCTGTGTGTTTACCTGTCGTCACGTGTATGTGCGTGCCTGTGAGTGATAGAAATATACGTAATATGTATATTGGTGTAGTCTGTCTGACGCTGTAACAACTGTTGTAGAAGATAGGTGAGAGAGAGAAGAATTCTTTTCGCTTTCAGAGACAGCCACTATATCAAAATCTATCATCTCACGTGTGTGGAAATTCTATTACCTTTCACTAACTCTCACTGAGTCTGTCACCTATTCAAACCTATTCAGAAGGGACCAAACCTAGTCTTAATTCTCCTATCGGAAATCTACGACAAATGAGGGCTCGTTTCCGGTCTTTGAACTTAGAATAGGAAGACGAGTACGACAAACGTGGACTCGTCTATCTGGATTTTGTATTTAAGATTCTTATTCTGTAATAGAGTAAGAGTGTGATGTCTTGTGAGTGGTGTATCTTTTTAAAAAAATTACCCCCTAGACTAGCGATCTGTTTACGGGCGTGCTGACCACACAAACTAATAAGTTTTTTTTTCCACAGCATCTTTGAATAATATACATTTTGGTTACAGGTTGATTTTGTCGGGATATATGTTAACTGCTGATTGTAATACTAAATGCTGGTAAAGTGGTGAGTGTATAACATTCACTGGGTACTGAGGCAGAACGGCGTTTGAACTAAGTTAAGGAGTGTGTTTCGGACTTTTTGTCCAGATTAATTCCCTCCCTTACCCGATCTGACTTCAGGGGCGAACTTATAGTGGATTTTTAAAAATTAAGGGATTATTTTTCTCTTTAATTTTTGCAATATTCTTTTGCTTTTCCACTGTAGCAACTTATTTTTCAGAAGTTATCTTAACTACCATTTAGTTGGCGTAGTCGTGTTTTGCATTAAGTGCTTTATTGCCGATAATAGCAGCGATAGTTAGATTTTACTTTGGAGGAGGTATCCCAGGGTTAAGGATATCATCTTTTGAATTTTTGGTTTTTTTTTTTCTCGTAAGTGGTAGGAACCAGGTTATTCTTTTTCCTATTTTCTATCTCCACGTGTCTCAGTCACTGACATAATATGGCCGAGAGGGCAAAGCTTAGACAACTCCTCAGGGACGAAGCGAGAGAGGAGGGACTGGAAGGAGAGGAAGCGAAAGCTTTTGTCAGAGACGAACTGGAGAGATATGATGCGGAGAGGAAAGCAGCTGAAGCTTTACAGCAGAAGAAGATGGATGAAGAAATGGAAATTCGCAGGGCGAACGAACGAGAGAGAAGGAAAGACAGCAGGAGGAAAGAGAGAAGGAGAGACAGCACGAGAAGGAGAGGGAACAGAGACAGCACGAGTTGGCGCTTAAAACTCTTGAGTTCCAAAGTCGTGGTGCTGCCTCTACCTCCAGCAATGGAGAGTCTTCTCCTCATTCTTCCTTAACTGACCCTGCTAACACTCAATCTCTTCAACTAAATGCTATGTCTTTCACTCTTGAATCTTTTCCTTGTCCAAATGAGAAGATTGACACATGGTTAGAAAAATTTGAGAAAATTGCAACTCTGTACGGGTTAGAGAGGTCGCGTTGGAATATGAAACTTTCCCAGGCCCTAAAAGGTTCTGCTTATGATGTTTATTCTAAGCTGGAAAGTAGCCAACAAGACGACTACGATGTGTTGAAGAAAGCGTTACTGGAGCGCTTTGAAATGAACGCTCGCAAGTTTTTGCAACTGTTTCGCAACAGCCGGAAAGAGAATTCTGAAACTTTTCACCAGTTCTCATCTCGTCTTAAGGGATATCTAACAAAGTGCCTTGAGCTTTCGCAGCTCCCCTCTACCTATGAAGGTCTTGAGGAACTTGTTCTAACTGAACAAATAAAGAACACTTTGTCTGCTGATACCCGGAGATTTCTCGCTGAGCAGGGGGCAGAAAAACTTGAAGACATTTTGGAAAAGTCTGAGCGTTATCACAATGCGCTGGCTGAACTACCGGCCACAAAGCGGAAACCGACAGAGGAGCATTTTCGAAAACATAACCTAGAGCAATCTTCTCAGGCTTCTAACCAAAACAACCACAGAGAAACTGGACCTCAAAACCCCCCTCCTGAAAAATCCAAGTTCTACAAGAACAAGTACCCCAACCACCCCAAACAGTCTGATCAACCCGACCGCCCTACATGGCAGCGTAGCCAGAAAGGACAAGGTGGCAAAGGGAGAACCCCTGAGCACGGGACATATGATCAGACCGAGCACACCGAGCCGAAACGCATCGGATGCTTATTGACAGTCTCGCAAGGCGGAATTGTTGACAGTGATTCCAAACCTGTTGGGGATAGACCCTCAACGCGAGGTACTGTTACTTTGAACGGTTCTCAAACTTCTTGCTTATTTGACACGGGGCTTTCTTACGATTGCATTGTTGCCAGAAACCTGGTCAAACCCGGTCAAGAGACAGCAGAGACCGTCCAACTTTGTGGAGTTCGTAAGAGTGAGGCACCTACAGCGCTTCCCATCGCATTGGTGGAGATACACTCTGACTTTGTCAGAGGTGTGATCAAAGCGGCTGTTATGGATGACCCCATCTACCCAGTCATACTTGGCGGGAGATACGTGTGTATTGGGAAACCGGAAGAGCCGATTGTGGCAGCAGTAACTACAAGAGGGCAAACCAAGAAGGAACGGGAGCCTGCGCCAAATTTGTTACCTATGGAACTTAAAGAAGCGCAATACAAGGACCCTACTTTGGCACCCTGCTTTAGGAAACTGCCCATGGCTAAGGAACCCAAACAGCACGGGGACATTTTTTCTGAGGATGGCGTACTTTATCGGAGAACGGGCAAGCCTGACCAAGGTTACAACCAGCTCCTAGTACCGAAACAGTACAGAAGCCAAATCCTAGAAATGGGGCACTCTCTTCCCTTTAGCGGACACATGGGACAGAACGCCACAAACCAACGTATAACCACTCATTATTGGTGGCCAGGAGTAAACACTGATATTATCAGGTACGTCAAATCCTGTGCCCAGTGCCAACGGGTACCACCCAAGCAACGGACACCCCCAGTCCACATGGGTGAAATGCCAATAATGGGAACACCATTCGAACGGGTTGTGATCGACATTTTAGGGCCTTTCGAAAGGACTAAAAGAAGGAACAGGTTCATCCTGACCTTAGTCGATACATGCACTTTATGGGCGGAAGCTATCCCGCTAACATGCGCAGATGCCAAGCATGTCGCAGAAGCCCTCGTGCAGATTTTCACTCGGTTGGGATTCCCTCAGCAAGTGTTGACGGATAATGGATCTCCATACCGAAACCTGTTGATGGATGAGATCGTTAAGATCTTGAGGACCCAGCACATCCACACTAAGCCATATACTCCGGCCGGAAATGGGCTCGTGGAACGTGCTAATGGAAACCTCACCATGATGCTAAGTAAGCTGGCACAAGTGAAACCTGAAGATTGGGATCTCTGTATTCCTGCAGCATTATTTGGCTACAGAGAATCTCCTCATACTTCCACAGGATTTCCGCCAGCTACACTCTTATTTGGCAGACCCATTAAGGGCCCGCTTGAAGCCTTACTTCAGTCTCTGACAGACGAGAAGGCGGATGAGACAGTCGTCTCAGCAAGTAAATATGTGTCGGTTTTAAAGGAAAGGTTGAAACTAGGGTGGGACCTAGCAACGACTAACTTTAAGCGAGCTCGCACAAAGCACGCTAACCGATACAGGAAAGTCGCGGAAGAGAGAGAACTGGAAGCAGGAGAGAAAGTTTTGGTGTTACTCCCTACTGAGAACAACCAACTGAAGATCGGATGGCAAGGGCCGTTTACCGTCCTGAAAAAGATTTCTAAGGCTAACTACCAGATCTCTATTGAAGGAAAGGAGAAGGTTTTCCATTTAAATCTCTTAAAGAGATACTTGGAAAAACCAGTGCCAACCTCCGACCATCTCCTGACGATCGCCAAAACTGACGAAGATGATGATAGTGGCAGGGATATTCCACCGCTATCACAGGAAATCTTTCAAAAATGTCAGAAGCGGCGACGCTCTTTCAAGCGCGCATGGGAGACATTCCGGGGGAAGGAAACTTTGAGGAGTGGACTTGAGTAGGAATTGGACAGAGATGGAGGGGGAAGATGAGAGGGAAGAGGACAGACACCCCGAAGCTACGGTTATAGGAAATTAAACTCCATAACGTAGACATGGAGTGCTTCCATATCTTAAAGGGGGGAGGCTCTGTCACGTAGGGTTTATATTCATTTAATTTCCTACAACTTCTTCCTATTCGTTCACCCAAAATTCTCTCTTTTATTATCTCTGTATTTCATTTTTTTCCTGTATATTTTTTCATCCATTCGTTTTGCGAATATTATTTTCATATAATTTGCAAACTTTACCTGTTTCTTTCTCAAAACTGAGAATCGCGCTAGGACGATATTACGTAGATGTCAGGGCTGCAGGGCGTCAGAAGGCGTGATAAGTCGGTTCGCTGAACACAGGACGTAGCAAATCGTCTACATTCTCACCGAGCGCGCGAGCTTCTTCTCGGCATTAGTCCCGGTGAGGTGTGATACTTTACATCTGCACCGGTCAGTATCCAGACATTTGTCTGGAAAATCCCAAACTGACACGGCGCTCACTTGGGCCATGGTCAGCTGTAGCGTGAAAACTGCCCTGCAATGGAGTCAGGCTGTCTGGGATTTGAAACTGACACGCGTACATCGTGGTCAGTAGGTGACAGTTACGACACGCGTTAAGCGGACGTAAATGTTGGGAGTAGGGGAGATAATTTCGCTTGGCGAAATAAGTTTGGGCCCTTTGTCTGATTTTAAGATATTGGCCAAGTTTGAAACTTTAATTTCATTCTCGCTCATAGACTCCACAGTAGATAGGTCGCTCGAAAACAGAATAGCTGTTAGCGAAGATCTCAGTTTGTTTCGGCAATTTGTCGAACTTCTAGACTTCCAGAAATATTTTCAGCATTTTTATTCTTAAGTTGTGCGACTACCTGTAATTCTGTGGTTGAGGTAATTAATATGATAGATATATAGATTTTGTGAGTGTTAAAGTGTTAAATCGCTTAATTCATTTTAATCTATTTCTTTAGCGCAGAAGAGAAATAAAGTGGTAGGCTATTATATTTTCTAGGGAAGCATTCAGTGGAAAGCAGAATAAAATTAAAATTTCTAGCTTATAACGGCAATTGTAGCTATTTATAAATTTAATTTAACTGCTAATACTCAGTCGAGTGTATTTTTCTAAACTAACGTATAAACTCTAGAATCCAGCCTCATGAATGGTGACGGAATACGCACGTGTTCTTAATTTATGAGGATTGCTGATTTTTAAATATAACTTACGTCACGGGAAGTTTAAATGATAAGCAAAGCTCTCTGCTTGCAAGTTTAAATGTAAGTTTTAACCAGTACAGATTCTGGTTATTATATTATATGTGTTATTTTTCCTCCACACAGTGAAAGTTTTGGGGTGACCCTAACTTTACCAGCACCTAGTAGTAGTTTCCATACTTGTGAAGAAATAGACAGTCCTTATTTTGAACCACGTGGGTTTTCTCAAGTAACACTGATCTGACGGTGCAAGTTAGACAGAAATACTAATATCCCTATAACGGGTTTTCAAAGACTGTAATGATAAATACTGGACCTTGGAGCCAGCACTTAATTTCTTCTAGAAACTCTATATATTTTGCTGCCTGGTGGCGTGAATATTAACAATCATTTCCCGACTAGATTATATCTTGTGGACAAATCTGTGGTGTGACTAAAGTGAATCCTATACTGAGGGAAGGCACCGACCTGACATTCATCATTTTTTTTAGAAACCTACGCTATTGACACTGTGCTCTGCTAACTCCCGCGCCTGGAATAATTGTTAGGTGACTTAATCAGACATTTGAACAAATTTGCATACCCAAGTAGTCGTTCCCGGAGACTCCAAGTTAAATACGTCTTTTGGAACTGGGGACTTCTTGGCAGAAGACTGCATTTTTTTTGAGTCTGTGTGAAGATCTAAAACCAATGTGTTCCAAGAGGCAGCGAGCAAAGTCGTGAGTACCTGAATGAGAAGCCATGGCGGAATGAATGAGTGTACGCTGGTCTGAGTGATATTTTCACTATTATATCTTTGACACCCTGTTGCTGTCCTAATTTTTTTTCAATCTGCATAATTTGTTGCTAAGGCTAGAGTTCTTGTGTTTTGTCTTAGGTTAAATCAGATTTTTTTCAAACTCTGTGCATATAATTACGAGATAAAACAAAGAAAAACTCTTAGACTCAAACCCTATGTATCTGTGACTCGGGCGCCATCATCTGTTCTCTTAACGGGGCCGGGCTAAACCTAGAGTTAACACTATAACGGGGCTATCACCCTTGCAACATTTCCTTGATTTTTTATGACTATGTGTATATGTATTTTCCTTGATGTACTTTCTTTGATGTTGTGAGCCGATTTTTCCTGATAATAAAATCGCTCTTGAACTTAATAATCGTGTTTGGTCAGCTCGTTCTAGATAATATATATATCATTGTTATAGTTTTCCCACGTCTGTGTGTTTACCTGTCGTCACGTGTATGTGCGTGCCTGTGAGTGATAGAAATATACGTAATATGTATATTGGTGTAGTCTGTCTGACGCTGTAACAACTGTTGTAGAAGATAGGTGAGAGAGAGAAGAATTCTTTTCGCTTTCAGAGACAGCCACTATATCAAAATCTATCATCTCACGTGTGTGGAAATTCTATTACCTTTCACTAACTCTCACTGAGTCTGTCACCTATTCAAACCTATTCAGAAGGGACCAAACCTAGTCTTAATTCTCCTATCGGAAATCTACGACACACTCTGAGGTGGTGCCGGAGGGAGGAGCATCGCTACTTGGTGCGATCAACAGCTTCCTCCTCCCAGATTGGTCAATTTATCTCCAGTATCTTCATTACCCTGTAGACACCAGCTTCAGCAGTACGTTAAGAGCAATAGTTAAAACACAAATTAAAGAACATAATAGTCAGTCGGCGATGGCGAGAACAGAAACAACAGCAATAATAAAAGAGTACATGGAGATGTGTGAAACTAGGAAATGACAAAATTCCACAAGATATTTTGAGACGTGTGTCATGTGACCTCACTTGACTTCTTTCTTGTCATCAATTCCACATCTGTGACTTTGTCACACCATTTCAATCTTTCTATTCTACGCAAGCCCCCGTTTATAAAGGTCGTCCATGTTTATTGAAGTTTTTTTTTTACGGGATGTGGTAATGTAGTAAAATCTGCGAGAATAATCGCTCATTTCAGTAGGATTTTAGTCATAAAATGATAATAAATAAATCCGCCCGATTGTGTCTGACTGTGATCTTCTCACACGCCAGCATAGCGCTGAATTTTGTGCCGTGGAAAGGCTTAGAACCGACCCCGCCGTTTAAACCTCCTCTCTTTCCTTGTGACGTACATTTTTAACATTTTGCCCGATCTGATAGAGACTGCGGCAAGACTTACAATTAACGATTTTGCGGAAGTGTGCCGCCAAACTACTGTCTGAATTAACGTAATATTTTGACTTTAACGCTGGTAATAAGTAGTAATCCTTACATTATTTGGTAGTGTAACACGAGACAACAGTTATAATTAACGCAAATTCTTACCCCGCCACGCAAAACCCCGCTTCGCTTGACACGTTGTGCCTTGCATATATACACGCTGTGGCAAAGCCAACAGAGGCAAACACGCAAACAAATTTTATTTCCTCCTCGCGGTAGTATTACTGACGTCACTAAAACAAGTAGTTATTTGAAAATACATGCTAGCGAGAGATGAGAGAGGGGGAAGATGGCCGTCTTGTGTAAAATTTTTATTTGACGATTGCCGGTGACAAAATTGAAAATCTAAACCATAATGAAACTGACCATAAAAATCATATGGTAGTATAGCTTAGAGTCCACTGAGCAAGAATGTGTTTTAAATAATATGGAAGTCCCAGTATTAGCCAAGTTATTGAGAAAATACTAAATGTCTACGGACACGCGACCAGACAGACTGTTGTTCCTGCTTGTTTTTTTCATAACGTTAGTGGGGACGCCAGCTTAGAAAAGAGGCATTGAGGTAATTCAAATTCGCTTGGGTAACAAGAGTATAGGAGGGAAAGGGGAGCGGTAGGAAAATGTAATCCAAAACTAACATCTTTTTGTATTGGCATAACTAAGGCAGACTGGCCAATCGACTACCAGACACCGAGTTTGTTTGGAATTATTTTTGTTTTTCAAAAACTACATTTGAATTCTGGTAGTCGCAAGCTTTCGATTGGCCAGTGCTAATAAATATTAGCAAAAGGCTTTCACTAATCATTGCCAGTTGAACAAAACTTTTCATTCAAATACGCTGAGATCAGCTGTGTTAATTTTAAAATTAAAAAAAGAAGTATTCAAAATTTTGGACAGTGCAGAAGAAACTGAGGCCACTTCTTTGCAAGTCAGCGTCATTTGTTTATATTTCTTGAAATTTGTGGTAAGAATGCTTTATGAATTTAATATGTTTAATCCAACTGCCAAAGTTAGATACTGCTATTGGGAAAAGTGAAGGACGTGCAGGGAGCAGACATTGTTGAGTCCTCACATTGAACTGTATCTAACTGATGTATGTTGTCATGATTGTGTTTTCATATTATTGCATTAGAATATTAGTAAGCCTTTGTGTTCCTTGAACACTGTTTAACATGCCTGAAGCATTTATTTTTAAAAAAAGAAAAGAAGAGAAAATCATACCAAAGGAAATGTGGTTACTCCACATTATTTTATTGAGGAAAACTATGTAAACGTACAGTGGCGTATCTGCCATAGGGACCTGAGGTGTGGTCACAGCAAGGTGGGAGTCATGTAAAATTAGGGGCGAGTGCACCTGTAATGCACGCGAGGCTGACCCCATATCACCGTAGGAAAATAATAAATATAATAAGTGATCAGATATAAAAGGCCAGGGTGTCCTTTTGTTGCAGAGGTTTTATTTCCTGTTGCCAGCTGGTAACAGGAAACCTGCTGAGAGAGAATAAAGCCATCAAGTCTCCGACCATTCGTTTATGCTGTCAAAAGATAACAGGAGGATCTTGGGCATTTTGAGAGATCGAGATTTTCTGCAACTTCATACTGTATTATCATTCCACAAGGAACCCCAGGTGATGTGTTAAGCATCTGGGTATATCTGACACTTTCGTTTAAATAAACTCTGGTATTTCAAAATCATACTCAGGAAGTTTATGGGGTGTGATGAAACTACAGCCCCTCATACACAGTGACTCTCCCTCTTAGATGAATAAAGTGTAAGCTGTGAACATTCCCACAGGAAAGATATATATTGACTTTATAGTTAGTGGACAAAGAGTCCAGATATTTTAGTTGATCTTTTCTGTAAACTATCTTGTCCTCATTTTCAAAGACCTGTCCAAAAGATATGGCTGGACAGGCAGATTAAATTGTACAGAAAAAACATTCAGTTTAAAGAAAAACTTAACCACTGGTTTTATTCACTTCCTCATAGAAAATTAAAGTGTTTTCGTGTTGTGTACCATCATTTCATTTCTCCCCTAGACACTAGGTACATCATACACCAGACAGTAGAGCCAAAATAGTGACCGTGTGAGATCTAGGGAGGTAGCGTTAGGTTCCCTGCACATAATTCATCATCATCATTTATAGAGTCAGGGGCCTACATGTGCTTGACCTCACACGGTTAATACAGACACGGATTTCATTCTTTTAGGATACCATCATAACCTCCCCAGCAAATCAAACTTTTCTACAGGTAACCAGCCCCATGCCCAACCCTTTTTTGTCGCTTTTTACGACATGCATGGTAGGGTACAGTGTTACTATTCTTTGCTCCCCTTTCGGGACCCGGTAACACATGGGTGTGAGCGCAGACATAGAGACAGAGAAATAACTACAAAGTGAGATGGACAGATCGGTTGAAATTAAAATAAAGAGGGTCGTGTGCCCAATGTCGCCAAAATGCTTATCAACTGGTCACGTTAAGTCGCTCAGGTCGCAGAAAACAAGAATTGAGAGACGCAGTAATACGGGGTAAGGGTTAGGTTTCCGTTTAAGAATTCTAACACTAAACCTAACTCAAACTTGAATCCTAACCCAATCTTTACGTGAATCCTAACCCAATCTTTACGTTTAAGAATCCTAACACTAAACCTAACTCAAACTTGAATCCTAACCCAATCTTTACGTGAATCCTAACCCAATCTTTACGTTTAAGAATCCTAACCCAATCTTTACGTGAATCCTAACCCAATCTTTACGTTTAAGAATCCTAACCCAATCTTTACGTTTAAGAATCCTAACCCAATCTTTACGTTTAAGAATCCTAACCCAATCTTTACGTTTAAGAATCCTAACACTAAAACTAACCTTAACACTAAAACTAATCCATATCGCACTGTTCTTCATTTCAATCCGACAGATTACGCATTAATGAAGAGACAGACAGACAAACACATATATAGACATGCAGACATATGTATATAAACAGACATGTAGATAAATAGATGGACAGGCAGAGAGACTGATAAACAAATAAATACAATTTAACCACACACACAAAATATTTACAAATACTTACAGTGATGTGGCTGTATACAAAGTGCAAGTCCGCTGTCACTTCTAATGAACATGGTTACTAGACTACTACTGTTTTCTCAAAATTTAAAACACCACAGAAGTTACAACCTCCACATCAAACACGCATAGATCCCTTGTACAGCACTGCTGGGAAGTATTTGCTAGTTTTTAAAAGTCCGCTGTCACTTGTTCTGATGGATCTCCGGTAGTTTTGTGTATATATATAACCAAGACTCACCACTTTGTTGTTATCACGTGGTATCAGTTCAAAGGTGAACGGTCGCACGCACTAATTCCCGTGTCACTACTGAGAGGATAAAAAGTACCAAGCCAATGTTCGCTACCTTAGAACTTAGTGTCTATTTACAAACACAGAGTAGTGTCCTATTTATGTATAGTCACTGCTAGATTAGGCGACGGGGTCTGTGGCAAGCGCCAGGCAATCAACTTAAACGTGACGAATAGAACATTCAAGCACTCGATCGTACTGAAAAACACCGATAACTCCTGCGTCACTTGGAAAATTTTCACGCGGAATAAAGAGACAAATAAATAAACAATTAAGATTCCCAGTGAACGGTGTCGATTATCAAGAACTAGGTAAAGGCAGTCCCATAGACGATACTGTCGTAGTGTAGTGAGATGTTTGAGACTTCTTCATACTATGTCCATTTTTTTCGCTGCCTTTTTTGCTATTCCCAACTCAAGAGCTGAGTCGGGCACCCATTTACAGCTGGGTGGACTGGAGAGTGACAGTACCAGGCTTCGATCACGGAAGCCGGTAACAGTGCCGCGAAAGAAAAGCGCTCTTACCGCTTAAAACAAGAAAGGCATCAAAATACTCCAAGCCAAAGTTCGTCACGTGGCCCTTAAACTAAAAGGGATTCCATTGAAAAATAAAGACACGACCATTATAAGCTAATACTGACAAGGGAAACAACAAAAGCAAACATGAATCACAAACAAATCAAGATGTGAAAACTTCCACCAGAAAAAATCAATACAATGAAAAAAATTAAACAAAAATAAGCTAATACCAAATACTGCTATCATCGCACCATCAGCTGCAATCTTTTTATTTTATTTTTCAAAATCGATGTTGCCTCGTTTTGGCGGGGGTACGCCCCGTTCAACAGTCACAAGGTCCGTCGGTTATATTAGGGCGCATGTCCGAATATAAAAGACCTTGGGGTCGGGTTATGTAATCTGTAACTAACATTACGATAAAAGTAAAAAAATAAAAAGATGGAAAATAAAATTACTCTGGCGCGTGAGATGTCATTCTAACGTGACTATTAAACAAAATAAAATCCTTTTTTTATTAATAATTATTGTCCACGCTATTTATGGCTTGTGTCAGGTCTCGCAAGATTATGTACAGTAATCTAAACTACTTTAATTGTAATCGAAAACTATGCTGAACAGGGTAAACTCTCTGCCAAGCTGGTTCATGAGCGGAGGTCAATGAAGCTGATTTGATGCTATTCCGCTCTCCTCTGATTTAATTAGGGAAAAAAACAAACTAGTCGTTAATCGTGAACACTTAACACTTAAGAGGGTAATTTTCCCAGGCGATCGTGACGGGAGGTCAGCTTTTGAGGCCGACGTATCTGAACTAAGTTTCTGTTTTGTTCCGTCCGCATTATATATATATATATATATATATATATATATATATATATATATATATATATATATATATATATATATATATATATATATATATATATATATATATATATATATATATATATATATAATTTAACCATCTATCATATTTGTCGTGAAACATTCTAAATCCACATATATAAATTAGAAATTAAATGTAACGCCTAACGAATTAATTCAATAAAAGGAAAGAAGAATGGTAAAGAACAGTGCTGTCACAATGACTGTACTCGAGATCCCCCTTTTTCTACTTCGTCTGCATATTGTAACGCTTTCACGTTTACTAGTAAAGCCTACAGCAGCATACACGCGTTTCAACAAAACAATAAAACGTGTACTGTATTTCTTAGAAAACCTTGAGATACGCAAGCTGCTTAATGACCTAGATTAATACTAGCATTAATGTCATTTTATACACTGCGTAATGAAAAGACAGATGGACTTAGGATAGAGAGAGCGATGTACGAAGGAACGCATGCAACACTAACACGCCGTCTCGCGATATAAAATTAATGCCACCCTCCCCGCGTAAGGCATGAAGCACTAACTTTTTTTCAAATAGACAGTGATAAAAAACACTACCAATACACGGTTAGGTTTTACAAAACATGGTTAATGCTTATTAGGAAACATGACATTATACTGTTTTTCGTCTGAAATCCTGACAGTACAGAAGACACCCCCATAGTATGGAAGTGAGGAGGTGGTAACAGCACGACTATCCTAGAAGAAAATACATATTTTGAACGCAGCCACTTAGCTCCCTTAAAACTTATATATTTGGGTGCCTTAGGACTTGCTGACAAAGAATATGTTAGGTGTTAAGCAATTAGTCTAATAATTAACAAATTATAGCCATAATACTAGAGTGAGGTTGTCAGACAACCTAGGATCAATTTTGCTCATAATGGTGTGTTTGAACAATGCTTTAGAAAAAAATGAGGCCAACAAGTTAAATCCTATTTGATTGGCTAGAAGTATATGTAAGGCGAAACACGATTAGTCGGACTGCAAATACTATTTTTGGTTGTTAGGGGAAACGTAGGAAGGGTAAATTTTTTCAAAAGCTTTTGTAAACATGGTCCTATTGGCTAGACCATTTGATATAGTCAATTAGGAGCGTCTGTTCAGTGCCACATTTTAAAATAAACTTACTGAGAAGCAAGTGCGTTGAGATCCAGCTCATATTTTTCTAAATAAAAGCCTGGGACAGAGGCAGATCGGAATTGTGCCATAATTCATCGCCAGTCAACGTATTTGTTTATTATTTCCATGAATTGTGGTAAGATTGACATATTTGATATCTTTTTGATGAAAATTGAATGTGAATTGATAATTTATGTCTGTATATGTGTGTGGTTCAGTAGCAAACATGAGGCAAAGCCTAGATATTGCTCCAACCTGAACAAAACTTGTCGGAGAAAAGTATAACTGCATGGAATTGCCCAATAGTACTGTGACACCTATCTTATTGTATAGAAGGAATTACAGCTGAAATTGCAGAGGCGTAGTAACCCTTAGGGAGAGGAATACTGGTGAATATTATTACATGAGAAGCTAACAGTTGGCCTACCGCGCTGAACTCAGTGTTTGTTATGTATTGTGCTCAGTGTGGAAATAGATTATAAATTAGTTCTGAAGTAGGAGGTACAACCTTCTTGTTTCAGGGACCGTGGTCCTAACTTATTGAAGCAGCACCTGGTCTGAGTTTTGCTGAATCCAGAGGCTGGTAGCTTACTCCTTGGTCATGAAAGCGAGCAGAGGAGACTGTTTCCTGCCGCCCTCACAGAAGATAAGAGTCGTTGACCAGAGCAGCTCAATCTTATGTACCCCCCTCAAAAATTGACAGTATATTAAATAAAGAGGGACAATTAATTGTTTCAAATGACAGGAACTGTGAACTTTTCCCAATACTATATCCACCAGAAGCAAACACTTGAAGTCATGATGACAAACAACCACCTAGCTTGAAAAAGCCAGTATTACCTCATAGTACTACATCACAACTTACACACATATGATAATAATAATAATATATGTCAATACAAAGATCATATCTATAAATTATGTACATACAACTTGTAATTACATTTGATTGTGATTCCTGGTTCACTTTGTAGTTGAATCAGGATATCTATTATTGAAAGGAATTAATACATATTTTTAAAGGTAAAACTTGACTTATTAAGATAGTCTTATAGAGTGTTCAATGTCTGTGAGTGTCACAGTGTTGTAAAGAAATGTGGATTAAACTAAATTGTTTATCTGTCTGTTGGTTGTTGTGAACATACACTACATAACTTTCATAACCCTAGACATTCAACGTAGTCATCACAATATTCCAGAATAATTCTGACTGAGGTCAAAATGTGGTAGCAAAGTAAGGTTATCTGTAATACACCACACTTATTAGATACAGATACCTTCACAGCTGATCTCAGTCAGTACACTAAGTCCCCTATAGATATTTATATCATCCCACTTTACCACAATATTATATATATATATATATATATATATATATATATATATATATATATATATATATATATATATATATATATATATATATATATATATATATATATATAAATATATAAATATATATAAATAAGAAAAAAAAATGGCAGTCATATTTTCGCAACGCAGCACACTCATAGAAGCAAATAATAATAAAAACGGTATGTCCAGAGGAAGAATGGTATCTCCCCTATCTATTAACAGTGGTTTAAGTACAATATAATGTTGCCTTCTCCAGCAAGGCAAGCCTGGATGCGGTGAGGCATACTTCCCACAAGTGTTTGTAGGTAATTGTGAGTCAGACTGTCCCAGTATTTTTCAGCTTCCTTCTTCAATTGTTCAACGTCTCTGAGTCCACTCTTTTCTAAATGATTCTTGAGTAGTGCCCAAACGTTTTCAATTGGGTTTAGGTCGGGACTGTTGCTGGGCCACTTCAGCACTATCACATTCTTCTCTTGCAGCCATGCTTTGGTGGTATGAGCTGTGTGCTTTGGGTCATTGTCATGTTGAAATGTGCACCCATCGGGGTACATGACCTGCATAAATGGCAGAAGGTGTTCCTCTAGTATATCGATGTACCTCTCTTTCGTGAGAATTCCTGTGAAAACACACAGTGGGGTGGCACCTCTTGCTGACACCCCTCCCCAAAGATGGAATTTCTGGGTATGTTTCGGTCGATGGTACACAGGCGTTACAGAGTCTTTCGTCCAAATATTTATTTGAGCAGATTAAGACCAAACAGAACATTCATCAGAAAAAAATCACATTGTCCCAAGACAAATTTTTCTTTTCATGGCACCAGTTCAAGCGCATCTGTTTGTGAGTCTCTGTGAGCAATGGTGACGTAATTACCCGCTTTTTTGTGTAATTCATCCTGTGTAGCTCCCGGTTGACAGTAGCATTAGATACCTCTGGGCTTCCCAACTCGATCATGCGCTGCCGTATGTTTTCTACACTCTTCATTGGCCCAGCCCGAACGATTTGGGCGAGACGCCGATGGTCCTTTGTGTCCAAAATTCTTGGCCTCCCACTACCTTCTTTTCGCTCGATTCCATTACCTGCTTTTAATTTACTCACAACTCTGTAGACAGTCCGTTCAGGAATGTTCAAGGTTTTAGAAATGTTGGAACATGTTTGATTTCCTTCATTCCAGAGCTGTGAAATTAACATACACTTTGTCTTTGTATCCATTTTCTGCCACTAGCATTAGAAATTGTCGTCTGCTCTATTATCAAGGGACTGTACTCTACGCTAATTTTTGTTTTACTTTTGGTAGTGTTTGCTCGCTTAAGTAGAGTGCAAATTTGGGGCAGAACATGCATATTTAATTAGATTTCAGCATATTTAGTTGAGCAATATGACTGCCATTTTTTTTGCAAAGTACTGTATATATATATATATATATATATATATATATATATATATATATATATATATATATATATCTATATATATATATATATATATATATATATATATATATATATATAAATTAACCATTTATCATATTTTCGTTACAGCTTTGAACAACGTTACCAAACTTTCACAAAAAACTTTGGCAAAATTTACCCTTAAACTTTAACACTTGACGAAAACTAAGCGACAGAACATTCCTTGCGTTAAACATGGAGAAACTAACTATATCCGTTAATAAAAAGACAAGATACCGAGACAAGGATAATACCGATATGAACATATCTGTACAAAACTCAGCTCTGTTCATCTACTACGTGATATAAAACAGAACTCAACCAATCAATGGAATAGAAATGGAGTTGCCTTTTACGTCACCGGGACAACGTTCCCGCGGAACAGATCCACAAATCTGATTTGTAAGCAACAGTGAGTCGATGTCAAGAACCGAACAAACACTACAATAATCAACCTACATTCTGAACACTTCTTGTTTATTCAAAACATGCAGAATCGAATCGTAAACAAGCCGTGCGTCAATTGGGTGAGACAGCTGGCGCGTGAGATGTCATTCTAACGTGACTATTAAACAAAATAAAATCCTATTTTTATTAATAATTATTGTCCACGCTATTTATGGCTTGTGTCAGGTCTCGCAAGATTATGTACAGTAATCTAAACTACTTGACTAGGCTGGGTCGACCGGCGTGAAATCCAGACACAAGTGAAATAAAACCAGGTCTTGGCCGAGTAGGCGTTATCAATGGGACTAATTTATTTCCCACGTAAATCACGCGCGGCCTACCGGTTTACCAGTCACATGGTGGGGTTTTAATGAAGTATTAACACACGACTAGCTAGTCCTGTGACACAATCGCTCTCCACACAATTCCGGTTTGCTCTTTACAATTGTACATACTCTACTGTTTTACTTGGTTTTCACCTTAAATCGTGCACGACTGATTCTTCATAAGCTGAGTGCAGTATTCACGTTGCCTTTTGTTTCCTTTCCTGTTCCGCTCATTACGACAGTCCTTTCGTAGTTACGCGTGTACTGCGCATGTGGAATTTTAGGGAAGTTTAAACTTATACCATGTCATGGGGGAAATTTGGTTTCTGACGAACTTGCTGACACAGGCTAGGAATATCATTTTAAACTTTCGGACCTTCCAGAAGAAATGCCCTCCAATAGCGCGCAGCAAGCTCCCCTGTATTGTGGCATCCGTTTTTGTTATCTCCTCGTCTTCTTTATCTTTTTTTTCACAGCCCCGTCTATAAACTCCTTTCTCACTGCGTTTTTGATCTCCCTCTATTTCTATTATGGTATTGACGGAAAAGAAATAAGAGCACTCAGTAACCTTTACTGGGAACAAACTGAGATAGTAAGATCTAGCAAGAAATACTCACCATATATAAACGTAAAAAGAGGTGTGAGACAAGGTTGCGTATTGTCCCCCTGCCTATTTAACATCTACACAAAAAACATTTTCACCCAGATACAGGAACTGCCAGGACTGAACATCGGTGGAAGATCAATAAACGACCTTAGATATGCGGATGATATAGTTTTGTTAACGAACAGGAGGTGCAAGAGCTTGTGAAGCATACGCCATGATTATGGATTGGACATTAACAATGGAAAAACGAAAACTACGATAATTAGCAAAGCAGGCGATAAGCCGTCATTAAAGATAAGAATAAATGGGAAAATCCTGTGGAACAAGTCGTGTTTCTCATATCTTGGTAATATAATAACATGAGACGGCAGATGCGAAACATAATTCAAGAAGAGAATAGAATAGGAACAGCCAAAGCTACATTAATCAACAACATGAGACAGATACTAACATCTAAACAACATGAGACAGATACTAACATCTAAACAACTAACTAACAAACTCAAACTGAGAATCATCAAATGCTATTTATATTCTTCATCACGGAATGGTGTAGAAATATGGACAATGAACAAGCAATTAAAAGAAAGAATTGAGGCACTTGAGATGTGGATATATAGAAGAATGGAGCACGTCTCATGGAAAGAGAAGAAAACAAATAAAGAGGTCCTAGAAAACCTTCAAATGACAAAAGAACTAATGAAGGAGATCAAAATTAGATAGCTGAAATATTTTGGCCATGTAAAGAGACATAACTCCTTACTGAAGACTATAACAGAAGGTAGAGTTGAAGGCAAACGTGCAAGAAGAAGACAGTGCTATAAGTGGGAAGATAACATCAAGAGACAGGAAAGAGTCTATCAGAGTACACCATCAAGACAAGAGACAGAAGACGTTGGAGATCCAATGCAGCCGACCTTCGATGTGAAGATGGCACCTGATGATGATTTATTTTACCTTGGGAATTCATGAAAAATGAGAAAAAGACTGCCTTGTGATACTATCAGCTGGTTTCCTCATTGTGTATCCTATCCGACGCCAAAGTCGTGTCCTCGCCTCTTATCCCCTTGGTTCCTTCCATCAGTTCCGTATTGATATCAACCATACCAATTCAATCTTACTATTTAACGCACAATCCCAGATAGTATTCAATGATGGAAGATACCATGTAAAAATAGCAGGAGAAAGGGAGGATAATCACGTATTATTCAGTGAAGGAACATGCAATATAAACATAGCAAGAGACAGGAACGATAATCACATACAGTATATGACGACTGGTGATAAAGATTCCGTCATTTAACAACTGAATGAACACTGGACACTTCATTGACACAGTTTACACGGGAATAGGGTCGAATTAGATATCAATCTTTACTGGATACAACAGCAACAATAAAGATCAGACAAGGACCACTTACCACATATTTTATATAGCTAGAAGAGTCAGGTATGTATTAAGTGCTCATCCCAATATTACAGATAACAATCTCTGTAGTGAAATTGACAGAGATACAACGGTAAAATACCTCCAAGGATAACATATAAGGATAAAAAACATAATGCGTAGGCTGCTGATGTACATGATCGCCTAGACCGCGGGTCATCATCCTCCATAATAATTGACTTGCTAGACAGGAGGGGAACGGCGGATCAAAAAGGAAAAAAATATGACTGGAAAGATTGCGTGAGACTGGAAAGGCTAAGGAGACGCAATTGGGGGGGAAACGGAGAAAAGTCACGTTTCCCAAGTTGACATAAAAAGTAAGCAACTCGACAGAAGGGACCATAGATATGTTACGCCACAGTCATTTATTGGACGCTTTTGCGCGATACCAAGCCCTTGATTTGAATTCAGCGGCTAAACGCAGATGTTAGGAATATTACAAAAATTAAAAAGTACTTTTTTCTTAATATTAATGTTAGGAATATAAAAATTAGCTGGCCGGATGGCCTATTCTGAGCAGTGAACAAATATGTTCTTAATTTTACAGACGGATAGATAATATTGCAGATAATGACAAAAGACAGTGTTGTTCACATCATCGACAGACTGTATTGAATCTAAAAGTGTCGCTAATTGCACAAAAAAACACGACCTTGGGACGCAGGTGTTCAAATTTACTTAGTATGGAGGAGAGGGTTTTTGGGTGGTAGCTGTGTCTAAAAATAACTTTTAACGACAAAATTTTGGAGGGGAGAGAAAGGTTGGTTCAAAAATCGAGTACATTTTTGTAGAAACACAAGTAGAGACGGACAGACTAACAGATAACCATCCATACTTGACTGAAGCATGACTGAAATGACTTTATGGTAGGAAATTTGAAATTCAAATAAACCTAGGCAGTGATTGGCCACAGACAATCATATCATTAGCGCTCAGACGCGAAAGTGGGGCCATTCTTCAATAGTTGTTCAGTGATAGACACAGATTTTAAAGTGTGGTGATTTCCATATGAAAGAAAGTGTAAGAAGTTTAGGGACGCCATACTATAGCCAGCAGCTCAGCTGAGTTTTGCTAGCAATTCTGTGTTATTTATTCATAATCTGGTAAGATTGAAATTATTTCCTTATATATTTTGAATATTGTTTCATGTTCGAGTGATTTGATACTGCCATATCGAAATCTAGCCTTACAAACAAGTAGGGATTTGCTCTAGACCCCCCGCCCTAGTCAGGGTCTAGGGACCAACAATGTACATAAACTCCAGCAAGGGTTAGGCAAGACAGATCAAGTGTTGAGAATAATGAAACATATTACCTATCCTCTTTTAGGGCAGACAACTAATAAATATTTTTCAGAATCTATAGTCTGGGAGGATCTATCTGATGTAAACCTACCATGGTAAATGTGCTGTTTGGTCAGAGAGATCTGACCTGTCTGTATGATGTGGTTGTTGTGTCAGTGTTGTGTCCAGACGTGGGTAGAGAATAGATTTTGACACATGGCCCATACTTTGATTGCAGAGCTGTGAGTTTCTGTTGTCAACCAAGCAGTGTCTATTCAGTTGGTGACTTACTCGAGTGTATCTGTGCAGTACTTGTGACAGAGACCACCATTATTGCCCGCCAGCACGGAGAGGTGGGACCACCAGATTTCAGCACCAGAGCTACAACTACAAGATGAGTGAGCCTCTGGTCTGCTGGACATTCACCAACACCGTTTAGTTACTAATACCCCCATAAAAATTCCCACCATTTTCTGGACACTGTGTAGTCAATATAGACAGGTGTGATGAGGCCACCCCAACAGCACAAACATTAACTATCCTCCCAAGTAGATGACTACTAGAACATTTTAATAAAACTAACTAGTATAGTACATATATATGTACACTATTGCATTTATGATATAATATTCCATGCATTTCTTTCATAATCTCTAAATCCTTTTAAGTTCTGGTCAATCTAAAAAAATTGATCCAGAACAAAATAAATGTAATATAATTCTATCAAAAAATTTTACACTATTGAGTTAGTTCAGTGTGTTGTAACATTTATTAATATTATTAGTCTTGTTAAATATCTGTGGGTATATCTATAACCTATTACACCACACTACATATCATAACCCTAGACACTTTACGTAGCCACATTCATTAAAAAAAATTAAGTGTGAGGTCGTAGTGGTAGCAAGAAAGGCCTTCTGATAATTCACAACAACATTTTATCTCAGGAGCCTTCACAGCTGGCCTCATACATTACATTTAGTAATATCACCATCATACAATACCATCAAACACCACTACAATCTCGGAACGTTGTTTACCAAGCGACTGCAAGTACTAGACATCAACAGAACAAATACTTAAAACTCAAAACACGCGCAGTCCCGTATAGTTCATGGGAGTCCCGTATAGTTCATGGGAACGCTCTGAGGAGTCAAAGAAAGAATAGGACTTATTCCCCCTTATCTCGTAAAAGGCGACTCTTGTGAGGTGCGTGGGGCTGGGAGTGGCAACCTTATTTTATGAAACAAACTGATATAGAAACCACCACATCAGCTGTAGCTGTGACTCCACGCTCCGCAAGAAGTAGAAGCGGAGAAAAGATGAATAAATGCACCAAATAAGTCACGAATAAGTTATTGTAATGGGGACTGAAAGCTGGCAAGAATGTCAAGAACTAGTGGGACAAAGCAGCAACACTGTCGTTAATGTTACAACAATATTGAAAACGACAAACTTACAATGATTATCTTACTATACCTTGGAGACAAACACCCCCCCCCCCCCCCCCCCCCCCCCCCCCCACCCCCCCCCCCCCCCCCCCCTCAATAAAAAAAACAAGACGGAAACAATTAAAAACAAAATATAATAATAAATAAATAAAAACGAGAATCATCATCATCAGGTCCTGACTCTGGACTTCAAGGCACTATTCAATGAGCGCTTGACAAAAATTTGCAAATATCTTCTACCCCGTTTTATAGTGTGTGTTGTCGTGAAATATTCTAATCCACATATATAAATTAAAAGGTAAATGTAAAGCTTAACAAATAAATTCTAATAAAGAAAAGAGCAATGGTAAAATAACAGTGCTGTCACAAGGAATGTACTCGAAATCCCCCTTGTTTTCTGCTTCGTCTGCAAATTGTAACGCTTTCACGTTGATAGTAAAAGCTTACTGTATTATTACCCGCTTTCTTCAATGAAACGTGTGCTGTATTTCTTGGAAAAACATTTGAGATACGCAAACTGAACAATGACCTAATTTTAATATTTCATTCATTTCATTTTATACACGGCGTAACTAAAGACAGATAAAGCAGGATAGAGAGAAGGGAGAGGCAGAAAGCCGAACGCATGCAAAATTAAACACGCGTCTCGCTATTAATGCCACCCCAACAAGCGTAACGCGATACACAATTACTACTATCACGCGTGTAAGGCCACATGCACTAACTTTTTCGGACGGACAGTGATAAAAACACTAACCTTCCCAGAGTTAGGTTTTAAAATCACGAAAAACGCTTATTAGAAAAGATAACATTAGATGGGTTTACGTTTAAAAACATTACAGTACCCAGACAGCACATCTTCGAAACAGGAGGTTGAAGAAATTGCATATTTTGAACGCAGCCACTTAGCTCTTTTAAATTTGTATATTTGGGTTCCTTAGGGCTTGCTGACAAAGAATATGTAAAACGTTACGCAAATAGTCTAGGAATTAACAAGTTATAACCAAAATAAAATAGTGGGGATGCCTGACAGCATGAAATCATTTCTGCTCATAAAATTTTTTTATAACGTGTTTGAAAAAAACCTTACGTACGGAAATAGCCTACCATGTAAACTCCAAATTGATTGGAGCGCAACAAATATAAGACTAAACACGATTGGTCGGACTATAAATACTATCTTTGGTTGTTAGGGGAGACGTAGGAAGGTAAGATTTTTTCAAACACTTGTCGAAACGTGGCTCCATTGGCCAGACTCGCTGATATAATCACTTAGGAGCGTTAGTTCGAGACCACTAGTTCAAATAAGCTTGATAAAGCAACAGTGCGTTGAAGCCAGCTCATATTTTTGCTAAATAAAGCCTGGAACATAAGCAGATGGGAATTTGTGCCAGAATTCATTGCTAGTCAACGTATCTGTGTTTATTCTATGAATTGTGGTAAGCTTGAAACATTCAGTATCTTTTAATGAAAATTGAATGTGAATTGTTAATTTATGCCTGTATATATGTGTAGTTCAGTAGCAAACATGATGTAAAGCCTATAATGCTCCAGCCTGAACAGAAGGTGTCGGAGGAAAGTAAAACGGCATGGAATGGCCAAACAGTACACTGACACCTAGATGATTGACTAGAAAGAAATAATGCTGGAAGTGCAGAGGCGTAGTAACCATTAAGGAGGTTAATACTGGTATAAAGTATTTCAGATGAAGCTGACAGTTGGCCTAACGCTCTGAACTCAATGTTTGTGATGTATTGTGCTCAGTGTAAAAAGAGAGTCTAAATTAGTTATGACGTAGAAGGTACATCCTTCTTGTTTTCAGGGACCGTGGTCTTGATGGTATTGAGCAGCACCTGGTCAGAGCTTTGCTGAATCCAGAGTCGGACAGCATACTCCTTGGTCCATTTAGCTATCAGTGAGGTGTCTCCAGAGCCCAGGGGAGAAATCGAGCAGAGGAGTCTTTTCCTGCCGCCATCACGCAAGATAAGCTGATGTGGCCAGCTGAGCTCAAAATTATGTACCCCCATCTTAAAATAACATTGTAACATAAACTTAAGAGGGGAAGTAAATTGTTTTAATATCAGGAACTGAGAACATCTCCAATACTAGTTCCAATAAAGACAAACTATTGAAGTCATGATGACAAATACCAACAGAGCTTGAACAAAACAAACCCAGTATTACTTCATATTACTACTACACAACTGACACACATAGGATACTTTTAATAATATATGTCACTACAATATTCATATTGATAAATTCTGTACATATAACTTGTAATTAAAATTGATTGTGATTCCTGGTTCCTTTGTATTTGAATCAGGACACATATTCATTCATAACAGCAATGAATACATATTGTTATTTGAAAAGTTATCAGTGACTCCTTTAAGATATCCTTTAGAGTGTTATATGTATGTGAGTGTCACAGTGTTGTCAAGTGTGGTGGAATAAATTAAATTGTTTATCTGTCTGTTGTTGTTATGACTTACACTTCATCATACACATACCCTAGACATACAACGTAGTCATCACACTATTCCAGAATAATTCTGACTGAGATATATATATATATGTGGCAGCAAGTAAGGTTATCTATAATACACTACTCTTATTAGATATAGATACCTTCACAGCTGATCTCAGTCAGTACACTAAGTCCCCTATAAATATTTATAACATCCCACTTCACCACATATATTGGGGTCTCGCTCTTGGGATTTTGAATCTTTACCTATTAAAAATACTGGGGGTAATTCACTTCAGGGAATATAAGAATTAAAAGGTATCCTTGGGTGGAATTAAATAAGGTTGAGCTCACGGTGCCTGTGTTGTCCATTAGATATATATTTAGAGACTGAATTGTTGGTTAGACATTGTATAAATTTACCTGATAGACAATGGCGGACCTGGCCAAATTTCGATCTGCTGCGGTTCAGACTGCAAAAGAGTTAGGATTAGATGGGCAAGTTATGGTTGCCTATGTCACTACGGAATGTGACAAATTTATTGAACGCGAAGAAAGAAGGTTTGAAGCCGAAAGAAAGTTAGAGGCTGAAAGGGAAATTAAGAAGTTACAATTTGAGGCTGAGGCTGAGACTAAGAGGTTGCAGATTGAGGCTGAGGCTAAGAAATTGGAGGCAGAAAGAGAAGACAAAAGATTGGCTGCAGAAAGGGAAGAGAAGAAATTAGCTGCAGAAAGGGAAGAGAAGAAATTAGCTGCAGAAAGGGAAGCAGAAGAAAGAAGATTGACTGCAGAGAGGGAAGCAGAAAAGGAGGAGAAGAGATTACAAAGGGAACATGAGTTACGACTAAGGGAGTTTGAGTTTCAGGGCCATGCTCCTGAAAATGGTGCCAGTCCCTTTGCCTCTGATGCCACTGCTAGCCAAGGAGCCTCAACCTCAGCTATGAATTTTCATTTAGATCATTTTGTTGAGAAAGACGATGATATAGAGAGCTACCTAAATAGGTATGAACTATTAGCTACCACTTATGGGTTAGAGAGAGAAAGGTGGAGCTTAAAGTTATCTCAGGGACTTCGTGGGGCAGCTTATGAAGTTTTTGCAAAAATGAGCAGAGGTGATCAGGAAAATTATGACATGCTAAAGCAGGCTCTTTTGTTAAGATATGAAAAGAATGCAGAATTCTATAGGAAAAAATTTAGGAATGCTAAACTACTGTCAGGTGAAACCTATCACCAGTTCTCTGCACGAATAGAGACATACTTGGAGAAATGGACTTCTCTGGGGAAAACCCAAGATCTTAAGGAAATGGTCCTTATAGAGCAACTAAGAGAGTCCATGGCTCCAGACCTGAGAAAGTTTCTCATGGAACAAGGTGCAGAGAGGCTGGGTGAGTTGCTAAATGTTGCTGAAAGGTATCAAGCAGCTCAAGCAGAGGTAACAGGTAATAAAAAGAAACAAGTGGATAACTTTAGGGCACCACAGGACTTTAATAAATTTGATCCTAGGGATCAAAACAAAGGTAAGCACCAGTTTGATAGGCCACGGTATGAAAATAAAAATAAATTCCCACAATTCGATGAAAAAAAATCTTTCAACCAAGGAAAAAGGTGGTGTAAGAATTGTCAGATGGACAATCATGACACTGACCGTTGCAGAAGGAAACCTGTGTATATGGCAACCCTTCAGGTCAGGTCGACCTCAAGACAGGAGGAGGATATTATGTTAGATACGACTCCAGAAGAGATGAGGAAGGCACAGGCTGGGGATAAAACACTCAAGCCTTGTTTCAGAAAATTGTCAACTTGTCATACAACTCCAGGCAAGGGAGATTTTTACATGAAAAACAAGTTGATGTATAGGAAGACTGGAGCTAGATCCAAAGGTCAGGGACAGCTGGTACTTCCTAAAAGATATAGGGCAGACTTAATAAGGAGCCTACATGTGAAACCAGATGGGGACCATGAGAAAATAGGTACCATCATTCAAAAGGTGGCTCACAATTATTATTGGCCTAAAGCAAGATGGGACATTGAGAATTTTGTAGAAAGGTGTAGCATAGCACATGAGGGAACACCCACAAGTGGGAACATGGATCAGGACCTGGACACGCCACGGGGCAAAATTAGGCCTGATAATAAAAAGAAAAATAGATTTGATAAAGTGGACCAAATGGAATGGGAAGCCCCTTTTCACGGACAAGCTTCACTTAACTGTTTTACAATGGCCACTATGCGGAGAGTGCAAACAGATGTCTTACCCCAGGATAAGCCGACAATCCCTCAACCGGACTTAAACAAACTGGAGGAAGAGGATGTAGAGAGGAAATCTCTCATCAAGAATTTTAAGTGGGGAGAAAGCCCCAAGAAAAGAAAAATTGGTAGCGGTCGTTTTGTGAATGATAATTCTGGGAAGAAAAATCATCACTATAAAGCTTCGAGTGGAAGAGACCATACCGGTGCATGGACAAATAGGTCCACAAAATTAAAGGTCCATATGTAGCTTTGTTAAGAACGTGGACTGATGAAAAGGCAGAGGAAAACATTACATCTTCATACCAATATGTGAATGAGCTGACCACTCGTTTAAAAACTGGCTGGAAACTTGCCAATGAAAATTTGAAACAAGCCAGGAAGAAACATGCTGCCTATTATAACAGGAAGGCGAAAGACAGAAATTTGGCTGTGGGAGAGAAAGTACTGCTTCTTTTGCCCGGGAGTCAGAATAAGTTACAAATTGGATGGCAGGGTCCATATACAGTTTTAGAGAAGGTATCTAGAACAAATTATAAGATAGATAAGAAGGGGAAAGAAAAAATCTATCATGTGAATCTCCTGAAGAAATATTTGGAAAGAGAACATCAGGAAGAGACACACTTGTTGACCTTGTCCATCGCCATGGAGATGAAAAAGGAACCACTTTCATCATTTGAGTATCCATTACACCCCTGTGAGACAGCAGCACAGGTGAAAATCAGTACACATTTAACGAAAACTCAGAAAGAGAGAGTGCAACAGGTTCTAAATAATCATGCAGAGGTGTTAACAGACCGACCAGGGCATACAAACCTATTGGAATATGATATGAAACTGATAGACCCCACACCTGTCTGTATGAAACCATATTCGATTCCGTTTGCTAAGGAGAAAGCTTTGAAGGAAGAGATAGACTATCTATTGAAGGAGGGAATTATTTCACACAGTGAATCCTCATATAGTTCCGGTGTTGTACTCTTAAGGAAGCCCTCTGGAGAACATAGACTCTGTATAGATTACAGGAGACTGAATGCTATTACAGAAGGACAGGTGGATCCATTGCCGGATACAAATCAGCTGTTTGCCAGACTAAATAAAGCTAAATATTTCTCAAAAGTGGATCTGAGTAAAGGATACTATCAGATTCCAGTAAAGCCTGAGGTTAGACCATACCTAGCTTTTAGTACCTCAGAAGGACACTATGAGTTAAATAGATTGCCATTTGGATTGAAGAATGCGCCTAGTGTCTTCTCTAGAATGATGAGAAAAATTGTTGGATGTAAACATTTCGGAGGAACGTAATGAATCCCTGAGTTGCCTCTTTGATTGAGGATATTCCGAATGTTTCATACAGGATAATAAGAAGATTATGGGATCCACTACGAAAACTCTGCTATCACCAGGTATATGTTATCTCCTCATAACGTACATTTTGAGGGAAATATAATGTTCTCTGGACATGTCATTGCGCAGACTCAGAGAAGAGAAATGGTGAATACGGGTTGCGAAGCAGCATTAAGACAAGCACTCACACTTGCGGCTGTTCAGTAACATAACCGAAATATATTATTGGTTGTAGAAGTCTGAGGCAGATTTCATGAGTAGTGCCTACTCTGAATGGACCCAACTACATAAAACCATGATAGCACCACAGCAGAGTAAAGTCAAGTTGACTTACATTTATCTATGTGTATATAGAATAAAGGACTGACATATAATGTCTGTTTTAAGAGGGGAGGTGTCGTGAAATATTCTAATCCACATATATAAATTAAAAGGTAAATGTAAAGCTTAACAAATAAATTCTAATAAAGAAAAGAGCAATGGTAAAATAACAGTGCTGTCACAAGGAATGTACTCGAAATCCCCCTTGTTTTCTGCTTCGTCTGCAAATTGTAACGCTTTCACGTTGATAGTAAAAGCTTACTGTATTATTACCCGCTTTCTTCAATGAAACGTGTGCTGTATTTCTTGGAAAAACATTTGAGATACGCAAACTGAACAATGACCTAATTTTAATATTTCATTCATTTCATTTTATACACGGCGTAACTAAAGACAGATAAAGCAGGATAGAGAGAAGGGAGAGGCAGAAAGCCGAACGCATGCAAAATTAAACACGCGTCTCGCTATTAATGCCACCCCAACAAGCGTAACGCGATACACAATTACTACTATCACGCGTGTAAGGCCACATGCACTAACTTTTTCGGTCGGACAGAGATAAAAACACTAACCTTCCCAGAGTTAGGTTTTAAAATCACGAAAAACGCTTATTAGAAAAGATAACATTAGATGGGTTTACGTTTAAAAACATTACAGTACCCAGACAGCACATCTTCGAAACAGGAGGTTGAAGAAATTGCATATTTTGAACGCAGCCACTTAGCTCTTTTAAATTTGTATATTTGGGTTCCTTAGGGCTTGCTGACAAAGAATATGTAAAACGTTACGCAAATAGTCTAGGAATTAACAAGTTATAACCAAAATAAAATAGTGGGGATGCCTGACAGCATGAAATCATTTCTGCTCATAAAATTTTTTTTATAACGTGTTTGAAAAAACCTTACGTACGGAAATAGCCTACCATGTAAACTCCAAATTGATTGGAGCGCAACAAATATAAGACTAAACACGATTGGTCGGACTATAAATACTATCTTTGGTTGTTAGGGGAGACGTAGGAAGGTAAGATTTTTTCAAACACTTGTCGAAACGTGGCTCCATTGGCCAGACTCGCTGATATAATCACTTAGGAGCGTTAGTTCGAGACCACTAGTTCAAATAAGCTTGATAAAGCAACAGTGCGTTGAAGCCAGCTCATATTTTTGCTAAATAAAGCCTGGAACATAAGCAGATGGGAATTTGTGCCAGAATTCATTGCTAGTCAACGTATCTGTGTTTATTCTATGAATTGTGGTAAGCTTGAAACATTCAGTATCTTTTAATGAAAATTGAATGTGAATTGTTAATTTATGCCTGTATATATGTGTAGTTCAGTAGCAAACATGATGTAAAGCCTATAATGCTCCAGCCTGAACAGAAGGTGTCGGAGGAAAGTAAAACGGCATGGAATGGCCAAACAGTACACTGACACCTAGATGATTGACTAGAAAGAAATAATGCTGGAAGTGCAGAGGCGTAGTAACCATTAAGGAGGTTAATACTGGTATAAAGTATTTCAGATGAAGCTGACAGTTGGCCTAACGCTCTGAACTCAATGTTTGTGATGTATTGTGCTCAGTGTAAAAAGAGAGTCTAAATTAGTTATGACGTAGAAGGTACATCCTTCTTGTTTTCAGGGACCGTGGTCTTGATGGTATTGAGCAGCACCTGGTCAGAGCTTTGCTGAATCCAGAGTCGGACAGCATACTCCTTGGTCCATTTAGCTATCAGTGAGGTGTCTCCAGAGCCCAGGGGAGAAATCGAGCAGAGGAGTCTTTTCCTGCCGCCATCACGCAAGATAAGCTGATGTGGCCAGCTGAGCTCAAAATTATGTACCCCCATCTTAAAATAACATTGTAACATAAACTTAAGAGGGGAAGTAAATTGTTTTAATATCAGGAACTGAGAACATCTCCAATACTATACTGTTCAAAAAAAGAAACGCATAGCTATTCGAGGGCGCGTTTTTATGAGTTTGTAAGTAAAATTTGGTGCTAGGGTATATAAAAACCAGCCTCAAATGTTCTTTACAGTGTCACATGCACGTGTTGACCTAAATTGCGTTCGTTTTTGTAATCGTTACAACGCAGTGGTCAATTGTGTATATGACGCAATTTTTGACCACAGCTCATGTGGCGCGCACGTGAAAGCAACAACATTTGGTGTGAACACTATTCACTGACTACGCAACTGAAACCCTATAAAAGGATAACGCTACACACACAAAATTCAGTTAATTTTCAAGCTGACATTTATGCCGTCTCTATCGATAAATTTAAGAAACATTGCTATTGGCCGTTTGCACGCAGGCGAAAGTCAAAGTCAGGTTGCCAGGCATCTAAACGTGCATCAGAGTACCATCAGTCGACTTTGGCACCGGTTCCACGCATCCATGCCCAGAAGATGCCAGTCGCTGATCGATGCAAGTGGAGGCCATACACCATACTAACGGGAAAGCCCGTACGCCAAAAACTCTCGTGACCCAGATGCAAAACAACTGTCAATTGATTGGTTGAACCCTAAGGTATTCTTTTGTGCAATTTGAACAATTAACTCATTAAATTAAAAAAGTTATTGAATGTCAAAATTGTGGCTATGTGTGTGCCTTCAGTAGCTATGCGTTTCTTTTTTTTGAACAGTATAATTCAAATGGCGCAAACTCCGTATTTTCGTTGGGAATTTCTCTATAGGCGAAGAGAATAGCGGGTAATATTCTATCCCAATCTTGTGGATACTTAGTCGTAACCTTTCCCAACATTTGTTTTAAACTTCAGTTAATCTTTCTATACTGTCCAAAAAAGAGAAACGCATAGCTACTGAAGGCACACACATAGCCATAATTTTGACATTCAATAACTTTTTTAATTTAATGAGTTAATTGTTCAAAATGCACAAAAGAATACCTTAGGGTTCAACCAATCAATTGACAGTTGTTTTGCATCTGGGTCACGAGAGTTTTTGGCGTATGGGCTTTCCCGTTAGTATGGTGTGTGGCCTCCTCTTGCATCGATCAGCGACTGGCATCTTCTGGGCATGGATGCATAAAACCGGTGCCAAAGTCGACTGATGGTACTCTGATGCACGTTTAGATGCCTGGCAACCTGACTTTGACTTTCGCCTGCGTGCAAACGGCCAATAGCAGTGTTCCTTAAATTTATCGAAAGAGACGGCATAAATGTCTGCTTGAAAATTAACTGAATTTTGTGTGTGTAGCGTTATCCTTTTATAGGGTTTCAGTTGCGTAGTCAGTGAATAGTGTTCACCCCAAATGTTGTTGCTTTCACGTGCGCGCAACATGAGCTGTGGTCAAAAATTGCGTCATATACACTATTGACCACTGCGTTGTAACGATTACAAAAACGAACGCAATTCAGGTCAACACGTGCATGTGACACTGTAAAGAACATTTGAGGCTGGTTTTTATATACCCTAGCACCAAATTTTACTTACAAACTCATAAAAACGCGCCCTCGGATAGCTATGCGTTTCTTTTTTTGAACAGTATAGTTCCAATAAAGACAAACTATTGAAGTCATGATGACAAATACCAACAGAGCTTGAACAAAACAAACCCAGTATTACTTCATATTACTACTACACAACTGACACACATAGGATACTTTTAATAATATATGTCACTACAATATTCATATTGATAAATTCTGTACATATAACTTGTAATTAAAATTGATTGTGATTCCTGGTTCCTTTGTATTTGAATCAGGACACATATTCATTCATAACAGCAATGAATACATATTGTTATTTGAAAAGTTATCAGTGACTCCTTTAAGATATCCTTTAGAGTGTTATATGTATGTGAGTGTCACAGTGTTGTCAAGTGTGGTGGAATAAATTAAATTGTTTATCTGTCTGTTGTTGTTATGACTTACACTTCATCATACACATACCCTAGACATACAACGTAGTCATCACACTATTCCAGAATAATTCTGACTGAGATATATATATATGTGGCAGCAAGTAAGGTTATCTATAATACACTACTCTTATTAGATATAGATACCTTCACAGCTGATCTCAGTCAGTACACTAAGTCCCCTATAAATATTTATAACATCCCACTTCACCACATGTGTAACTCAGAAATTGACAGTTTTTTCCAACTTTTCATTTTATCAGTAAATTTGATCTTTATTTTCTAAGTGTTTCTAACAAACAGTCTTATTTTCGTCGGAATTGTGTTTGAAGAAAAACATCTGGTACCATATGAAACCTTTAAACGTAGTTGTATCACGGCAGCTTTTGTGCTTTTACGGTTGTCGGAAGGTCTTTATATGCTCAACATTTATTTCTAACATGAAGCTGCATGTGTCCGTGTGTGAGATCTCCATCCATAATAGAAAGAGAGGTTGAAGATAAATGAGCACGAGGTCGATATCGCTATAAGTGAGAAGGCAGCACAAGACATTACAGGAAATATGCCTTTTGTGTGTACGGTCAAGGCAATGATAACAGCCTGCCTTCAACCGCAGAGACGAAAACTGATCTGAATGCTGCCTATATAAGATAAAGACGACAACTGATCTGATATGACCTGAATGCTGCCTATATAAGCTAAAGACGAAAATTGATCTGATATAAGCTAAAGACGACAACTGATCTGATATGATCTGAATGCTTCCTACATAAGATAAAGATGAAAATTGATCTGATCTGAATGCTGCCCATATGAGCTAAAGACGAAAATTGACCTGATATGATCTGAATGCTGCCTATATAAGCTAAAGACGACAACTGATCTGATATGATCTGAATGCTTCCTATATAAGATAAAGATGAAAACTGATCTGAATGCTGCCCATATGAGCTAAAGACGAAAATTGACCTGATATGATCTGAATGCTGCCTATATAAGCTAAAGACGAAAGCTGGTCGTCTTCTTCTTCTTTGATCCTTAGCCGCCGACTGTCAAAGCAGTCAGTGGCCATCACGCCTGGTGGCGTCTTGTAGGGAAGCAACAAATTGCTTCCACTTTGTTCGGTCGGCGGCCATCCTTCGTACAGTGCCCCACCTCTGGTTCATTCTTTGCATCTCAGCCTCCACAGTTCTCCGCCAAGTTGTTTTTCGTCAGCCTCTCTTTCGTTTTCCTTCGGGGGTCCAAAGCATAGCTGTTCTTGTAATGGCATCAGGGTCTCTTCTGAGGATGTGGCCAACCTAACTCCAGCGGCTGCCAGCTATGATAGTGTGCATGTCCTCTTGGTTACTCCGAATAAGCAGATCTTGGTTGGTGATGGTATTCGGCCAAAAGATTCGGTGAATTTTCCTTAGGCAGATTGTGTGGAAAAAGGACAGTTTCGACATTTCCTTCTCT
The DNA here is from genome assembly GCA_024509875.1 of Oreohelix idahoensis. NCBI lineage: Eukaryota > Metazoa > Mollusca > Gastropoda > Stylommatophora > Oreohelicidae > Oreohelix > Oreohelix idahoensis. The sequence continues at coordinate 162,508 of JAMPIV010006382.1, read as the reverse complement.
GTTACTCTCCAGCATTCTGCGCGATAGAGAAGCACAGAAAGTACACGGCTCTCACACAGTCTTAATTTGGTGTTTGTGCTCTACTGGGAAGACTTCCATATGTTGTTGAGACTAGCAAAGGCTGTTCTCGCTTTATTCATTCTGTTGTTGATGTCCTTACTTGTTCTGCCGTCTGGTGTTACTATGCATCCTAAGTATGTAAATGTACCTGTCTGTTCTAGCTTCTGGTTCCTTATTGTTATTCGCTCAGTATTCCCAACATTGAGTGTCATGACCTCTGTCTTCTTCAGATTGATGTTCAGACCTACCTGCTGGCTATACTTATTCAGTCTATCGGTTTTTTCTTGGATGTGTTGATGTGAATGTGCGAGTAGTGCAGTGTCATCTGCATATTCCAGGTCTTCCAGTGTAGAATGTTGTCCATCTAATTCTTCTTGGATTGCCCTCTGTTGTCTGGCGCATCACCCAGTCTATGAATGTCAAAAATAAAGTTGTTGATCAGGGGCATCCCTGTCGTACTCCTGTCTTCACCTCGAAAGTTAGGTTGCTCAGCCCAACACTGCATGCAAAGTTGGAATAGAGGCTTTTTATAATGGAAACAATGCAGCTTGGAATTCCATAAGCCCTCAGTATTTTCCATAGGCTGTCCCTGTGTATGCTGTCAAACGCCTTTTCAAAATCATCAAAGTTAATGTATAGCTGTCTCTGCCATTCTGAGCACTGCTCTATAATGTTCCTGAGGGCGAATATATGATCTGCACATCTTCTGTTCTTTCTGAATCCCGCTTGTTCTTTCCTCAATTTATTTTCTACTGCTTTTGAAATTCTCTGGATAATTATCCTGCCTAGTATTTTACTGGAACTAAGAGGAAAGTAATTCCTCTCCAGTTGTTGCAGTCTGCAAGGTCGCCCTTCTTGCGCTATTTGACAATTATTCCTTTACTCCACTCCGTTGGTGTTGTCTCTGTTTTCCAGACTTGGAAAACTGATCTGATATGATTTTAATGCTGCCTATATAAGCTAAATACGTAAACTGATCTGATATGATCTGAATCTGCCTAAATAAGCTAAAGACGAAAACTGATCTGATATTGTGACATAATTTGTGCGCTCTCTTCTCCTCCTCGGCAGTACTGAACTAAATTTGTTATGCATGCTGAATTAAGTGCATTATTATGTTGTTAGCACTCTCTTTTTCCCTACTGGCATTGTTCACGTTTCACGCTTCGATGTATGACAGGGCCAGACAAGCGGATCGCTCATCCCTGAGAGATTAAATGAGTCCCTAAAACGTGATAATACCACATTGACTCTAGGTAAAAGCGAGCACGAAGTGTTTGCTAAGATTGCATAAGTACTGCCGACTCGACAGGGAAAATGTAAGAAGTTGTAACGTAAACATTACCAAGAATTGTCGGATGTAGCAACTCCATATACGGAGGATGACTGTTTGAAATTTTCAAACGCATAAGTCATACAGAATACTGCATGAGGAAAAGTTTTCATATGAACTTGGAATGTTTTGGCTGACATTTGAGGCGCCAAAAAACAATCATGCGATTGGAAGATTCCTCAGAACGTCAAGCAGGAAGTGTGGGCCGAGAGCTACCATATAACGTAGAACATCTAGCATACGACACTGCATTCCAGAAATCGTCACAAGTAAACATCTAGGACCTTGCCACAGGAAAGAATAGAGTCAGGATTCTGAATTTTTAGGAACGGAAAAACGTATTAGAGCATCTTTTATCCACTGGAAAAGAAAACTCGCCAATATTAATACGGAACCGGGCTCCTACATAAACTACTCACAAGTCACAGAGGAATTCTAGAATAAGAAATAATATCCCAGACGTGTGCTCGAGGCATCTGTGTTAAGCTGCCAAGACTATTTACCTGAGCAAGACGTCTAAGACTTGCCTAGTTACTAGGTTGGTGGTACGGATTGCAGATACCATTTGAGGCTCTACTAACGTTACCAGCTGTACTAGTCTGTGGTTCGAAGCTTGAGATCAACACGTGAAACCTACATCCCACGGGTGGTGAAGATCTCTGCCTTGACCGGAAGCGGTTACCTCCAGAATCAATTGGCGACATGCCCTTGCCACAGAGACGAAGTGACGGAATCAGCAGCACCAACATTTCATCAATTTAGAAGCTAAGTTATAAGTTCAGCAGACCACCTCAAAAGACTATATTTTCATCTCCCAACCCGAGATCTATGATGATCCATAATTTCGCATAATTACCATTTCATATTTATTTACATTTGCTTCAAAGTAACTGAGCATTAAATTTGTATATGTTGACAAATTCATAGCTGAATTACTCATTTCAGAGAGAAAGGCATATGTATGATCCAGAACTTCTAGTATATATTCATTTCTCTCTCTCTCTCTCTCTCTCTCTCTCTCTCTCTCTCTCTCTCTCTCTATATATATATATATATATATATATATATATATATATATATATATATACAGAGCTGATCACCCGTTTGCCAGTCACTTCGATTACGGAAACAACGGCAAATGGATTGATTTGTCGTTGCCCTAAAGACGCCAATAGGCGTGATGGGAAACAATGGCAAAGAAAACCTATCTGCTGTTGCCCTAAGACGCCACTAGGCGTAATGGCCACTGACTGCTTTGACGGTCGGTGGCTAAGGACGGAAGAAGAAGATATATATACACACATATGTCTATATCGAGCTAATAAGAGGTCATACCAGACTTAAATCAGCTGTGGGCTTGAACGAGCAAATCATTTATATCCATTTTCACAAAAGGCGGCGGGTCAGATAGAAAGTTAACGTGCTAAGACTTATTCAGTATTGTTCTTGACTTCTGAAATATCTTGTGAAGACTTCCTCGAGGTAGTAGAATCGTTATCCTTCTATCTACATCTTTGCCAAGAGTAATCTTGTGCGAAGGTAGATACATTTGAAGACCCACATTAGATACTCTATGTTTAGACCACTGTTGGACCACTACTGCAGAACAAGGGGAGGAAACCCGTCACATATATGATCTGAATGCTTCCTATATAAGCTAATATGAAAACTGATCTGATATGACCTGAATGCGGCCTATATAAGCTAAAGACTAACACTGATCTGATATGAGGTGTACGGCGCCTCTCAGAAAATCTATCGCAATAACTTTCTTACTGGCTAGAAATCGACTGGATGCCAGGTTTGACAAGTGCTTACGATTGTCCAAGACTGTCCCTCGAATACCTGTCCGTACTGACTGAAAGCAGGAACGATTATTTATATATTTTTATGTAAGTCAATAATAGAAATAAAATCTATGTAGTATTAATTGTGTATTAATTGGTTCATTGATTAATGTGGGGAAGGGCGGGAGATGTAAACATTAACTTCATTCTTAGGGCAGGTGTGAAGGCAAACAGGTTGAGAATCCGTGGTGTAGAAGGTCGCAGTGCAGTATAAAGGCAAAAGGCTGAACATGATTCAAGCGTATAGAAGTCGAGAGACCGAAAATCACTGAAATAACAAAGTCATAAACACAAAGAAACAAAGAATAACCAACTGAAATTCTAGTGGACCTTCTGCCAAAACCCTACATCCGCTGGAGCTAAGGATGGCGACACAACCAGTAGACACCATAGATAAACACAAACAAACCAAAACCACACATCAATCTACATTTCAGCTAGTAGTCCGTCTAAGGACTAGCCCTTTTCAGGGCTACCAGCAACTAGCGAGAACATGTTGGAAAAGAAACAATAAAAATGAAGCACTAGCGAAAAATGTCACAGAAACTGACTGAGGATGACGCAATAGTAGGAATAAGATAACGACCAACCCAGACAGCAACTAGGGGGTCCTTTTTCAAGACCAGCCCTTTTCAGGACTAACATCGGTTAGCATCAAAATTAAATAAATCACACAATATACCCCAATTATAACGGAAAGTGCCCACCTCGGGTCAGGTTAAAAAGGGTATTAAAAGCTCTATAATGAAGCAAAACGAACTGAACACATTTAAGATCCTTCTTAGGACAAACCAGAGATGTAGCGCTCAGGGCTGGCTTTAACACTAAGAGATAACACACATCTTCAAGTATGGTTGGGTTTTCTTTAGTGGATAGTTTCAGATTTACATCGAATAACCTCAGTCTACAGCGATTATGGTTTTATGTGAAGCGTTTTTTATTATCTCCTATCTGTCTGCATTGTCTGGTATTTTCCTCGTGCTATTGGGTGTCCGGATGGCACAGTGGTTACAGTACTTGCCTTTCGCGGCAAAGTTAAAAGGTTCCGGGTTAAAAACCTGGTATCGTCCCGCACTAGTCTACCCAGGTGTACATGGGTTAGGGAAGACAAAGACAGCAAGGAGGGCAGCTGGTCACCTCACCTGAAAAAAGTTAAGCCTAGTGTAATGAAGCTTTAACACTTCACTCCCCTACGACAGTAAGTACTAAGGGACTACCTTTACCTTTTAATATGCGATTATTGCACAGTCTAAACATCAAATATATGTACTGCATCACCAACATCAAGTGACATGCCAGTAAGCTTCGACGATCATGTTCCACCACAGCTCTTGACCCATAATATTGTCCACCCATTCTGTTATTCATCTCTTCTCATGCCATAGCGTAAAGTTGTTAATTGCCTTTTCCATCTGTCTTCCAATGCTTCTCTTGCCATCTATTTTATCCGTATTAATTGTTGACTTTAGTTAGTAGCCCTCTTCAGTCATAACTGACTATGGGAATGCGCCCCTGAGATAATAGCCTTCAGCTGTTTGTTTGCTTGGTGCTCCTTTTGGCGTGTTCTTTCCCCTTCTGCTGTGAGAGGTTCTCCTCGCCCAATCTGAGGTGGCTCCGTAGGGAGCATCCCCACTTAGTGCGATCGGCAGCTTCATCCTCCCTGGTTGTTGGATTTATGCCCGATGCCTCATGTCTTTCTTGTACACAGCGTGGAACCTCAGCTGCGGTCACCAGACTATTATTTTGCCATCTGCCAATTGCCCCTCACCCGTGTGTTACCGGGGCCCGAAAGGGGAGCAAAGAATAGTAACACTGTATCCTACCATGCATGTCGTAAAAAGCGACTAAGGAGGGTTGGGCATGGGGCTAGTTACCCCATCCCATAAAAAACTTTTAACCAAAAAAACTTCAACAAACATGGACAAGTCAAATAAAAAATATAAACCAACTCAGCCGCCCAAGACAGAAGAAGGTCCTCTGGAAAGGAGGCGCATGAAGCAACCCAGAGAAAGCCGAAAGGAGTCTGGGTTGCCGAATAACCTTTTTTCGTCTAGGAAAATCTCCAGGATTGGCACCTGGAATGTTCGCACTCTGTGTGAACAAGGGAAAACTGCACAGGTAGCAGTAGAAATAACAAATTACAGGATTGATATCCTGTGTCTCTGCGAGACACGGTGGAAAAGCATAGAGAAGAGGAGATTGATCACAGGAGAAATTGTGTTGTCCTCAGGACATGAGAAGGAAAGAGCCCCCCAAAGTGAAGGGGTGGCTCTAATGCTGTCCAAGGAAGCACAGAAAGCATTTATAGAATGGGAAGCAATGGGAACCCGAATTATAACAGCAAGGTTTAAATCAGCCAAAAAGAAAGTAAATATAAACATCATCCAGTGTTATGCATCAACAAACGATAAAGAATAATCTGTGAAAGAAGACTTTTACACCAGACTACAAAATGTCTTGGACAATAAGAAAAGAAAGGACATCACAATTTTGATGGGGGACCTAAATGCGAAAATAGGAACAGACAACACTGGCTTTGAAGAAATCATGGGAAAGCATGGATTACGTAGGATGAACGAGAATGGGGAACTATTAGCAAACTTCTGTGCTTCACATCAACTAGCTATAGGGGGAAGCATATTTCCACATAAAAGAATACATAAAGCAACATGGATATCACCAGACCACAGAACTGAGAATCAGATTGATCACATATGCATAAGTAAGAAGGTTAGGTCATCATTGCATGATGTGAAAGTATGTAGAGGAGCAGATGTTGTATCAGACCGCCATCTTCTGTTGGCTAAAACAAAATTAAAACTCAAGAAATTTACAACAGCATATAGCTATAGACAACAGTACAATGTGGGATATCTAAGAAATCAGGAAATAAGAGAAAAGTTTTCTATCACTTTCTTCTTTGATCCTTAGCCGCTGTAGCGAAATCTGTGAAACAATCGCTAAATTCAGTAAGATTTTACTTCTATGATAATAAATAAACCCGCCCGTGTGTGCATGCCTATCGTCGTCCTCAACGCCAGTACAGCGCTGAATTGTATGCAGTAGTAATGCTTAGACAATGATCTCGCTGTCAAATCTTACACGCTTTCCTAGTTTCGTCCTTGAGACTTACAATTAAAGCAAACCATTAAATATTACCTAAACGCCGTTTTGCAGACAGCTAAGTGTTTGTTTCAGTCAGAGTGAGAGAAGAAAACGTAGGAGGGAGAGATAGAGGATGAATGAAAGCCTTGACAAGCGTTGGTTTTCGAATCGCATGCGACAATGCGACGTCACAGAATTGGTTTGAAACACTACACGCGAGGGATAGGTTAGGTTTGAAAAATAGACTACAGGCCTTAGTTACCGTCGTTAGGGCATGTTTGAACATCTGCTATCGTTCGCTGTAGTTTTCCTAGAAAAAGTGAGAGAGAGAAAAATTGGAAAGGGGAAATGGTATGGAGTCCGTTTAAACTATCGTCTGCATTGCTAAAGTGAAACTAACTGTCACAATTGAACTTACTTACTTACTTAGTCGTTCCCCTTCTACCGTGAACTTACTTACTTACTTAGTCGTTCCCCTTCTACCGTGAGGTGTAGAGGTTTGGAAGAGAGAGCGCCAGACCATTCTATCAGCTGTCTTCTTCCTGGCCTGGTTCCATTCTAGTCCTCGGTCCTTCAAAGATTGTCTAATGTGTCCTCCCAGCGGACTCTGGGTCGTCCTGGAGGTCTGGATCCCTGGCTCTTTGTTTCCCATGCTTGTCGTGGTAGCCGATCTTCTCCCATTCTGCAGACATGGCCAAACCATCTTAGTTGGGACTGTTCTATTTGGGTCTGCAGCGGATGGGATTTTAGGCCTTGACGGATCGTCTGGTTGCAGACCATGTCTCTTCTTGTTACTTCAACCACTTTCCTCAGATACCTCATTTCTGAGGTTTGGATCTGGCTTTTGTGGGTTGTAGTCATTGCCCACGACTCGCATCCATATGTCAAGACTGGGACATAGGTGGAGCGGTATACAGCCATCTTCGTTTTCTTACCAACCTCTTTCTTGCTGAGGAATCCACGATTTATGGCCTGAAAAAGTCTCCCAGCCGCTGCTTTTCGAGTGGCCAACTCTTCTTTGATGCCTCCCTTTCGGTCTATAATAGCTCCGAGATATTTAAAGTGGTCGACCTGCTCCAGGACCTGTTCTCCTAACTTAATCTGATGTTTTCTTTCTTCTCGTGATATCACCATGGATTTTGTTTTAGAGCTGCTTATGACCATCCCTCTCTTCTCCAGCTCTTCCTTCCAAACTTGCAGGTTGGATTGGAGATGTGCCTCTGATTTAGCAATCAGGGCAACATCATCAGCAAATGCCAGCTCCGAAATATAGACCTGTCTCATCTTCCAGTACCCCACTGAATACTTTCTTGTTCTCTCCTTACATGCCTTGATGACATCGTCCATAAGGAGTATGAAGAGGTAAGGTGATAGGATATCACCTTGTCTTACACCAGTGGTGGTCCTGAACTCTTCTGACTTATGGTTTGCTGTCCTCACATAATTTCTGCAAGACTTGTAGAAGCTCTGTATAGCATGAATCAGAGGTGCTGGAATATTCTTCCTTGCCAAACAGTCCCAAAGTTTGCTCCAGGGGACCCTGTCAAAACGCCTTTTCCAGATCTATGAAACAAAGATGGATCTCACTCTTATACTCAAGGGCCTTTTCACTCAGCTGTCTGAGTGTGAAGATTAGGTCTTGAGTACTTCGGTTTGCTCGGAATCCGCACTGGACCTCATCCAATTGTGGCTCAGCTAGGCGTCGGAGTCTCTGCTCTAGGATTCTAGAGTAGATTTTACCAGGGACACTGAGAAGGGATATGCCTCTATGGTTTCCACATTGTCGATTGTCACCCTTTTTGAAAATTGGTGTTATGATGGCAATCTCCCAATCCTTTGGTATGGTCTTGTTGCACCATGCTGCCTGTAGGACCTTTAAGAGTAATAGGTCGCCTGATGCTCCCATGTACTTAACCATTTCTGGTGTTATACCATCATGCCCTGCTGCTTTGCCCATCTTGATTTTCTCTAGTGCTGCCCTCAGTTCTTCCATCTTTATGTCATCTTCACCATCATTGGTTTCCTCTTCTGTGTCAGTGGTTATCATTTCTGATGCTTCATCATGCTCACCATCCAGGAGTTCTGAGAAATATTCTTTCCATCTTTCCATTACTTCCTTCGGGGCAGTAAGCAATTTGCCTTGCTTGTCCTTTATAAATTTGAGAGGGCATTGTTTTTCTTTCCTCATGTTCTTTAGGGTCTTATAGAACAATTTCTGGTTTTCTTGTGCATCTTTTTCTAGCTTTTCTCCAAATTCTTCCCAGGACTTCTGTTTTGCTGCTAGCACTTTGTTCTTTGCTTCTGTTCTGAGTGTCACATATTCTCTATATTTTTCCATTTGTCCTGTTGTGTTTTTTAGCTCCTAAGTATTGTTTCCATGCCATTTTCTTCTCTCTTATTTTCTCTTTGACTTCCTCTGTCCACCAAGGTGTCCTCTTTCTCTGGTTCCCAAGTCGGACTTCACCGCATGCTTCTGCAGCAGCTGTCTTTATGATATCCTTGAATTTATTCCAGAGGGTTTCCAAGTCATCAGGTCGTTCTTCTGTGTTGCTCACTGCTGTAGCAATAAGCCCCTGATATCTGGTCTTAATTTCTGGCTCTCTCAGCTTGTAGGTCCTAATGCTCATTTCTCCTGCTCGTTTACTTGGTTTCTTGCGTGATGTTGGGCAGTTCCTAGGCTGAGCAACTCTTTCAGTTGTTCGTTTGATTGTTAGCAGGTAGTGATCACTTCCAATCTCTGGCCCCCTCCAGACTCTTGCATCTCGGACATATCTGAATGAGCTTCTCCGAACAATGGCATAGTCGATCACTGACTTCTCATTCTTGGTTGGTTCACATCTAGTGTATGCATGTATGCGCTTATGGGGGAACTTTGTGTTTGTAATGATCAGATTCTGCTCACTGCAGAATCTAAGGAGTCGCTTTCCATTGTCATTGAGAGTATCTTCTCCATATCTTCCGATAACTCCACCCCATCTAGCTTGGTCATTTCCAACTCTGGCATTAAAATCTCCGAGCATAATAACTTCATCTAGGCAGTCATCCACTGTCCTTTGAAGCAGCTCGAAGAATTCCTCCTTGACCTCTGCTCTCTCATCCTCATTTGGCCCATACACTATGACCAGGTTGACTATGGTTTCTCCTTCTTTTAGTTTTACAACCATAATGCGCTCCGAGACAAAGTTCCATCCCTTGATACTATCTTTTTGATTTTGGGCCACAATGCAACCCACGCCCCCTTTAGCTCTTTCAGATATGGGTACACCACTGTAGAGCAACGTGTTGCCATCGAGATCCATGACTCCTTGTCCTTTTTTCTTCGTTTCCGTTATAGCCAGGATTTCTAGTTTTGCTTTCCTCATCTCTTCTTCCTTCCCATTTATACTTCTTGTGTTCCAAGTTCCATAAGTCGTAGTCCGTAGTCCGTTCCAGTTCGTCGCCTTTAGAATCAGTCCGGTTTTCTCTCTTGTAGTTCGCGTAATCATGATTTAAAGCAAACAGGTGATTGGCCTGTTGTGCCTTTGCATGGTGGAGGGGCTGCCTCCTTACGGCCTCCCTCCTCCTTTTTCATCCGGGCTTGGGACCGGCATTGGCGGAGTTTTCTACCGTGAACGATAGATTGAAATAAATAATAGGGGACGATTAAAATGATAATATTTGGTTATTATACTTAACATATTACTTAGTGTGATATATTATCTTGCCGTAGAAGAACCCAAAAATAATAAAATATGTTATTTGAATAAGTGTAGAAGGAAAAAGTAAATTATGATGAAATGAAGAATAAAAACGATACTAGTGAATATAATAAATAACAGAATAAAACCACTGTGTGACAGACAGCAACATGATCACTAATTACTGGTCAGAATTATAAACTTTTAGGATATAACTGAGATAATGACGAAGACAGATGGACGAACAGACTTGAATCTTTCTCAGTTTGCCCTGTAGTGGGGATAGAGGGGAAGTTAGTCCAAGATTTGAAATTTGAGTTCAGTTTGAATAAAAAGACGCTAGAAGCCAAACAGTCTCTGATTAGCTGGAGTCTAATATACTAACGGAGGGATAAAACTAATTTGTAGTTAGTGTTCGAGGCCACTTGTAAAAGAAATTTTCTACACTAAAGTTGTTCTGCAAGCAAGATAATAGTACTATCTTGACTTTGCTGATCTGCACCAGCAAGCGAACTGGATTTGACCATATTTATCGCAAATCAAACTTATTAGTGTTAATATTTCTCTGATGCGGTAAGAAAGAAAACATTTATATCACCATTATATTATTATGTATGTATTATTGAATAGGTATGAAAATTATGTGGGTAGAAGTATCTAGAGGGAAGTCAACATCAAACTTTGTGTTGTTTCACAGAGTTGTTAGGAAATATATTAACATGTTGTAGAAAAGCCAGACAGGCTTTCTGACATTGTGGGAGAAAGAAAAATTAAATATTAATGGGGAAATTGTGTACAGTATTATGACATAAGACCAGGCAAACCACTGGCCGTCTTCTTCAGCAAGTCACCGTGATTGTACATGACTTGATATTATTAACTTAAAATGTTTCCTTTGTCAAGGAAAGTGTCAGACTGTAGTTTGAAGTTTATTTGACCATGAATGGGGTATACATCCAATTAAGAACGTTAACTAATTGTTTAGTTACCATGCTGAGTCTGAATATGATTAAAAATGTTTAGTAGTTAGGGAAAGAGAGAGAGATATATGAGAGGTTGAGTAGGACGAATTTATATCGTTCAAGGGTTTCATCTATGACTCAAAGTGAGCCCAGGTCAACCTATACCTGTCTATATTTCTGCATCTAAGAATTGAGGCAGTATCGACTGTGTGCCTCCGTGTTATATTGCAAGAGCAGAATCCTTACTTGGCAGTGGAGGCGGGTGATCTAACCAAAATTCATCCTGCATACCAGGCACCACTCAGTTAAGAAATTGTCTCCGGGCACTTGATATATCAAACTCAACTACTCTCAGTTCCCGAAATGTGTATTAGATCATTCAGATTGTGATGAAGACAAACGTTCTTGTAATCAATACCCATTCATAGGAGCAGGAATAAATTGACACTGTTCCAGATTGACACATTTAATTACAGTTATGAATAAGAATATACTCAGTTATAAATTGAATTAATTTTATGTAAATACTTTGAATTATTATTTTGAGTTCAATCTTCCGGCATACACAAAATTTTGATACTGGAACAAATAAATTGTAAAAAAGATTTCACATTTTAAACTTAACTCTGGGTGTTGTTAATTACTTTTCATAGAGTTCTTAAGTGTATTTGTTATCATTTTATTATACCACAATTTCCTTACCCTAGACATTAGACGTAGCTGTCAGACACACTAGTCAAAAATAAGTCTGAGTGAGATCTTAGGGTGGTAGCAGAAACGTTCTCTGAGAACACACCCTTATTATCTACTGGACTCAGAGGCCTTCACAACTTGACCTCACTCAGTTACACTATAACAATAACATCAACATTCATAACATCTAAACCCACCACAGCCGCCGACCGTCAAAGCAGTCAGTGGCCATCACGCCTAGTGGCGTCTTGTTGGGCAACAACAAATTGATTCCACTTTGCTCGGTCGGTGGCCATCCTTCGTACAGTGCACAAACTCTGGTTCATTCTTTGCATCTCAGCCTCCACAGTCCTCCGCCAAGTTGTTTTTCGTCGGCCTCTCTTTCGTTTTCCTTCAGGGGTCCATAGCATAGCTGTTCTTGTGATGGCATCGGGGTCTCTTCTGAGGACATGCCCAACCCAACTCCAGCGCCTGCCAGCTATGATGGTGAGCATGTCCTCTTGCTTGCTCCGAGTAAGCAGATCTTGGTTGGTGATAGTATTCGGCCAAAAGATTCGGTGAATCTTTCTTAGGCATGTTGTGTGGAAAGAGGACAATTTCGACATTTCCTTCTCTGTAACTCTCCAGCATTCCGCACCATAGAGAAGCACAGAAAGCACAAAGCTCTGATATAATCTTAATTTTGTGCTTGTGCTGTACTGAGAGGACTTCCAGATGTTGTTGAGATTAGCAAAGGCTGTTCTGCGAGACACGGTGGAAAGGCATAGAGAAGAGGAGATTGATCACAGGAGAAATTGTGTTGTCCAAGGACAGCCCCCCACAGAAAGCACAGAAAGCACTTATAGAATGGGAAGCAATGGGACCCCGAATTATAACAGCAAGGTTTAAATCAGCCAAAAAGAAAGTAAATATAAACATCATCCAGTGTTATGCATCAACAAACGATAAAGAATAATCTGTGAAAGAAGACTTTTACATCAGACTACAAAATGTCTTGGACAATAAGAAAAGAAAGGACATCACAATTTTGATGGGGACCTAAATGCGAAAATAGGAACAGACAACACTGGCTTTGAAGAAATCATGGGAAAGCATGGATTACGTAGGATGAACGAGAATGGGGAACTATTAGCAAACTTCTGTGCTTCACATCAACTAGCTATAGGGGGAAGCATATTTCCACATAAAAGAATACATAAAGCAACATGGATATCACCAGACCACAGAACTGAGAATCAGATTGATCAAATATGCATAAGTAAGAAGTTTAGGTCATCATTGCATGATGTGAAAGTATGTAGAGGAGCAGATGTTGTATCAGACCGCCATCTTCTGTTGGCTAAAACAAAATTAAAACTCAAGAAATTTACAACAGCATATAGCTATAGACAACAGTATAATGTGGGATATCTAATAAATCAGGAAATAAGAGAAAAGTTTTCTATCACAGTATCCAACAAATACCAAGCACTCCAACAGCTGGAAGATGAAACAGATACGGAAGACCACTGGCAACAAGTAAAAAATATATGGAACGAGACATGTGAAGAAGTACTGAGAAAAAGAGAACATCAGCACAAAGCATGAATAACAACAGAAACCATAAGTAAGATAGAAGACAGGGAAAACAAGAAAGCAGATTTAAACAGACCAACGGGCTGATCACCCGTTTGCCAGTCACTTCGATTACGGAAACAACAGCAAATGGATTGATTTGCCGTTGCCCTAAAGACGCCAATAGGCGTGATGGGAAACAATGGCAAAGAAAACCTATCTGCTGTTGCCCTAAGACGCCACTAGGCGTAATGGCCACTGACTGCTTTGATGGTTGGTGGCTAAGGACGGAAGAAGAAGAAGAAGAAGATTTAAACAGAAGCAAAACCAGAAGCTCCAAAGCCAAGGCTCATGAAGTGTACATAGAAGCAAACAAAGAAGAAACATCAAAAGAGACAAGATGAAATATATTGATGATTTGGCAAGGGAAGCAGTTGAAGCTGCAGCCAAAGGAAATATGAGGGACCTGTACAACAACACAAAGAAGCTAACAGGGAAATATAAGCAGGCAAATGGCCTCATAAAAGATAAGAATGGAAAATTGCTTAGTAATATACAAGAACAAATGAAGAGATGGACAGAACATTTTGAGGAACTTCTCAATAGACCATCTCCAACTAATCCCCCAGACATCCAGCCAGCAGAAGAGGAGCTACAAATCAGCTGTGGACAACCAAGTAGAGAAGAAAAAAAAAGCCATAAAGCTTCTGAAAGATGGAAAAGCAGCTGGTCCAGATTGCATTCCAGCAGATGCCATCAAAACAGATATTGATACCTCTACAGAGATATTATACAAACTACTTGGCAAAGTCTGGGAGAGAGAGAGGAAATACCAGCAGAATGGAAGGAAGGTTATCTTGTCAAGTTGCCTAAGAAGGGAAATTTACAAGAGTGCACAAATTATAGAGGAATAATGTTACTATCAGTGCAAGGAAAAGTATTAAACAGAATCATCCTTGAGAGATTAAAAGAGTCCATAGATAAGCAACTGAGAGATGAACGAGCAGGTTTTTGACAAAACAGATCCTGTACAGACCAGATAGCCACTTTGAGAATAATAGTTGAACAAAGTATGGAATGGAATTCACCGCTATATATCGGATTCGTGGACTATAAAAAGGCATTTGACAGTGTAGACAAAGAATCGCTTTGGAAATTAATGAGGCATTATGGAGTTCCCATGAAGATCATCAACTTAATAAAGAAGACCTATGAAGACATGACATGCAGAGTTCTTCATGCAGGACAACTTACAGAACCGTTTAGGATTAGAACGGGAATGAGATAGGGATGCCTCTTGTCTCCATTTCTTTTCTTACTAGCTATTGCTTTGGGAAACATATGGAGAACAAGAGAAATCAAGACCAACACAAAAATAAGAATCTTCAACTCAAATGTCAAGTCAGTCCTATTGTATGGCTCTGAGACATAGAGAACAACAAAAACAACAACCAAAAAGCTACAGACTTTTATAAACGGGTGCTTGCGTAGAATAGAAGGACTGAAATTGTATGACAAAGACACAAATGTGGAGTTGATGACAAGAACCAGACAAGTGCCAGTGGAACAAGAGTTGAGAAGAAGACGCTGGCGATGGATAGGACCCACATTGAGGAAACCTGTTGATAGCATTACAAGGCAGTCCTTGTTCTGGAATCCACAGGGAAAGAGAGGCAGAGGTAGACCAAAAAACACACGGAGAAGAGAACTGGAAACAGAGGTGAAAATGATGAGGAAAACATGGAAAGAACTTGAGCGGATGGCACAGGACAAGAAGACTTGGCACGTGTTTATTGAAAGCCTATGCTCCTTGGGGAGCTAAAGGGTATTGATGATGAATTAACCCTAGAAAATATTTCTGGGGATGCGACCATCTTCCATGTGGCGGACATGACCAAGCCAGCGTCGTCTGCGTTGTCTGAGCAGTGTATACATGCTTTGAAAGCCAGCATGTGACAGCACTTCGACGTGTATCACTACGTCCTTTCACGAAATACCAAGGATGTGGCGTAACTGGTGCAATATCCACGTTGATGGAAGGTATTGCGCCTTCTTTCTTACTTAGCAAAGGTTGTTCATGTCTCTCTGCCTTATAGAAGCGTGCAGGTGACGCAGGCATTATGTGCCGCAGCTTTGGTCTTCACTGTGAGTTTGGAGTTTCCTCAAACACGCGTAGTTAAGGTAGTTCTTTAGTCCCTACTCATTTTTTATTATGATTGCATACTGTAAATGAATGTTGTTATGTTAACTTTATAATGTTGCATGCCTTTAAATTAATGCTTAAAGTAAAATGTGGGAATGAAAGGATTTAGTATGCAAGATAAATGAGAGTGGAAAGGCAGAATGTTAGACGGGCCTGCGCGCCCAATTCTTAACTCTTCGAAAATAAAGTTCGTTCGTTCGTTCGTTTGTAGTGAGAGGGGCAAAGATGGCTGCATCTTTGCCAATGCGGCTGTCAATTTGTGTGTCCAGAGAGAGGTATGTAAAGTGGTGAATCACTGCCAATTCATAGTTATCGATAGTAATAACTGGTGCAATATCCACATCCTGATTCAGCACATTCGTTTTCTTAAGACTTATTGTAAGACCAAAGTCCACGCACGCTTTAGAGAAGCGATACATCAAGCCATGGAGCTCCTGTTGACTATAAGAGTGACGATTGCAGCGTCGTCGGCGAACAAGTCTCTTATAGTGGACCTTCTAATTTTCGTTGTTTGGCTTCAGTTCTTGACTTATCACACGTCCAATAGAGGCTGAATGTTTTGTTACATAATTGTTTTGTTACATAATCATTCAGATTATATTTCTCCATCGTACTTAATGGAAGCTATGTGAATATGTTTACGTTACATAATTGTAATTATTGCGTTGACTGTTTTATCTTCTGCTGTCATTTTGATACAAGTTAGACTAATGCGATTTAAGATAGTTTCTCAGATAAATAATTTCATCTGTGGGACGTCCTGAGAAGGACGTTGGTGTTAGTCAATGTACTCACTTGCTGGCGAGTGAAAATGGTCGAGACACTTAACGTAACAAGGGCCACCAGCGACCTATCCCGTGCCACGCATATTGTGGTTTTTCCACAACAAGTGGAGTCAATTTTTTTTTTTTTTTTCGTACGATCTTTAGTTTCGATAGGCTTCCAAAGATTTCAGCTTTTTATATAAGCCGTTTTTTGCCATCGAGGCTAAAGCTGGCGAAATTGCAGAAATGTGAAATCTGCCAGCATGTCAAATGATTGTTTTGTTATGTTTCTCTACTCTGTTGCATTGATTTATTGTGTGTTAGGTTCTTCGTGAGTATCCCTGTTAGTTTCTAGTGAAAAGGACCACTAGCTGGTTGTCATGGTGTTTCCCTGCCTTCCGTCGCGTTTCTGTTTCTCTTGTCTTCCAGCTTTCTTAATAGTGCTTTTTCTATTAGCTGGTAGAATGTTTCTTTCGATGACTTCCTCGTCTGATTGCTGTTTGTTTTGGTCGCTCTTGTGTTTGATGTCATTTCCTCAATGGATTTCAGTTCTGTCAGCCTCTTTTCTGATCTGTTGCTGAGGACGTTACTGTAAATGTCTTCATGTGTCAGCTGGGTTTTCGACCTGGAGTTTCATTTTCGTTTGCTTTTCAGCTTGTAACTGCCGTAAAGTCGTCCAACATCCGCAGGTCGAAGGGGATGCGGAAACTCCTTCAGGATGTTTTGTTTCCTGGAACGCCAGGTCTCGAGTTTTAATTGCTTTGTATCCTCCTTCGCCTCGGGACAGTCCCGATAATCCCCTGCACGAAAACCCCTCAGATGATCTCTCCTGCACGTTTTCTTTGTGTGTGAGAACTGTTGGCAGTTGGAGCACTGGCAAATACGTCGTCCCGGGTTCTTGATCAGTCTGGTCTTGTCAATCACAGTAACTACCACCAGATTGTATCTTTTCCAGAGCCTGGGCACCTGTGTTTTCAGTGTAACCACTTCGCTAGCGGCTCCCCTTGTTCAAGCGGCTGTCAATTGGTGAGTCCAGCATGAATTCTTTCGGTCCGGTCTCCATTAAATAGTGGCACGAATCCCTTTTTCACTGCCTCCCTACTAATTCATTGTTATATCGAAGTAGGCCTCATTCCTGACTCCTGGGTGATCAATGTTTCTGCTTTGTAGTGTTTTTCTTTGTTTCCTTCTACAGGCTTCTTGTTCCTGTTCTTTGTTATATGAATATTTGCTTGATTGTCAGCTGTTGTTTCCTCAGACCAGGAATGCTCTTGAAGAGCGACCTAAGCTCTTCTCCGTTTAATTCGAATGCGTCTAAATGGTACTCTGCGATCAACCTGCTGTGTTCCTGTTTGCAGGTGGGTCTAATGATGAGCTTGCAGCCGGGTCCTGCTGACGAGTCGAGAATCTAAGTCTGGCCCTACTAACGCTCTTTTTCTTTATGTTTGGTCTTCTCACTTCAGGAAGTAATGCAACAGGTGTTAACTAGTCCGGTCCGGCAAATGGGGCAGTCTGAAAATTCCCGGCTGTTTGTTATGGGCTGGTATAAACCTTCCTCTTTTTTGCGTTTGGTTTATTTCTGGTCATTTTGACGATAATGCGATCTTTTCTCAGATAGTGGCGTCCTGAGAAGGACGTTGGTGTCTTGTTCGCTGGCGAGGAAAATGGTCGATAACGTAACCGCTATGTGGTTATTGAAGCAAATTTTTTTTTTTTTTCGTACGCCCGCTAATACTCGAGGCGAAATCTCAGGTTATTATTTATGTCTAACTCTGACATTGATTTTACGTGAGTATCCCTTTATTTCTTGTACAGAGACAGGTGTCCCTCGCCATTCAGGCAAATACTCGCCGATTTCGGAGGTACCCATTGCAGCTGGGTCGGCTCAGGAGCCGCCAGTCCCTGGTCGACGACACTCCTTCAAATGTCCTCGCCAGGTCTCGAGTTAATCCAGTCCAAATCCCGGTCGACGAAAAATCCTCAAATACCGTCGCCCGGGTTTGATCCTGAATCACCCGGTCGCCAGAGCGGTGTTGTAACCACTACGCTAGCGCGGCTCCCCTATTCGAGCAAATGATTAAATAAATAACAATTGATATAAATACTTAGACTCCTCCAATGTTCTGCTTTTAGAATTTTCTTTGACATTGCTGGAATTGCTGTTGATAATTGAACCTTCAATCATGGTACTACCAACTATAAGCATTTACGAGTACTCCCTACTACCTGGGTTTGTCCTCACTTCTGGAAGTAATAACTCTGGTGTATAACTAGTCATCCACAGAAGTATCCCAAGTAAAGAAAGTGTCGCGGTTATATCCCTTTGACTAACTCAAGGGAAGTAACAATAAATAGACCGTATACTTTCATATCTATAAGAGCTTTTCGATAAATAAAGCACCACATCTTATACAATTTTAGGCAACGGTCACAGCTGATTGGCTTTGTTACATAATCAATGTGATTATAATTCTGTGTTCATCAGTTCAGCTCAAGCATTGTTTATTAGCTATTTTAGGCGTCCACGCAATCCATACCATTTTTTAAGGACAAACTAGCGATTGTCTCATTTGTTTGTTTAGTCCAAAAACTCATTTCTGTATAAAAAATGTCTCCAAAATAATGCTCCTGAACACATCGCTCTCTGTTTAACGATATTAGCTCACTGCAGATTCTTAGGTCACCGTCACACCCACACGGTTAGGCTTGACTGCACATGTCACGTATCCTTTTTTTTTTCTTAACCAGCGGCACTTGGGCTTTCAGCCCTTCAGCCCAATGACATGTCATTGTGAGGCTGTGGAGCCTGTGGACTTTCCTTCCAACCCGGTCAGGAGCTTCGCTCCTTCCCATCCACAGAGGGTTTATCTCAGGAGCCGATAAGGTTATTCAGTCAAAATCCCGGTCGATGACACTGCTTCAAATGACCACGCCTGGGCTTGAACACCTGATCGCCAGCGCAATATAGTAACCATTACACCAGTGCGGCTCCCCACGTATCCTTTGACTGTGATCAGACATCGCTAGCCAGATGGAACAATAAAGTTCAAGTGAACCTTTAGTCTGTCGATTACGCCGGGTTGCATTGTTTGGGCGGATAGTTTATTGATAGAAGCAAGGTTCGTTTCCACAAGCGCTAGATAAAACACGGACGTCAGTCTTGATGGGTATTATTATCAGGAATTAAATATCTAGACACCACAATTAGATGGCGCAAATAGTTCCGGCCGCACGGTTGAGGACGGCGAATGAGTCTGATATTGTTAAAACAGGCGGTCATTTAAAGTACGAGTTTTCCCCACTGCATCTCACCTTTATCAGAAGATCGTAGACAGCCAGAATAAGGAGTAATACTCAGGATTCTATTACAGGACATGCCAGAGGTCTAGGAGTATCTTCTAAAGTTAGAAAGTGTAAAACCTTCAAATGTAGTACTGAGAGCCACAAGCCCGAGGAACCTTCCTCTTGCGTCAACAGTAAGGAATATACATAAATCAGTAAACCTAACCACTTGAGGGACGACTGCGCTTTAAACAGGTGTGTAACGAACAGTTTTAGTGTAAGGGGAAGTAAACTGGAGTATGTTAGTAGTTGAAATAGATTTTGAGTTATAGCACTTAGTTGCTTGTTAGCTATCGAATTATTTAGAGAGTATCTCGTGATAGTTTCGAGAGACAGATTACAGACAGCGTGAAAAGCGCTGATATATTTATTCTGTAATGTTTGAGCGGAGTGAGAATAGCTCGCGGCTAGGAGCAGATGATTGATTGACTGAGTTGTGTTGACCGTGAGAAAGTCTCATGACTGCTTTTGAGCGGGACGAGTGTGTTATCTGGGGAGAGTGTTCCGGGCGTTTTGACCGGGTAGGAAGACAGTGTTTTTTGGGAAGTGTGAAATGCCTGTACAGTGCTGAATTTAAAATGTCGACGGATTTTTCGCTGTGGGTACAGCGTAGTATGAAACTGCAGTTTTTGATGATTGTGGAAATGTTTATAACTGCAGTGTGCAGTCTTTAAAGGCCATTATCTCCTGTGTGAGGAGTCCTGAGTTTAATAAGAGTACTTTAGGCCATGAATCATGATAGCTCCTGTGAGAGGATTGTTATTGAGGATTCTTTATAGAGATGAGTTTAATAAGAGTACTTTAGGCCATGAATCATGATAGCTCCTGTGAGAGGATTGTTATTGAGGATTCTTTATAGAGATGAGTTTAATAAGAGTACTTTAGGCCATGAATCATGATAGCTCCTGTGAGAGGATTGTTATTGAGGATTCTTTATAGAGATGAGTTTAATAAGAGTACTTTAGGCCATGAATCATGATAGCTCCTGTGAGAGGATTGTTATTGAGGATTCTTTATAGAGATGAGTTTAATAAGAGTACTTTAGGCCATGAATCATGATAGCTCCTGTGAGAGGATTGTTATTGAGGATTCTTTATAGCGCTGAGTTTAATAAGAGTACTTTAGGCCATGAATCATGATAGCTCCTGTGAGAGGATTGTTATTGAGGATTCTTTATAGAGATGAGTTTAATAAGAGTACTTTAGGCCATGAATCATGATAGCTCCTGTGAGAGGATTGTTATTGAGGATTCTTTATAGCGCTGAGTTTAATAAGAGTACTTTAGGCCATGAATCATGATAGCTCCTGTGAGAGGATTGTTATTGAGGATTCTTTATAGCGCTGAGTTTAATAAGAGTACTTTAGGCCATGAATCATGATAGCTCCTGTGAGAGGATTGTTATTGAGGATTCTTTATAGCGCTGAGTTTAATAAGAGTACTTTAGGCCATGAATCATGATAGCTCCTGTGAGAGGATTGTTATTGAGGATTCTTTATAGCGCTGAGTTTAATAAGAGTACTTTAGGCCATGAATCATGATATCATTGTAGCTGCCGAGTGCGCAGTTCTTATGTGGTAATTTATATCTTGTGTTGTGCTGTGAACGGTATTCTATGTGTATTTCATCAATGTGTTGTGACGTGAATAAACCCATATGAAATGTCACCAGTCGTTTACAACCATCCATGACTCTTGTGTACGTACCTGTGGTGTAAACGACTAAACCAACACACACACTTAATATTACAAGTGTGACAGGGAACTTAACACGTATTTAGAAATAGCCCCGGAGTGGGCGTGGTCTATCTGTATCGAGAACCTGATCATCGCTTACCAGTAGACTTCTACAGTGTTTGCCTGTGTGGCGTATATGTATGTATCAAATGTAGACATTACCAGATCCACAACACAGCAGCAACGTTAGCAGATAATTCAATAAGACACCCTATCAGTAACTAAACCAATACGTTATCAGTGCTGCCATTTCAGTCATTGGCCATGACGATACACCTACATTAGGGGGGTGTAACAGTGGTGTGCTAGTTTTATAGGATCAGACACCCGCGAAATTCGCGTGATATTAATTCACAACTGTTAGCATGTAGCCTGAGTGGCGTTAGTATATGAAAGACAGACATCACATTTGAGAGCTGTATCCAGGCCCAAGGAAAACTTATTCAGTATCAGTTAAACTGGGAACTGTTAACTCAAGTCGCAAGTCGCAACTCGCAAGTCAAGAAATTTATTACTCAAGATTATGAGATGTCATGATATACAGTGGCGTCTGTATACCAGTACAAGTAATCATCTGGCAGTATGAACGAGCGGTGTACCTCCTTTCAACGAAATTGACAGACGGTGACCCATTTCCTGCTTTCCTGTGCGGTGTGTTAGCACGTAGCGTGCTGAATCGAGGACCTGAGCGGAATCAAGGTGTCAAGTTCCAATGCCTTTCTGTTGTCGATTGTTTTACCATTGAACTTTGTGATATCCAGGGTGTTAACGGAAAGGAACAGAAGAGTTTTCATTCAAGATAAGTGATTATGTTTGTGATGTGAACTGTGTCACCTTAACTATGTCAACGAGCCTTCCTGTGCTTTGCATCTCCTATACTGTTGAAATCTGTTGTTTTTGTTGTCTAATTCTATATAGACATATTATTAGGATTTAGTATTGATGCTAAGTATTGATGGTTGTATGATATAGGATGACTTCCCTCATATGATGTTATAAGGGTTCTTTGAAAAGGAATTGATGATACAAAGTTTATGAATAATATTTTTGGTATACATACTGAACTGTGTGAAATGGAAGGGTAATTGTCAGAACTTCTTGAAACATAAACTTGCGACATTAATAATTATACTGATATAAATATATAGTTAACTGAGTGATTGAATCACCATGGATTTTGATAATAATCCTGCAGATATAAGGCCTATGTTGGAGAGTGCATTGTTAATAGGTAGAGATGAAAAGGGATTGAGAGGTCCAAGACTTGGAGTATGGATCATGGACGATTTGTTGGTTAATGTGTCAGTATCCCTAAAGTTATTTGCTGAACATAACTTTAAGCTTCTTTGTAATTCAATAATGGCTAAGGATTTGATTGATTTGTTACAGCACCTTCGTGTGTTTTTGAAACAGTATATTGAGCTTGAGCACGGACATGTAGTTCAAAGTATATTCAAAATAATCCACAACGGTATTCCTGATGAGCAGAAAAAGGAATTAGGAAATGAGAATCAATTAAAAATCAACAAACAAAATGCTCTACAGGAAAGAGCCAATTTTCTACAGGATATTGCCGAAAAGAAGGAATTAAGAGAAACAGTGTCGAGACTAACACATGATCTAGATAAGTCAAACACGGAACTTACTAAAGTGCAAGCGGCGTTAGATGCTGCATTGGGCAAAGTTAAAGATTTGGAAGATCAAGTGCATTATAGAGATGGTGAAGTAAGTGATCTCAAGCAACAACTTCAGGAAAACAAAGAGAGGTGTAGTAAATTGGAAGCTGAGACAACTGACCGTGATAGGTCGTATACAAACACACTTCTTGATTTGTTGAATAAAGTAAATTCTGGTATTGAAGAAGAGAATTATACTGTATTTCCAAATGAAGTTGAAGAACTAATGAATGATGAGGATAGTGAGAATGAAACACGACAACTAAGTGTAAATGAAGAAAAGGATGAGAAAGACAAATTAGAAGAGTTAACGACTGAGAGAGAGAAGATGATTAAGATTGAGAGATTGTTAACAGAGGAGAGAAGTAAAGTTTTGACATTTGACAAATTAAATAGGAAATTAAGTGAAGAAATTTCACACAAAAATGTTGAAATTGCAGAAAGTACAAAAAGGGTAGAGGGTCTACTCGATGTTATTTTAAACAGCGGAATATGGTCTACTGTCAATGTTGACAATACTAGACAGAAAGTTGTTTGCCAACAGGTTAAAAAGATCCAGCGCTATACAATCTTTGCGGATAGAAAGGTTAAATGTAATGAACAAAGATCGTTTCGGGGAAAATATAACTTTCGAAGATCTTTTGATTCTGATTCCAATAGCAACGAATCTTGGCGGAAGTGTAATAGAGAGAATGACAAGGTAACAGTCAGCCCTGATAGATTTCAAGCTAAAAGCCTAAAGATTAAACGAGTAACTGATTTTGGAAGTTCTCAGAAGATGATAACAAGGGATAAAGTTATAAGTAGTGGTTCCAAGAATGAAACTCATTATAGGCGTAACGATAAAGATACTTATAGATCTGCAGATGATATTGCAAACAAGCATATTGTCAAAGAAAAGAATGGAAAGAGTTTTTGTAGGAGAGATGTTTCTAAGGTTAGAAAGTACCAAGGAAATTCATATGATAATAATTTTCCTTCTCAGAGAGATAAGAGACAAGTTAATGTATCTCAACAGTTTAATTCTCAGAATTTTGAAAATAATGGTACAGACAAATACAAGAAGAGTTTTCAATCGTGCAATAATTTTTCTGACAGATTTTTTGTGCGGAGTAGAAACGTTAATCATAACAAGTCTAACTGGGATTATAGACATAATAATAGTCTCAAACAAAGAGGAAATGATGTTAAATATTTTGATCAAACGACGAATAATAAGAGCAATTATGCTAATTTTGCTCGACATGAGCCTAGAAGCATTGTTATTAAGCAAAGTAGCAATGATAATGATGTCACAAATACTACTGCTTGTTATGTTTCTGATTTTGAAAGAGCAGCACATTGTTGTGAACTGAAACGAAGAGTCGATGACATCGTGGGGTGACCAGATTTCCACACGGACCACAGTGCGGGGTAATTGTTTGTTTAACCTCTCCGTTGTTCGTAGTAAATTTCACCATTCATTAAAATGGAATTTTCATTTGTATTTTTTGAACAGAGGCGACTTCTTGATATGGGTCAGCGCTCCTGTTTACGTTAACGGCTGTTTACGGTAGCGGCAAGAATATAGGTCAACATTGTGCCCGAGCGAGTGTTTTCTCAAGCAGAACATATCAGCGTGCTAACCATGATTCGACGTTTTACCCCTAGTGTTTATGAGATGTCGGCAAGACCTATGGAGATTTTTGTTTGCGTTTGATTTTTTGTTTTGTTTGTTTATTAGGACAGTAGATGTTAATGTATTCTATTGCATAGATCATTATAGGTTGTTATATTATGATCATCATCTTTACGCATCATTTGATGTCTATTGTTTTTCTTGATATGTATGACTGTTTTAATTATAAATTAGTTCATTTCGATGCTATTTTTATACTATTGTGTTTTGGATAATAGGTAGTGTGTTATATGGTAGTGACGTGTTGTTTACTATTCATGAATGCAATGAGCAGATTTATATTTAACCTTACTGGTTACAAACTTATGCCTATTTTTTATACTCTGGTGTAGAACTTGAAGTTTTTTTTTTGGTTTTGTTTTACAGATGTGTTGGGTAGAATAGTTTTGTACATGATGAGTTTGCCAGCCCTATGCACATACTCATTAGTTGGAATGTTACAATAATTACTTTTAATATATCAGGTGGAGATAGATATAAATTTATTAACTGAATAACACTGTAGCTAAGCTGAACGTGATTGTCAGCCGGAAATATTTAAAGTTTAAATTGAACTGTATAGAGAAAATTAACAGCGTTTGCTGATATTGTTATTTGATTGAGAAATCTAGAGATCTGATTTAAGCACTTGCTTAACATTCATTACGTTGTTTTCATGTATTTGCAAACTTGTATTTTGGTAATAGTGTGTTTTTCTATGTGTTTCTCTGTGACGTATTTTTTGAAAAACTTACACGTGTTGTTTAGTATTTGCTTAGATGCAGGAATTGTTATATGTCTCTCATTTTGCTAAAGCTAGTTTTTTTGTTAATTTGTTAATTATAGATTTGAATTAATTTAATTAAAATACTATTTTTATGTAACTTAGCATTACGAAATATTTTTGTACTGTATTTTTTGGAAAATATTTTTTTCCCAGACATTGTAATTTTTTATTTTTGGTTTTGTGTGTGCTTAGCGTTTGACTATGTGCTATGTTTGATATGTAGAGTAATGTTAGTTCTTTAAAGAAAGTTTTTTGTTTGTTTTTTGGATGTTATGTTGTATTAGCGCTTAATTATGCGTTGGTCTTATAGCAATGCTATCACTTTTTTTTTGTGGTGTCGATAATTTATTGTTGATTATGTATAACTTGTATAACTTGTTTAAATTTCTGATTATGTTTGGTTTAGTTATAAACTATTTTTGTAGTATTAGTATAGGAATACTTTGTTATTTTGTTTTGTGCTTTTCGATCGTGTTTGTATGTATTTTGAAATACGTTGTTGATCTAAATTGTTATTAGTATATATTTTTACCAACGTTCTCTATATTCATACCTTTTGCTTTCTATCTGTCGTTGTTGATTATTCTTCATCCCATCCCTTCTTTTCTATTGTCTTTTCAGTTTGGTTTCATATTTTGTTTACATTTCGTGCTTTATTTACGTTTCACTTCATTCTCCTTGTATACTTCTTCTTTCGCATCTTATACTTTCATTCTATGTATTGTTACTTTAATGGTATAACTTAATATAGTGTAGCTACTTGTGATATTTGTAATTATTTTACATATAACAAATTGTTTGAATGTAATATTATTGTTTTTCCTCATATTCTAATTTCATACTTACTTTTATTACGGATCATTTTTTCGTTTGCTTGATCTTGTCTTTTCTTGTACTATCGGTTGTTTCCTATTTAGTTGTGCTGTATTTACTTAACTTGGTTTTGTAATGCATTATTTTTTGGTATGCTTAATTGATTACATTGGATACTTTATTTTTACATTTCACTTAATGCTTATATTTTGTAGATGTCTTATTGTGACTGAACTTAAGGTAATTCTTAGACACATATGTTAGAGATTCATTGTCCTTTTAATTTTTTGGGGAATGTATTTGTCAAAAAATTGATAGAATCAATTTTTTTCTCTGGGGGTGAGGTAAGATGTAACGAACAGTTTTAGTGTAAGGGGAAGTAAACTGGAGTATGTTAGTAGTTGAAATAGATTTTGAGTTATAGCACTTAGTTGCTTGTTAGCTATCGAATTATTTAGAGAGTATCTCGTGATAGTTTCGAGAGACAGATTACAGACAGCGTGAAAAGCGCTGATATATTTATTCTGTAATGTTTGAGCGGAGTGAGAATAGCTCGCGGCTAGGAGCAGATGATTGATTGACTGAGTTGTGTTGACCGTGAGAAAGTCTCATGACTGCTTTTGAGCGGGACGAGTGTGTTATCTGGGGAGAGTGTTCCGGGCGTTTTGACCGGGTAGGAAGACAGTGTTTTTGGGAAGTGTGAAATGCCTGTACAGTGCTGAATTTAAAATGTCGACGGATTTTTCGCTGTGGGTACAGCGTAGTATGAAACTGCAGTTTTTGATGATTGTGGAAATGTTTATAACTGCAGTGTGCAGTCTTTAAAGGCCATTATCTCCTGTGTGAGGAGTCCTGAGTTTAATAAGAGTACTTTAGGCCATGAATCATGATAGCTCCTGTGAGAGGATTGTTATTGAGGATTCTTTATAGAGATGAGTTTAATAAGAGTACTTTAGGCCATGAATCATGATAGCTCCTGTGAGAGGATTGTTATTGAGGATTCTTTATAGAGATGAGTTTAATAAGAGTACTTTAGGCCATGAATCATGATAGCTCCTGTGAGAGGATTGTTATTGAGGATTCTTTATAGAGATGAGTTTAATAAGAGTACTTTAGGCCATGAATCATGATAGCTCCTGTGAGAGGATTGTTATTGAGGATTCTTTATAGCGCTGAGATTGAGTTTTAATAAGAGTACTTTAGGCCATGAATCATGATAGCTCCTGTGAGAGGATTGTTATTGAGGATTCTTTATAGCGCTGAGTTTAATAAGAGTACTTTAGGCCATGAATCATGATAGCTCCTGTGAGAGGATTGTTATTGAGGATTCTTTATAGCGCTGAGTTTAATAAGAGTACTTTAGGCCATGAATCATGATAGCTCCTGTGAGAGGATTGTTATTGAGGATTCTTTATAGCGCTGAGTTTAATAAGAGTACTTTAGGCCATGAATCATGATATCATTGTAGCTGCCGAGTGCGCAGTTCTTATGTGGTAATTTATATCTTGTGTTGTGCTGTGAACGGTATTCTATGTGTATTTCATCAATGTGTTGTGACGTGAATAAACCCATATGAAATGTCACCAGTCGTTTACAACCATCCATGACTCTTGTGTACGTACCTGTGGTGTAAACGACTAAACCAACACACGCACTTAATATTACAAGTGTGACAGGGAACTTAACACGTATTTAGAAATAGCCCCGGAGTGGGCGTGGTCTATCTGTATCGAGAACCTGATCATCGCTTACCAGTAGACTTCTACAGTGTTTGCCTGTGTGGCGTATATGTATGTATCAAATGTAGACATTACCAGATCCACAACACAGCAGCAACGTTAGCAGATAATTCAATAAGACACCCTATCAGTAACTAAACCAATACGTTATCAGTGCTTAATTCTTAAACCATCCGGGGTTAGTTGTAACATGTATATTTTATAATTTTTTTTATTTGCATTTGACATGTATGAATTACTTGTTGATGTACAGTTGCATATGAGGCTGGCAGAAATATATATCATATATAAGAACTGCCACATTGTGGTGAATGGGGATAATATATATCTTTATAGGGGACTTAGTGTACTGACTGAGATCAGCTGTGAAGGTCTATGTATCTATTTAATATTGTGATTTATTACATAGCCTTCTTTGCTACCACATATGTCAACCTCAGTCAGACTTATTCTGGATTTGTATAATGACTGCGTGTTATGTCTAGGGTATGATAGTGATGTAATGAGAGTACACAATAATTAACAGCCAGCTAAACACCTATGGTAAGACCCACAACACTTACAACACCAAACCTCTCACAAACCTCAACAACTTTAAGAGGGACCTTAAGTAAGTCGAGTGTTAACTTTTCAAATTTATGTATTATGTATTTATACAAAGATATCCTGATCCAATGTCAAAGGAATCAGGAATCCCAATCACTATAATTATATGAAATATTTACACATTATACAAAGGGTATGTTAAAATTAACAACTGTGTCATGTAATCGCTGTGTGTGTTGTAGTCTTTGCGGAAATACTGGATGTTCAAGCTATGTGGTTGTTGCTCCTCATCACATTTCTAGTCTGTCTTTGATGGAAATAAGGTCTACACTTTCACTTTCCTATCAAGGAAACACTGTCGTGTCTCTCTGGCTTTATGTTCTTTGATTTTCAATTCTAAGAGGGGTCATAAGACTGAGCGTCACTGTTTACACCTCTTAACTTTGAGATGGCTGACAGGAACAGACTCCTATGCTCGTAAGGTCAGCATACTCTGGATTTCATCACTCTGGTCGTTCTCTTGTCCCAGGCATATATTCTCTGCCTCCGGATTGTACGATAATCTGACCAGGTGCTGCTCTAACAGTTTGAGGACCACTGTCCCTGAAACAATAAGGTGGTCATGCCCCTTCAGAACTAAGCTAGGTTATATTTCCATATTTTACGACAATACAGGACAGACAATGTTCAGCGCGGTAGGCCCACAAATATCTTCTCATGACACAGCTTTCACCAGTTTTCCTGTCCCTAATGTGTACAACGCCTCTGCACTTCCAGTATTCATGTTCTTCCATACAATAATACAGGTATCACACTACCTTGCAATTCCATGTATAAGCCTAGGCATTTAACTTCCTCTGCTATAAGTTCTGTGCAGGTTGGAGCAATTTTCTAGGCTTTTCGCTACTGAACCACATACACAAAGACACAAATCATCAATGTACATTCAATTTTCATAAATATATATATTCAAAATCTGCAGCTTACCACAATTAAGAAATCTGAGAACAAATTACGTTGAATAGCAAGACCAATATGGCACACTCTCGATCTGCTGTCGTTCCAGGCTTTCAAAGAATAATTGCACTGGCTTTCAACGCATAAGTTTCTCCAATGAAGAAATATTTGAATGTGGCAGTGAACTGACGCTCTTTTTTGCCAATATCGGGAGTTCTAACCAATAAGGCCCTATGTTTACAAAGTATTTGAAATTAAAAGCAGCTTTCCTATCGTGTCTCTATTAGCAACCCACTAGTACTTTTTCTCGACTAATCGTAGTTAGTCTTTCATAAAATGGTAACCAATCAAATCGATTCTAACAGTGTGGCCTCCATTCATTTTAAAAGTCTTATCTACCATGCCAAATGGAGCAGCCATGACCAAGTGTTGTCAATACGACACCACTACTTTATTTTGGCTATAAGTTGTTTATTCTTTAACTAATGGTGCAACACTTACTATATTCGTTATCAGCAAATTCTACTGCATCTAACTATATAAGTTTAAATGGTCTACTCTGTCAGTGGAGAGACATGATTTCAACCTAAACTCATGTTAATATTTAACTTTTCCACTGTTTATTAAAAAAATCTGGCCGGTCATACGCATTCGTTCGTGTGTTCCAAGAAATGCATAGTTTATTTTTAGCCTAGACTGTCAGTTTGATTTCAAGCCATAGCGTAGCAAATTAATATGCAGAACGCGTTTCGACATTCATGTCTCAATGCAATGCAGTGTACGCCTTAGGAAAGCACAGTCCTATACCAGTCTTCTTCCTATGTAATTATCTATCCGTTTGGCTTTACATTTAATTATGATTTATTTATGTGGATTTAGAATGTTCCACGACACACATAAACCACCACTGCAAGAGCTGGTGACTGTTTCGGGCGGGTTTCCTCACAAGGAACCAATACCAGAGGCAGTCCCAGGCGCCGCAGGGAGCATGGAGTGAATGATGAGGACATCATGTTGTAAATAAATAAAGAAATAAATAAATAACTATATATATACTTCTGAAAATGATACATTTATCGTCTTCCGCTCTCCTAAAACTTTGTCGTCTGACTCGATGGGTTGAGATTTAATGCTCATTGGCATCTGGAAAGATTCTGAGGAAGATAAAATGGTGGAAGGAAGCGGTGGTCGCCTGATGCTTACATCAGTAGACAGGAAGCTTAAGGGAGATTTGATCTTCTGTTTCTCTCATTTTTTTGGTACCAGTTGCCAGAAGACGAAGCTAGACACCGACAACAGACGGGTCTTGAGGTCACTTGGCGAGGCAACCTGAGCAGTTGCCCCGGCACTGCAAAGGGAGTGTTGCTGTCAAAACAACTCGACTTCTGAAGAGAAGAAACAGTCAAAACTCCACTTGGAACCAGCAGTGATTGAACCAGAATTCAACTGTCCTCACACTGTCTACTAATGGCTTAGAATGCAGACACTTTATGTTTACAACACCATCATTCCTGAATATCTTCAGGGGAAGATACATTTAAATGTGTGTGTGTGTTTTTGTTTGTTTGTTTGTTTTTTATTATTTTTTTAAAACAAAAATCTTATTCATTTTAAACTTGTTGATGAAATAATTCACCATTAAATACCGTGTTTATTTGTAAATATAAAGTAATAGTTGAGTTAGTCAATTAGTTTAGTGAACTGGATGTCTACACCCGTATGCCTTATTTTAAAATACACATTGGAGACAACCCACCACATGTATGCATTACAAGAGCTTGAACCCGTAACTCTAGTGGGAAACGCAACTTCGACAATAAGAATCGACTCCCTTCGTTCGTAGGCCACAGTTCTACCCACCCAACCGCACCCCTAA
The DNA here is from genome assembly GCA_024509875.1 of Oreohelix idahoensis. NCBI lineage: Eukaryota > Metazoa > Mollusca > Gastropoda > Stylommatophora > Oreohelicidae > Oreohelix > Oreohelix idahoensis. The sequence continues at coordinate 131,183 of JAMPIV010006382.1, read as the reverse complement.
TACCGGTTCGAATAATCTGGAAAGCTTGCACGTTCCTCTTTCACTAAATTATCCTCTTCTTTTAAACATTTGTCTTTCGAGTGCTCATCTCGTCTTGTTTCCTGTGTGTGTGATTATAGTTGCAACTATCTGTACTCTGATCTAAAGTCTCCAATTTCACTAATCATTCTTATTCCAAGTGACCCTAGTGAATGGCCTCCCGATACGGAAACAAAGGGACGAAACCAACCGACTGCTATCTTTGCGCCATGCGGCACTTCTGTCCCTTAACCGCAATCAGAGGGCAAGACAAAATCAAAATACTTAATGAGAGGTCACAGTAATTAGGCCTGAAAATACACATGGAAAAACAAAAGTAATGAGAATAAATGCAAGAAGCGATAACAAGATTTCACTGGAAGAAACCCCCACTACAAGATGTAGATTCATACTTATACGTTGGCAAAAATACAGACACAGTTGGGAGTACTGACGAAAAGGTTAGAAGAGCTTTCGTTGCATTGGGAAATACACGGAGATCAAAATAAATCAAGTCCAGAAAACAAAAAAAATTCAGAATCTTTAATTCAAATGTCAAGTCTGCCTGGCTCTGAAACATGAAGAAAAAAAAAAAAAAAAAAAAAAAAAAAGCAAACAGACATAAAGCTACAGACTTTCATAAATGAGTGCTTGCGTAGAATAGAAAGATTGAAGTGGTATGACAAGATCACCAATGTGGAACTGATGACAAGAACCAGACACGTGCTAGAGGAACAAGAGATGAGAAGAAGACGCGGAGATGGATGGAACATACACTGAGGACACCTGGTGATAGCAATACAAGGCAGCCCTTGTTCTGGAATCCCAAGTGTAACAGGGGTAGACGGAGTCAATGGTCACATCGAGAATGTAGCTGGAGACGGACATTAAGGGGAAAGAAGAAGGAATGGAAAGCCCCTTCAGCTGATGGCACGTGGCATGAAGATCTCGGCATACGTTTGTTGAGGGTCTATGCTCCTTAGGAAGCTGTAGGGTGGCGATGATGATGATGATGTGTGATGGTAATATTCAGGGTCACGCGGAATGACATTTGTTCACATCTACTTTAAAATTATGTATTGCCACAAAGGTCTGTGTTTGTTTTTTGTTGCTAATTCAGATCAGCGATATACTATAGTCTCCTCGAGTGACAATACAATTTCAGAAACTCAAACAATTTCCTACATCACAAAGGAACATGCAAACTGCTTCGCGATCAATGTATACGAAATGGTAATTTTGTTCCGTCTTTAAGCACTCGCACAAAACAATGCTGCACAGCAACAGGGATGAAGCACTTTACAGCAACAGCAGTGAAGCACTTTATAGCAACAGGAGTGAAGCACCTTACAGCAACAGGTGTGAAGCACTTTACAGCAAAGGGAGTGAAGCCCCTTACAGCAACAGGGATGAAGCACTTTACAGCAACATAGGAGTGAAGCACTTTATAGCAACAGGAGTGAAGCACCTTACAGCAACAGGAGTGAAGCACCTTCAGCAACAGGAGTCAAGCACTTTACAGCAACAGGAGTGAAGCACTTTCCATCTCCACGTTTGCAAGGAGGAAAAACATTCACTAACATTCAACATAAGTCGTAAAGATATGTAATTCACAGCATTAAATATATTCACTCAACCTTCACATGACCTTAAAAGAGCAGACGTTGCTCTCTGCACTTCTAAAACAGCGGTCGATATCTTTTTTTTCCCTCTCTGACAATTTTCCCAGTGCAGGTGACACATTATTATGGCAGAGTACGTTCACCCACACAAAAAAAATATGTACCCACATCGCCAGCATACAACCATACACGCGCGGAAGTTACGGAAACCGATAAATGCTGGGTGAAAAGCTCGGTGTGGCGTGTTCACTGCTGGCTGCAACATGTTTACTTCATGTGTGTCGTCTGAAAATGGGAAACCACAGTCACGTATCTTGTCACTCTGACGTCTGCTCGTTTATTTGTCTATTATATGGGCATCGTCTATCGATGCAAAGCCAAGAAAAAACAAAAAACTTTTGACAATACAAATAAGTCACCCGAGGTAAGATAATTCATCTCAGCCATTCAAGGTGGAAGGTCATCCATCAAGGACAAGAGTGATATGGTCCAGAGAAAGCCGAACAAGTCTTCACCGCTAATTCACCTTTATTAACCTTCCACGAAAATCCGCAAAATTAGTATCTGCAGAGTTCGAACATTATTTGAAAAAGGAAAAACTGCACAGTCGGCAGATAAATAAAAACCTTATAAAATTGATACACAGTGGCTGTTCAGGACAATATGGAAGGGAACATAAAACTCGGGCCTGAAATGTGAGCAAAGAGTGGTAACAGTGTTCTCTACAATCTTCTTCCTCTTTGATCCTTAGCCGCCGACCGTCAAAGCAGTCAGTGGCCGTTACGCCTGGTGGCGTCTTGTAGGGCAACAACAAATTGATTCCACTTTGCTCGGTCGGCGGCCATCTTTCGTACAGTGCCCCAACTCTGGTTCATTCTTTGCATCTCAGCCTCCACAGTCCTCCGCCAAGTTGTTTTTGGTCGGCCTCTCTTTCGTTTTCCTTCAGGGGTCAATAGCATAGCTGTTCTTGTGATGGCATCGGGGTCTCTTCTGAGGACAGCTCCAGCGTCTGCCAGCTATGATGGTGTTGCATGTCCTCTTGCTTGCTCCGAGTAAGCAGATCTTGGTTGGTGATGGTATTCGGCCAAAAGATTCGGAGAATTTTTCTTAGGCACGTTGTGTGAAAAGAGGACAATTTCGACATTTCCTTCTCTGTAACTCTCCAGCTCTCCGCGCCATAGAGAAGCACAGAAAGCACACAGCTCTGATATAATCCTAATTTTGTGCTTGTGCTGTACTGAGAGGACTTCCAGATGTTGTTTAGACTAAAAAAGGCTGTTCTTGCTTTGTTCATTCTGTTGTTGATGTCTCTGCTTGCTCCGCCGTCTGGTGTTACTATGCATCCTAGGTATGTGAAGGCATCTGTCTGTTCCAGTTGCTGATTCCTTACTGATATGGGCTCAGGGTTGCTCACATTGAGCGTCATGACCTCTGTCTTCTTTAGGTTGATGTTCAAGCCCACCTGCTGGCTATACTTATTAAGTCTATCCGTTTTTCCTGGATGTGTTGATGTGAATGTGCTAGCAGTGCAATGTCATCTGCATATTCCAGATCTTCCAATGTAGAAAATGTAGTCCATCTTATTCCTCTTGGATTGCCCTCTGTTGTCTGGCGCATCACCCAGTCTATGACTGTTAAAAGCAGAGTGGTTGATAAGGGGCATCTCTGTCGTACTCCTGTCTTCACTTAAAAGGTTAGGTTGCTCTGCCCAATGCTACACGTAAAGTTGGCATAAAGGCTTTTTATGACTGACACTATGCAGCTTGGAATTCCATAAGCCCTCAGTATTTTCCATAAACTGTCCCTATCATCATCATCATAACCCTCCACTCCCAAAGGAGCATAGGCCTTCAACAAACACATGCCAAGTCCTCCTGTCCCGCGCCATCATCTCAAGTTCCCTCCACGCTCTCCTCATCATTTTCACCCCTGTCTCCAACTCTCCTCTCCATGCACCCCTTGGTCTTCCTCTGCCTCTCCCGCCCCGGGGGCACCAGAACAAGGACCGCCTTGCAATGCTATCAACTGGTCCCCTCAGTGTGCGCCCCATCCATCGCCATCGTCTTCTTCTCATCTCCCGTTCCACTGGCACTTGTCCAGCTCCCGTCATCAGTTCCACGTTGGCAACCCTGTCATACCATTTTAATTCCTCTACTCTACGCAAGCACCCACCCATGAAAGTCCGTAGCCTTTTGGCCGCTGTCCCTGCCGCTCTCCATGTCTCCGAGCCACACAACAGGACTGACCTCACACCCGAGCCGAAGACTCCCATTTTCGTGCCAGATCCAACCTCTCCCGATCTCCATACATCTCCCAATGCAATGAAAGCTCCCCTTGCCCCTTGCATTCCCATCTTGATATCGCTGTCCGTCCCTCCAACTCTGTCCACACCACTGCCAAGACACGTGTACGACCCAACATCTTGAATTGGTGTCTCCCCAAGCTCAACCCTGTTATCATTACCTGCATTTATTCTCATTATCCTTGTCCCTTCCCTGTGCACCTTCAGACCCAATTGCTGTGACCTCTCATCGAGTGTTTTCAACCCGCCCTGCATCCGACTACGGCCATGGGACAGAAGAGCCAAGTCATCAGCAAAATCCAGATCATCCAACTGCTTAGTCAGAGTCCACTGGATTCCATTTCCGTTGTGTGCTGTCGATGATTTCACAACCCAATCTATTGCCAGCAAGAAAAGAAATGGAGACAAGAGGCATCCCTGCCGCACTCCCGCCCCCATCCCAAACGGTTCTGCAAGCCGTCCCCCGCGAAGAACTCCGCATGTCATGTCTTCACACGCTTTCTTAATTAAACTAATGATCCCCAGGGGAACTCCACAATGCCTCATCAACCTCCAAAGTGACCCTCCGTCCACACTGCCAAATGCCCCCTCGCAGTCCACAAATCCGATGTACAGTGGTGAACTCCATTCCAGACCCCGTTCAACCACTATTCTCAAAGTGGCCATCTGGTCTGTACATGATCTGTCCTGTCGAAAACCCGCCCGTTCATCTCTCAGCCTCCCGCCCATGGACTCCCTCAATCTCCCAAGGATAATCCTGTTTAATACTTTTCCTGGCACTGATAGTAACATTATTCCTCTATAATTTGTGCACTCTTGTAAATTTCCCCTCCCAGGCAACCCAACCAGATACCCCTCCTTCCACTCCGCCGGCATCTCCTCCCCCTCCCAGACCCCACCAAGTAACCTATACAACATCTCTGCAGCCGTGTCGACACCCGCCCCGACGGCCTCCGCTGGAATGCCACCAGGTCCAGACGCCCCTCCCTCTCCCAGAAGCTCCATGGCTTTCTCTACCTCTTCCCCCGTTGGTCCCTCACCGTCAACTTGTAGCTCCTCCTCCGCTGGCCGGACGTCCGGCGGGCCCTGCGGAGCCGGTCCACCGAGAAGGTCCCTAAAACATTCTGTCCACCTCTTCACCTGCTCTTGTACACTGCTGAGCAGCCTCCCATTCCTGTCTTCCATGAGGCAACCCGTTTGCCTGCACCTCCCCGCCAGCCCCCTTGTGCTGCCACACAGTTCTCTCACACTTCCCTTGGCCGCAGCATCCCCTGCCCCCCCCGCCAACTCCCCAACACACCTCCCCTTGTCTCTCCCGACACTTCTCTTTACTTCCTTGTTTGCCCCTGTGTACACCCCCCGAGCCCCGGCCCCGGAGCCCCTAGCCTTGCCTGTGTCCAACTCTGCTCTCTTGTCCTTTCTGTCCCTTATCCCACCGATGGCCTCTGTTGCCATCCATGCCCTCCGCTGTCTTTCCCCCCTCCCCAGCACCTCCCCACATGTCTCCTTCCATACTGTCCCGACCCGCTGCCAATAGCCTTCTGCACTCCCCACATCCTCCAGCCGTTGGAGCACCCGGAATCCGCCGGACACTGTGACCGCAAATGTGTCTCTTGTCTCTTGATTTCCCAGCTGTCCCACATCAAACTGTTGTCTACAATTTTGCACCGCCGCATATCTCCCGAGTTTCACTCCTACTTTGGCCATCAGAAGATGGCGATCCGATGCCACATCTGCTCCCCCACACACCCTCACATCCTGCATTGACGATCCAAACCCCCCGTTTATGCACACATGATCCATCTGATCCTCTGCCCCACGGCCTGGCGACACCCACGTCGCCCCGTGTATTCTCTCACGTGGAAACACGCTTCCTCCCACAGCCAGCCGATATGAAGCACAGAAGTCTGCGAATAGCTCTCCATTTTCATTCACCACTCCCAGCCCACGCTTTCCCATGACCTCTTCGAATCCAGTGCCGACTGTACCCATCCATGCACTCATGTCACCCATCAAAATCGTGATGTCTCTTCTTTTTACTCTTTCCATAATTTCCTGTAGTTTAGTACAAAATGCCTCCCCCACAGACTCCCCCCTGTCATCAGCTGGTGCACAACATTGGATGACATTTACATGAATTTTCCCTTCAGCTGTTTTGAAAGAAGCTGTTACTATTCTGGGTCCAACAGCCTCCCATTCAATTAAACTGTCCCTATGTATACTGTCAAAAGCCTTTTCAAAATCAACGAAATTAATGTACAGCTGTCTTTGCCATTCTGAGCACTGCTCTATAATGTTCCTGGGGGTAAATATATGATCTACACATCTTCTGCTCTTTCTAAATCCTGCTTGTTCTTTCCTCAGTTTGTGGTCTACTGCTTTTGAGATTCTCTGTATAATTATCCTGCCTAGTATTTTGCTGGGAACTGAGAGAAGAGTTATTCCTCTCCAATTATTGCAGTCTGCAAGATCTCCCTTCTTGGGCAATTTGACAATTATTCCTTTTCTCCACTCTGTTGGTGTTGTCCCTGTTTTCCAGACTTGTGCAAATAGTGATTCTAATAGTTCTGCTGCTAGCTCTGGGTCTGTCTTAAATAGCTCTGCATTTAAGTTATCATGACCAGGAGCTTTTCCATTCTTTAACCCTTTGATTGCTGTGATGATGTCTTCTTTTCGTGGGATGTCTGTATTAACATCTAGATCATTTTCAGCCTCAGGAACATTCAATTGTGTCTCTGGTGGTTCCTTATTCAGAGTTTCTCTGAAATGCTCTGCCCATCTTGTTTCCTGTCCCTCTACTGTCGTGATGAGATTTCCGTGCTTATCTCTTACTAATGTAATATTGTTTGCCCCTCGTTTTCCACTGATGATTTTAGTTATTTTTTATACTGTGCTTTGTTCATTTTTCAGTGCTGCCTCTTCTGCCTGTCTTGCAAGGTCATCCAGAAATGTTCTTTTGTTAGCACGGGTTTGACGTTTAACTTCCTTGTCCAGCTGACTGTACTGTTCACTATATATTGCCTTTAACCTGGGAGACTTAGCTTCTGTTTTCTTTCTTTTCATTTCTTTTCTCTTCGCTATGGTGTTTAGCGTATCTGGTGTTATCCAGTCTTGGCTCTTTCTTTCCTGGAATCCCAAGCATGACTTGCTGCTTTTCTTGTATATTGTTGAGATGGTGTTGAATCTCTGGTCAACATCATCGGTCTCTGTTCTTTCCTGGGTTTTGATAATCTCATATCTTCTCTTACAATACATTTCGGTATTGTGCATGTTGAAAAAGAATGAAGACTAGAAAAAGGTATTTTTTCTGACATTGTGGTGTATTTTTTTTCTTTGCCTAGCGCTTGATTGTGCGCTAGGGGTAACTATGTATAGCGATATTAGTACATTAAAAAGGTGTTTTTTTCTGAGGTTGTGACGTATTTTTTTCTTTGCCCAGCGCTTGACTGTGCTGACGTATTTTTTTCTTTGCCCAGCGCTTGATTGTGCGCTAGGGGTAACTATGTATAGCGATATTAGTACATTGAAAGGTATTTTTTCTGAGGTTGTGATGTATTTTTTCTTTGCCCAGCGCTTATTGTACGCTAGGGGTAACTACGCATAGCGATATTATTAATTGATGGCTATAATAAGTTCATCATTGGTACTTTATAACTTTATTAACTTGGTTATCATGCACATTATGTTTTTTTTTTTAAAACAGTACCTAGTTATTTGTCTTTTGGTATAAATATGCATTGTTTAACTTATTGTTTACCATGATATATCATTGTCTGCTCATTCTTCTTGTACTTCATCTGGTCTTTTTACTTTTCACTTATGATGTCATAGCTAGTCTATACTTGATATACTTCATATTTCTTTGAATTTGTTGATCTTCGTATGCTTATCTCATTATCTTTCTATACTTCATTTTTTGTTAACTTTACACTTACTTCTATCCCTCTTTTGCTCTTTTTTGTTAACATGACTTAACATAGGGTAATCCTTATGTGTAGATATTATGATTGCATCGCCCTCAATTTTTTTTATTTTTGTTCGATGTAATTTTAAAAAAAATAAAAAAAATGATCGTATCATTTTTTCCCCGTGGGTCGGTGTAGTCTGTTAAGTCATATTTTAATTAAGGGGAGTTAAGTGTTAAAGACTGGAATGTACGGGTCGGTTTTTGTACACACTTGTAAACACGCTCTGCGTGATGAGAGAATTTATTATTTGAGGGGTGGAAGGCGGAGTAATGTTTAAACTGTTACCTGTCTAGTTGTTACTTTGTTTAAAGATAGGATAAAGAAACTGGTAGAACGTTCTTCTAATTAGTTTTGGGGGGAAAGGCGGATGAATTCAGCTCACATCTCAAGCTGCGAGTTTGCGCTTGAATAATTTTTACTGAGCTGTTTTGAGCAGCTGATTTTTCGAGAGTACGCTTTGTGGCAGAGCAGCGAAATGGAGGTTTTACCATTTCGCTAGTGTATTCCATAATATATTTTTGTGAAGGGAATTTAATAGAGATGGAATATATTTGCAGGCCATGGATTATACCGGCCATTATGATTATCATGATTAATTTTTCCTCTGATGGATACTGTTCCCATGGATCTTATTGCACTGAGAGAGTTGCTGATGTTTAATAAGAATTATGATTTTTTTTCCCTCTGATGGATATTGTTCCCATGGATGTTATTGCACTGAGAGAGTTGCTGATGTTTAATAAGAATTATGATGTTGTTCCCGTTGATGGATAATTGATCCTGTGGATTATACTGATGTCTATTGATACTATGTGCTACAGCCATTTGCCACGTATTTTATACCCGTAGTAACCTGTGACAGTGTGTTGTTTCTGATGTCAACGTTTGCTGTGTCTTCAATAAATTGTTTAAAACGTTACAGCTGTTCCGAACATTTCCCGACTCCTATGTTTGCAGTGGTGTGTGATTTCAGTCTGATCAGGTATGCCAGAACCCTTTAACATTCGCTTATGTTGTTATCTACATAGTCACACACCTGTCGGCCACCAGTAAGCCCGACTAGAGCTGATTGCCAGTTATCAGCGAAATTATATATATATATATATATATATATATATATATATATATATATATATATATATATATATATATATATATATATATATATATATATATATATATATATATAAACATTGTCCAGCAATCCCGCCTGCAGAAGGTGTTACCGCAAATCCAGCGGTAACACTGAACTTTATAACACAGTGTAACTTCCAATTAGTACGATCATTGTTTGACTGTACAAGATCGAAAGGGTTATCTCGACTGCATTTATCTGTGAATGACTCAATAAAGGCACACGGTTGAGAAACCAATACTGCAACAGTAATGCTTTCAAATGAAACTAGTAACTAAAAAACCGCTAAGATTACGGGACAAAGAAAGGAATGTAGACTTAATCTCTAACATAATACAATGTTCCCTTCACATTAAACATTTAAAAAAAAATGATACCAGAATCGTGGTAACAGGCCTAGTTGTTCATTTTGTCAATGATATAGACTGGCCATGTATCTTCTTAGGCATGAGGACAGCCTGAGAAGATTCATGGCCAGTCTATATCATTGACAAAATGAACAACTAGGCCTGTGTTATAAAGTTCAGTTTGTTATTAAATGGTACTGGACCTTGATTGTTTTAAGGATTTTACACCTCGGTGTTAAGTTCTTTTGTGTGTGGGGGAAAAAAAAGGGGGGGGGGGCTGATAGGTTCTGATAATGTCATGTTAACTACAAAGTGTTATCACGTTGGTTACGACATACCTTTTTTATCCGTAACTTCGAGTTAAGTGGTTAGGATTATATTTTAACAGTTACCGCTTCTTTGTAACGCAACGAGGGATATCAGTTTGAGAGCAAAGGTGTAATCATGTGGCGAGCATGTAGCTCTTTGTACAATTTTAATATTACAGTATATCGCAGCACCATTCATTCCCCTTTTTTTTCTCTATAGCTTACCATTCTCTGCCTTATTGTATGTAGTTCAACGGTGGGGTTAATGAAACACCCCCCCCCCCCCCCCCCCCCAAAAAAAAAAAAAATAAAATAAAAAAAAATCAAGAGAACTTACTAACAATAAAGCAGTTTCTCAAGGTCACCAACTAAGCATAGCAACCTAGCAATAATGTCAGACTCAATGACAGAGCTAACTGGCACACGACGGAATGATGTTAAAAATAACCCTTTTTACTTTTAAATCACAATACCACGTCAAAGATAGAAGAAACGAGTCTTGCAACTCATTTCTGGATCCAGAATAATCAACTTCAAATATAGCCGCTGTGAAATTAGAACGGATGTAATCTATTTTAAACTAATAGCTTGGGGGTGGGGTGGGAGAGCGGAAAAAAAATTAATAAAAAGCTTAAAGAGTACACTGCGTGCAGTTAAATAAAGGCTGTTCCGTTTAAAAAAAAAAAATAATTCGTTACACAACAATTAGTCACAAGTAATCAATCGAAAGCTCGGTACAGAGTAACAACATAAATGTAAAAAAAAAAAAAAAAAACACCCAAAGGAATGTATACACACGAACGTGAAATAATTACCATCTTTAAACAACAAACATCGCAAAAATGTGCCTACCAAATGGTTCGCTTACCTAACGTCTACTGTTAACAAGAATTTAAAATAAGGATTTCAAAGGTGGCTCAGAAAGACTTTCTACAATGAATACAGTGTAGATAGTTCTAACAGATCACTTCAGAATGAATTATCCATTTGACCAAACCCGACTAAACTCTGTGTACGCAATCACAGCAAAGAAAAGATCAAATAAGTTCGCCAGCTGAGCCGTCTGAAGAAGAAGAAACATCACACTGGTTAGACCTTCGCTTAGAAAAAAAAAATAAATAAATAAAACAAAACGGAACATTAAAGATTATAATAAGTAGGTCTAGGATTTTAATGACCTAAAAATTGCTAGAAAATGACGTATAAAAAATGCATTTATGACCTAAAAAAACCCAAATGCCCTTTATTACAAAAAATGACCTTTGTTACTAACAACAAACAAATGACCAATAAATCAAAACGGAGAAGACATAAACGCACAACTTCATTTCTTTACATTTTCTGTGTCAAACTGAAAGTCTATACACACGAATGCATCCCTCCCCCCAAACTACAATTTATAATTTTCACAGTTTCTGTGCTAAACTAAAAATTTATTCTTATTAACAAAATAATTCTTTATTAAATAAAAAATAAAAACCACACACACAAGATAAGAAATAACAACTAGATTTTTTAACAGTTTCTATGAAAAAAACTGAAATTTCTTTAATTTAATGAATTAAATTGTGTATTACAATGCACGAAGGACTGACTTCACATTTGAGTTGTAGATTCTTATTTTCGTGTTGGATCCGATTTCTCTTGATCTCCATATATTTCCCAATGCAATGAAAGCTCCTCTTGCCTTTTGTATTCTTATTTTGATATCACTGTCTGTCCCTCCAACTTTGTCTATATTGCTGCCAAGATATGTGTACGATTCTACATCTTGTATTGGTGTTTCTTCAAGTTCAACCCTGTTATCATTACCTGCATTTATTCTCATTATTTTTGTCTTTTCCCTGTGTATTTTCAGACCCAATTGCTGTGACCTCTCATCGAGTGTTTTCAGTTTGTCCTGCATCTGATTACGGTTATGGGACAGAAGAGCCAAGTCATCAGCAAAGTCCAGATCATCCAACTGCTTAGTCAGAGTCCACTGGATTCCATTTCTGTTGTGTGTTGTTGATGATCTCATAACCCAGTCTATTGCAAGTAAGAAAAGAAATGGAGACAAGAGGCACCCCTGTCGCACTCCTGTTCTTATCCCAAACGGTTCTGTAAGCTGTCCTTCGTGAAGAACTCTGCATGTCATGTCTTCATATGTTTTCTTTATCAAATTAATGATCTTCAGGGGAACTCCATAATGCCTCATTTGGCAAGGCGAGCACCGTTTAACCTAGACACAAGGTCCATCGGTTATATTAGGACGCGTGTCCAAATATAACAGACCTTGTGGTCTGGTTAAAAAGATTCTCATAAGAGAATAACTTTCTCTCGTCTACCAACAAAGCTTTCAAACACTGAAAAGCTCATTTCCTTTACTACTGACACACCACAGGAGCATACATGAAATAAGATACGTCAGTTGTTTCCAAGTCCGCTGAAAATTCGCCAAAAGAAAAGTGTGAAATTAAGCACAGCTTTTCATATCCCACTTTTTTAATAACAAAACGTGCTCAATTATCTTTTGCACGTCTCCATTCACACTGTCTAAGTCACTCACTATTTTCTTCATCACATCAACCTAATCCAGTAATAGAACTGCTGAATTTTCTAAAGAAGTAATGGCACCAGGCACAAATCCAAAATGTGACATCCTTAGCTCCTAACTGACAAAGCAGTCAGCGGTCATCCCGCCTAGTAAAGTCTTGTAGGGCAGCAACAAACTTTCCCCATTTTGCTAGGTCGGTGGCCATTCTTTATGCTGTGCCCCAACTCTGGTTCATGTATTGCATTTCAGCCTCCACTGTTCTCTTTGGCCTGCCTCTCTATCGCCGTCCTTCTAGGATCCATTACATAGCAGTTCTGGTGATGGTGTCAGGGTCCCTTCTGAGGACATAGCCAACCAAGCTCCAGCGTCTGCCTGCAGTAATGGTGTGCATGACTTTTTGATTGCACCGTGTAAGCAGTTCCTGGTTGGAGATGGTATTCGTCCAAAACATTTGAAGAATTGTTCTTAGGCAGGTTGTGTGGAACGAGGATAGTTAGGACATTTCCTTTTGTTACACCCCAGCACTCCGCGCCATACTAAAGTACAAAAAGTACGCAGCTCTCGTAAAATCTTAATTTGGTGTTTGTGCTGTACTGAGATTTCCAAATATTGTTTAGATTTGCAAATGCTGTTCTGGCTTAATTCATTTGTCACATAATTTTTGGGTCGCTCTCTTGTCCACTACAGCCGTATTCTGTGTCATTTGTTGTACTGACTAATTGCGTGCTTTTCAGTGGTCGGCATCTTTGTCTTTCTCTGCTATGTAGCAGATATCTTGTATTTTCAAACATTCTTGCACTCCTCTCAGTGATATGTCGTTATGTCTGTTTGGTTACCCGTTCCTCCCTGCTTTGCAAGGAACGGCTGTGATAGTATTAACCGACAATCATGTTGACTAATCTCGAGTGGGGCCGACATCAGACTACAGATTAACACTAAAATCGCCCCAGCGACTTTAGTTAAGCGTTTTTAAGGCGAACGTGTCGCACTTGCCAAGATGGTAACGAGACAGATTTTGTGTGCACAAGAGACGGATAAACAGATTACTTTAGATAAAAGTAAGATGTTACATCTGAAACACATTGCCGATAGAGTGTACGGACGTGTCGCTTCCATATATGGGAGACGTGACCTTTTGCACAGAATTTCAGGCGGAAATAATTTTGAATTACCTCAAATAAATATATGCAGCTTTTGAAACGATTGGCGGGCATTCAATCAAATCTATGATTGGACGCCCCTAAATGTGTAACAAACAAAGCGGGGGACGAAAACTTGCAACATAATCTGACTAATTTTGCAAGTCTAGTTCACTGTGAGAATCGCTTGACAAGACGAACACAAGACTGCCAGAGTTAGAATCAGAATTCCATTTATCAGACCGAACTTTGTTGGAGCATTTTGAAGGACTTAAACAGCCCAATAAGGAAAACCGGGATGTGAGGAAACTGAAAACACGGAGTCATAGTGGGAATTCATTGTTAACATGACAACACCCCAGAAACGTGAAAAAAGGCATCTGCAAGTGCCTTTATTTCTCTGAGCAAACAGTCTGACAGTCTGAGAGCCAAGATTGGCGTAAGTTGTACATTTTACATTCTATATTTTTCATTACTAACATGTGAACTAATGTGTATATATTGCCATGTGAATATTAATATGTGAAAATTGATAGTGGATGTCCAAGTCCTATGAGGCTGGCAACCTCAGCATAAAAATGATGATTTTCATGAACCACAGCTGCAAGGGCTGGTGATTGCTTTATTGCTAGTTTCTTTCGGAGAAATAAAAGCATAGGTAGTCCCAAGTTCCATATGGAGCAGAGAAGGAAAGATGAAAGAAATGATGTACATTCTAATTATATTTACAATTACAAACCAGTGTAACTGTCTATGTAAACATATTCACTTTAAAATTAATGACAGTTTTCAAGCTTTTCCATCAGTGTAGATGTAAATGAAAACATACTCAATCTATATTGTGAACATTTTTCAACCAGTGTAAATGTAAATATATTCTATCTATACTACTAACCTTTTCAATTGAATGTAAAGTAAATATAAAGCTATTCAATTTAAATGAAAAGAAAGTTTTCTCTCGAGGGATTAAGCTTAATTCTCATCGAGGGTAAATTCTAAGGTAGATGGGATAGTGGAATAGGAAGATGGGGACACATAAGTATGTGTCTAGAAACTCAATACTCAGAGGGTATTTGTTTCTATTCTTTTACCATACTAGTTGGTGATACCAGTTGATGGTACTATCTCTGGAACAAGAAGGATACATATGGCCTGACGTCGAAGCTAGATAACATCATCAGGCGGGGCTTAAAGACGAGGGATCAACTTCGTAGACACTCCCTGACACTTCTGGGAACGTGCTGCGCCCTACAACCTTGACCAGCGACGAGCGTGATCACGACCCAGTCTACCAAGAACCAAACCATCAGTAGGAGCAGAACCATCATTGACAGCTAAGTAACACATAAAAGCTGCCAAGTGACCTTTACAGACTACCAGTACATCACACGGCGATGATAACTTTCTGATAAATATATATATTTTTTTAAAACCGTGTTAACACCTTATTGATTATTAAATCTGTTATTTGTAAATATACACATTTAACGTCGATTTAGTCATTTTAAATGTACTGCATGTTGTGAACGGTGGTTTGGTTTTAGAAAAGTAGGTGAGTGTAGATAAATGGTTTGGGAAAAATGAATGGAGTTGTTAAAAGACTGTTCGTCTTTGTTGAAGGGAAGTGATGTGTGTGGAGGAGTGCTTTGAGCAAAGGGAGGAAACTCCGTGGTTTCCACTTGGAAGATGTAGTAGTTATGTTTAGAGTTAAGCATATTAAGTGAGTCCAAAATTGTGGTGGGACAAATTTCCATGTAAAGTTTTTGTAATAAGAATTGAAGAGAAGTGTATGGTTTTGAGTATAATCATCAAAGAGAGATAACTTGGAATTACGTCCCTTGTAAGTTTTGGTGGGTGAGCAAGAAAAGAATACGCACGAGAAAGTTGTGGTAGGATGAACACATTTGAGGGGTGAACGAAAAATGTTAGAACGGAGAGTAGAGTCTGATTTTGAACGCGCTGAGGATAAGTTAGCAAGTTTGTTCTAGAGAGTTTGGAAGTTCATTAGTGAGCGAGGTTCTTGATTTTCATGTTTCTGGAAAACAAGCCATTTTTGATGTGGATGAGCTACTGTGGTTACAGACACGCCATAACAAGAGTTATGTTATCAAGTTGTCAAGGATTTGTGTTTTTCAAGACAGCAGGTATGATTGCAGTTTATATTAAAGACATATTCTTTTGTTAGATAAAACAGAGACAGACGTAGTGATCCGGTAAACTCGTAGAAAATCAACATTCCTGGCAGTTGTAGGCCAGTCTTTTAGCAAGATACACCAGAAGGTCACTAAGTGAAAAGTTATAAAGATAAACTAACTTTCTTAGAAGATCACCCAGGTGACATAGAAGTGGAGAAATTAGACGAGAGCAGATCAGTGACAGATATGTACAAGAATATGATTTTCGGATGTTCGCCGAATTGAGAAAATGTACGAATGGGAATTATATCAAATTGAATGTATAAATCTATGAGATAAATTCGCAGAAGAGAGAAGCGGATTCTACTTTATGTAAATAAAACTTTGAAGTTCGTTTTTACTGCTGTTGGAGTACAGTGTGTCAACAGAGTTAGAAACCATCAACCATCTGTACGTCTTGCCTAACAGTGCATTTCATAACTTGTTTACAGCAGAGTGTTTACATTGTCTGCTCACACATGCTGACCACTGGTTAGGGCAGTGATCTGAACCTCTAACATCAACACTATACGAACACTATAAAGAATTGCAAACCTTAACCCACACTATCACGGCCACAATATTTGTCTCAGTCAATTTACTAAATACACTCTAAACAGAGCTATACCAGAATATGAATAATTCCACTGAGTAAATCAGGGTGGGGACTTGAACGAGCTGAAATTAATAATTGTTTAATTCTTCATAAAAGGCGGCGGATCAGATACAAGTTTATAAACTTATTGCCCTGACCAATGCAATATTGTTCTTGACTCCTGAAATATCTTATGAAACTCCCTTGAGATAGAAGCATCATTATCTTTATATCTACAACTCTGCCAAGAGTAATCTTGTGCGAAGGTAGACACCTTTGAAAGACCCATATTAGATACTCTTGAGTTTGGTCACTGTTGGACCACTACTGCAAAGCAGGGGAGGCAATTCCGTGACATCATTCTGTTACTGATGGGTTTGCTTGTTCCGCCGTCTGGTGTTACTATGAACAGCAGTCATATCACTGAAACAGACCGCAAGCTCTTTTCTATTTGGACATGTGTCCTAATATAACTAACTGACCATGTGTCTAGGCTGAAAGAGGCGCGTCTCATCAAAACGAGGAGTTACTATGCTTCCTAGATATCTAATTGTAGCTGTTTGTTCCAGCTTTTGGTTCCTTATTTTTATGGGCTCAGAATTTATTACATTGAGTGTCATGATCTGTCTTCTTCAGGTCGATGTTCAATCCCACTAGTTGGCTATATTTATCCAGCCGGTCTGTTTCTTCTTGGATGTGCTGATGTGAATGTGAGAGTAATGCAATATCGTCTGCGTATTCTAGATCTTCCAGTGTGGTGAACGTTGTCCATTTTATTCCTCTAGAGATGTCCTCCGTTGCCTGGCGCATCACACAGTTTTTGACAGTTAAAAAAGCATGGTTGACACGCGCAACCCTGTCGTACACTTGTTTTCACTTCGAAAATAAGGTTGCTCATCCCAACACCGCATGTATTAAAAAATGTAACATTATGTAGGAACATTTACATTTGTTATCAAGGATTTAGGGAAAATGATTAAACAGCATGGGGAAAACAGTGAGATTTAAAAAAAAAAAAAACACAAAAATGCATATTTTGCTACTGAAAATGCCAAATCATGCAAAAAACAAAAATGACTGGAAAAAAACCATAAAATATTGAAATGACCAACAAATTTCACAAAATGCAAAATAATGCTTTAACAAAGGCTCTTAAATCAGCTTAGTTTTTTTTTTTTTAATCAAACAAATTTAAATTCAACTGAGCAACGTTTTGGTTAATCCGAAATAAGAAAAAACTGCAAAATCATTAAAGTCCTAGCACTTATAATGAGGGGAGCCGCGGCAGCGCAGTGGTTAGTGCACTGGCTTATTAGCTCGGTGGTCCATGGTTCGATCCCCAGTTGAGGGGGATTGTTTAGACCGCAAACGGCTCCGAGGTCGACCCAGTCTCATGAATTGGGTACCAGAACAACTCTGGGTAGGTTAAGGCGGCCGGCGTGATGCTGACCACATCACCTCTAGTGTGCCGATGGTCAAGAAAATACGGGCCTAACACCGTATTCCCAAAATGTCTCAATAGGCGTGCAACGGGATCCTTTACCTCCCTGTAGTAAAGTGAATCCGTATGACAACACGCTCAAATTCCCCGCTTAAAACGTACTAGCTATCGTAATTTTAAATCTATAAATAACTACAGTATTTGAAATTTGTCTGAGGGTCTAGTCAAATTTACCGCCAACATTTAACTAAAAGCATTTGAATTTTTCTAAGAAAACAAGTTAAAAGTTACCACCCCCCCCCCCCTCACACACCCATCCCAATATTTATCGAAGGACGTAGTAAAATTTAACAACCAATCAAATCGTTACCTCTTTTTTGTAAGGACAAGCAAATTTTTGGTTGAAGTGGAAATAATGCCTATTTTGGGTTTTTGACCGAACTTAGATAATTTATTTCTCGATAACTAAAGATAATTAAAATAAAAGGGATATCTCAAAATATAGCGCTGATATTGCTTAACATATAAACATAGAGATTCCCTCATAGAAAAATTATCTTAACTTAGAAAATTTAATTTAGTAATATTTTCACATCAGGTTAAGATCAAATTTAATTACAAAAAAATTAACCCCATTTGAATGCAAAGGAATAACTGAAGGAAAGCTATATAGAACGATAGAGAATAATTGGCCGTTTAATTATCACTTTTGATAATTAAAATCGGTTCACAAATAACTATGATATAAAATAAACAAATTCGGTCAGATTAGACAAACAAGCTTAAAACTGCTCAATTCTATAGCCTAGGAAATAGTTAACTTTTTTTGACTCGTCATCTGATTGGTTGGGTGTAGTGTGATAAAAATTAACAACTTCTTGTAAAGTCCGCCATTGACGACAAAGCTTCCA
Organism: Oreohelix idahoensis; assembly: GCA_024509875.1. Lineage (NCBI taxonomy): Eukaryota > Metazoa > Mollusca > Gastropoda > Stylommatophora > Oreohelicidae > Oreohelix > Oreohelix idahoensis. The sequence goes on along the minus strand of JAMPIV010006382.1, from coordinate 112,687 downwards.
TACCAAGCTGACATTATTGAAAGAGACAGAAGGACAAGCCTTTGCCGTCTGTACTGAGCTGAGTGCTATAGCCCTTTACTGTCGGGCAGCTTGTGTGTGTGAAGATTCTTTACTTGAGGGTAAGACAGATAATTTTATTGGCATAATTTATTAGTCCTGTTGGTAACAGGCTATCTGTATGCCCTATTCGTTTTCGATACTGCCGCTGGGAAATGTGTGATGTCACGACGACCTAAGTAGGAACGTGCTTATAGCAGGCTTATTCGGAGTGATATTGTGTAAAATGTTTGCCAATTGGCTTTACAAATTTGCGACTGTAAGTGCAGTATTAATAAATTGATATTGTCTTTTGGAATGAAACACTGTTCAAATAACATGTGAAAACATATAGGGAATGTTCGAATGAAGTAATCAACAGGTCACAAGCAATATTGTATCCACCATGACTATTGTATGGAAGACAAACAGGAAGGAGGGACATTAACATAGAATAAATACTGAAGAAGACTGATTACACCAAGCTGAGTGTAGACAACAGAATTTAAGGTCTGGTGCGACTTGTTAGCACAAGTGGCTGACCTAGGTAGGTATTATTACAGTTAGAGGTGAAATTGATAGAGGCAGATGTTACATAGAAGGGATTGTCCTTCTTATTTCAGGTTGTATTACAAAGTACCTCGTTGCTGCAGTAGCCTGAAAGGAAGAACATGTTGGAGTGAGTGATCATGCTACAATTTGAAGCTAGCTCCTTTTCTTCAGTCAGGAGTCACAACGTTGGTGTACAGGCCTAAGATCTACAAAACAGCTGCAATAATCCTTTTACAGATAAGACTGATGATACCTCATCCTAAAACAAAATTTCACCTATAAAAATATACCACCCGGGAGTGATGAAAATAACAGACCTTACAGTATAGAATTAGTGATAATATCAAGAACTGTGGGTATATTCATTCCAGTGACTTTTTTTGTTGTACAAAAATGGACAGAGTTTCCAAAAATATATTTATTTTAGCATGTAAATAACCTTTTCTTGAGTTTGAGAATTCCTGTCCCAACAAGATTGAGGTTCAGGAATATTAAATTATACATATATCTATTTTCAGACAGTCTTGCTTAATTCTATTAAAGTTAAAGTTCTGTTTTGAAATTCATAACTGTGATAATATATTACCCTAGACACTTTGCCAAATAACAACACACACAGTTAACCTACTCTTGGTGAGATCTCCAGAGGTAGCAGATAGGGACCCAGAGAACTTCATCATCATCATTCCTTACTCTGGGAACTTACATAGCTGGACCTCACCTTGATTGTCTATACACCCTTGATCTTTTCAGAGAAGGGGGTATTTCTTATAAGACCTGTCTCTTATCTGGCACTATCCTGGTATCTTCTGATACATCTATTTGTCCAGGATATCCTATAATTAATAACATCTAAACCTCTTATCACACTCCCCTCCTACTTATAATAGGCGTAAATTCGAACACGGCAGAGAAATGACGTTTTAAAGACATAAGTGTACTTGGGTCGACATGTCTATCCTCGTTTATCCATAACCAAAATATGTACGCCAATATCTGCGTACACAACAGTAAAGGTACCACGAGCGCTTAACTATTAAAAAAAAATCGTAAACACCTGAACTCCTAGATATCGATACGTGAAAGTATCTATGTAAGAATGTATAGTATAACTGATAAATACTTAAAGGGAACATGGTGACTTTCATTTCGCTAAAGGTCGTTGATCACCAGGGGTGTATGACTTACTGTAGGTCACCGCTGACGCACTTCTACTACTAGGTCATCAGTCACTAATACCATATATATATATATATATATATATATATATATATATATATATATATATATATATATATATATATATATATATATATATATATATATATACTACTCGTCAAAAGTCAAGGGCCACCCTATTATTTTCAATACACTTTTATATAAGCGCATAGAATGATTAAATGAAGGAAGTTTTTAGTAAAAATGGGTGCAATATCTTCCTCTGACAGTCCTCTATGCACGTTAAGCATAAAAACAACTCACCGACAACCATGGTGATCACGTACAATTTGGTTTGCTGACCATAAATTCACATTTTTAATCTGTTTTTTCAAACTTCCGTACAACCAAACAGGTGAAGTAATCGTGCTGATTGACATTCCACGTGCAATGGCGACTTTTCGTGAACAGAGTTCACTCTTAATTTGTTTTACAACCAGCAGACTTAGGGTAGTTTCATCACTTGCAAAAACCATGCCACCGAGAAGAAGTCTTGACACCTTACAAAGAATTAGGGCTATAGCGTGGGTTGAAAGTGGTTTATCTGTCCGTGAGGTTGCTAGACGGCTTGCAGTGTCACATTCTACTATCCAAAGAATTTTGGAGAGATTTCAGGCCACAGGAAGTGTGGAGGATCGCCGCCGGCCAGGTCGCCCTAGATGCACCAATAGACATGATGACCGGTACCTCTTGTTGTCAGCCCTGCGCCATCGAACAGTGACTTGTTCCACTCTAAGATGTCAGCTGAGACAAAGTGTAAACGTTAATGTCAGTCAAAGCACCATTCGCAGACGTTTACATGAATTTGGACTGGCTGCTCGACGTCCTGCAGTCAGAATCCCTCTTACTCCTGCTCATCGCAGAGCCCGTGTTGCTTGGTGTCGCGAGCACATCCGATGGACAATGCAACAATGGAGTCAAGTTCTCTCCACTGATGAATCTCGCTTCACTGTGTCATTCAATGATGGCAGGATTCGAGTTTGGAGACGACCAGGAGAGCGATTCACTGATGACACAATTCGAGAGGTGGATCGTTATGGTAGGGATGCTGTCATTGTCTGGGGAGGCTTCTACAGACACGGCAGGACCCCACTCTACATCATCCAAGGCAGCTTGACCGGCCCAAGATACCAGAACGAAATCTTGAGACCAATTGTTCAGCCTGCTCTGGAGGCCATAGGTGGTAATGCCATCCTCCAAGATGATAACGCTCGACCCCATCGAGCTCGTGTGGTGAATGAGTGTATCCAGCAACATGGGATCATCAGGATGGCGTGGCCAGCTCATTCACCTGACCTTTCTCCGATTGAGCACCACTGGGATGTCCTTGGTCGAAGATTGTCAACAAATCACCCCCTGCCAATGGATGTTGCACAGCTGACTGCATTTCTGCTTCAGGAATGGCAGGCTGTTCCTCAGGATACTCTTCGGACCCTTGTGGACTCGATGCGTCTACGCTGTCTTGAATGCCTTGCTGCAAACGGTGGTCATACCCGATTTTGAAATGTCTATTTGTCCAATATCTATTGTGTGACTTGAAAAGGTGGGTGACACACTTCACAGCTTCATTGCGTTTGAATGTGTGTTTCCATTTCTTTACGTGACATGTCAATTTGGTATTCAATAAAAGCCGTTTTGACTGATACCAACTACGTTTATATCAGATTTGTTTTATGGTTTCAACCAAGGTTTTTCTAAGTGGCCCTTGACTTTTGACGAGTAGTATATATATATATATATATATATATATATATATATATATATATATATATATATATATATATATATATATATATATATATATATATATATATATATATATATATATATATATATATATATATATATATATATATATATATATATATATATATATATATATATATATATATATATATATATATATATATATATATGAGGGACGGTCAAAAAGTAATGCCTCGTAATTTTTAATTTCATTCAATAGGCAAGAAAACAGATAAAATTCACATTGAAATGTAGCCCCAAGTCTGGACTTCAAATATTTATTTCTCAATGTAGTCTCCGTTATTTGTTACAGTTTTTGTCCATCTTCTCACAAGGGCATGTATCCCCGCACGGTAAAAATGTGTGTCCTTTTTCCTAAACCACTGGCGTACGGCGCGTTTAAGGGTCTCGGTGTCCTCAAAATGATGTCCGCGAAGATCTTCTTTCAGTGGTCCAAACAGATGGAAGTCAGAAGGTGCAAGATCGGGACTGTAAGGGGGATGTGGTAATAATGTCCAGCCAAATTCAGCAATCGCATCAATGGTGCGTTTAGCGGTGTGTGGCGTGGCATTATCGTGCAACAGTAGTGCAGTTCTCTGATCTTTTAATGGGTAAAGTCGCCGAAGACGACCTCTAAGCTTCTTCAAAGTTTCAATGTAACGGTCTGCATTCGCCGTGTTTCCCTGTTCCAAGAAGTCGAGAAGAATCACACCCTTCTCATCCCAAAACACGGAGGCCATAACTTTCCCTACAGATGGTGAACTTTTGAACTTCTTTCTTGTCGGCGATGTTGTGTGATGCCATTCCATTGACTGCCTCTTGGATTCTGGTTCAAAAAAATGAACCCAAGTCTCATCACCTGTCACAATATTCGATAAAAAAAACTCTTCTCCTTCAGTTTCGTAACGGTGCAGGAGGTTGATGGCTATGGTTTTCCTTGTTTCTTTATGTCTGTCTGTCTGTCTGTCAACATTCTGGGTACCCACCGTGCACAAACTTTTGAATAACCCAGGTCTTTAATGATGTTCTGGACACTGCCTTTACTAATGGACAACATGGAAGAAAGTTCATCCAGTGTTACCCGACTGTCACCACGAATGATGCCATCAACTCGATGAATGTTGTGTGGAGTCACTGCGGTAGACGGACGGCCAGTCCACTTTGCGTCATCCATTGAGGATTGACTACTTCAGCTTCGTCACAACGATGTACCCAACGTCGGACAGTGCTAACATCCACTGTTGAATCTCCATAAACATTCTTCAAACGTTCGTGGATGCGAATTGGGGTCTCGCCTCCAGCATTGAGGAATTCTATGACATAACGTTGTTTTAACAAAACGTCTTTGGCAGCCATTTTTAAACTGTTACAGTGGTGCCACCTGTTACTGAAAGAGGTTGGTAATGCTATACAGTGCAGAAGAGTGTTTGAGGAATCCTGCTAAATTTACAAATTGCACACCGATGCAGTATTTACATACATAAAAAATAGGAGGCATTACTTTTTGACCTTCCCTCGTATATATATATATATATATATATATATATATATATATATATATATATATATATATATATATATATATATATATATATATATATATATATATATATATATATATATATATATATATATATATATATATATATATATATATATACATATATATATATATGGGACCCTAGGACGCAGCAACAGTAAATATGTATACAAGCAACCATTGACTACTAGCTCGAGCGTTTTCGTAGCTGGCGAGTCCTGTTTAGGGCTTTATCCTAGCAGATAGATAATGTTGGTCCTTTTCAGGACTTAGTATCTATCAACGCTGATCGGGTTAGCAGTCAACAGGGTTGACTTTTTTTTGGATGGCAAATGCGCTCTGATATAACCAAATAGGTTGAAAGGAACGCGCCTCGCCTGGGGAAGGCAAAAAAAAAAAAAAAACCGCAGCAACAGTGATGCAGTCAGCGACCCATAGCTGACTGCTTGCGTCAGGGTCAGCGAACCAGAGCTGACCAAGACCCTACTCCACCTCCAAGTGGTGGTCCTGGAAACAGGTTGCATCACTGCAGACTGGCTGAGAGAGTAGGGATCGAAGTGGGAAGGCAAACCCGGTCCCATAAATGCCGTGCCGAAGTCGGTTGTGTCGGGCCGAAAGGCGCAGATATCGCAGCTTTGCTGTAAACGGCGACACAACCAACCAACGTCCTTGTCAGGACGAACGCAGATGAGAAGATATATATATTTTCAATTGTGCCCCGTGTAGTTCCAAGGTGGTCACTAAGGACACAAAGAAAGAACAGAGCTGCTGCTCCCTCAGGCATGTCGTAAAGGCCACTAATGTGAGGTTGTGCAAGGGGTGGGCAACCTCATCATGTAAAACAAGCTAAAGAGAAACCACCACTTCAAGGCTATATTCAGTGATACAGACTTCTTGCCATGAAGGTCAGAGTTACAGTGGTGTTTCTGCAGTTCATAAGGAACAAAAAAAAAAAAAACAAGTAAAATAAATGGCGATACCGCCATGTCTGTAGCTTATCTTTGCTAAACTGAATCTACAATTTCAAAAGAAGTAGTGGAGATTAATAAATAAGTAAGTAGGTCACTGGAACCTAAATGATCCTACAGAGGTTGATTGCCTACATAAAGGTAGTTCTACAGCAGACACCGCCTCGGGGGAATAAAGTGTTGGGGGAATAAAGTGTTAGAGACCTCACAATTCTAGGTCTCAGCGTTATGAGTTGGGGGTGACCGTTTTCATTCCTCGCTGCCTTTGTCTTCCCTGACACAACAGCAGAGCCAGGTACCCCCTTTACCGCTGGTAGAATGGTGTGTAACCAATTTAACCACTTTGCCACTCGATACTCCGCTGACTACATCATCGTCATAATTTTTCTTTGCGCTCCTTAAGGAGCAGGAAGCCAACATTGTAGCTGGTCCCCTTGCAGGAAGCCTGCACCAAGTATTCACATCCTCCTGCAGCGTTGGTTCCTGTGACAATCTGTTTTATACGATGACATTGCCAGCCCCAAGCACAACCTCTTATTAGTCGCCTTGTACGACATGCATGTGGGTGCAGTTGTAATATCCTTTCTTTGTCTCTTCAGAGACTACTTGGAACTTCATGGGGCACTGACAATCTAGTCATGTTTACAATCCCGATAAGAGTCCAATGCTCCGGAAGAGGAGGCCGGAAATCAAAGAAAGACCACGGCAAAGATCCGAAGGAAACAGTGGGCTTCACTGTCAATGTTCCGGTAAGTAGAACGCTTGTACGAACTGTCAGAATTAGTAAACTTGGTGCGGATAAAGAGAGATGATCTTAGACCGCTTAACAAGATACAGGAAACTGTAAAGTAATGAAATTAAAGAAACTTCTTGGCCGATAGGTGTGGAGAGACATTAACGACTACGCCAATTGTATAAGATGACTGTTATGGTGATCGTGTTAGTACAGGACAAATTTACGCTCCTTGCACAAACAACTTTACAAACAATCCTTAATCCTGTCTAGCAACACAGAAACGCGTGCCGGTTTTCAAAACAGCAGAAGTTGTTTGTCAGATTCAAACCTGGTAATTACCGTCACACTCACTGAATAAATTATAGGTCAGAAATGCGCTAGGAGAAATTTAAAAAAAAAAAGAGTAATAAATAAACTAACGGATTAACCTAAAAGTAAATAGATCGACAGAATATTGTCCAATGAACTCTTCCATGTGTGCGTCACCGGAGGAATAACTTTATTGTACACATGTCGACCACGTCAGGACATTGCGATCATTGTCCTCTCAAGGCTGTGTGTGGTCCCGGGTTGCCGGGTCCTCCCAGCGCAGTGGAGGCAGCGAATGGGTGTTGTGCCTGTACCAGATTGCTCTTTTTCGCGGACCTTCGGTCCAGAGAGAATTTTGGCTGGACAGACGTCGTTGTTGTTGTTGTTCTTTTCGTCTACTATGTTGCTGCAATACCCTGTTCAACCTGAAAGTTGGTTATAATTGGGGTATATTGAGTGTTTACTTTCTTCAGTGCTAGCCTGTTGTTAGTCCTGAAAAGGACTGGTCCTAAAAAGGACCACTAGCTGACTGTCTGGATACCTCTTCGTTGTTTGTCAGGTTATGGTGTCGTGAATGGACAGACGTCTCGGTAGCGAAGTGGTTTTATAGCGGCAGTACACACGAGGGCAAGTTCGGGCACAGCGGATTGATCAACCGCTTGCTTGTCACATTGATTACGCAAACAACAATTAATATTCTGTTGTACCAATAAACGCCTTTAGGCGTAACGGACCAACGGATAATTTCTTGCTGCCCTAAGACGCCGCAAGGCGTAATGGCCACAGACTGCTAGGTCGGTCTTTGGCTAAGGACGGAAGAAGAAGAAGTCAACCACGTAAAAGGTGGAAATCGAACTGGGCGCATAACAATACGTGTGTTACCGGAGCCCGGATAATGAAGCAAAGAATAGTAACAATGTACCCTACCAAGCTCGCGGCTGAAGGGTTGGGCAGGGGCCGGCTACCCCCATCCAGTAGAAACTCTAAGCAACAAAAAAATAACTTCAGGAAATTTGAGCAAGTCAACACAAGTAAATAATTTCAATTTTACTCAGCCAACGAAGGCAACAGAAGGTCCTCAATACGGAAGCTCATGGCGCAACACAAAGAAAGCCCACTGAGGAAATCTGTTGGTAGCATTGCAATGCAGTCCTTGTTCTGAAAACCACAAGGTAAGAAAACGGAAGAGCGAAATCTTTATTTCACCAGAGTAAAGAAATATGCCTTATTGCCTTTTCACATTTCTGCACTACAATAATACTATTCTAAAAGTGTTTTCAAGTTTAAACATTCTTAAACGCAAAAGTAAGTAGTTAATGTTAACACTGCATTCACTAATGTAACACACACAGGCACATACAGAGAGAGAGAGAGAGAGAGAGAGAGAGAGAGAGAGAGAGAGAGAGAGAGAGAGAGAGAGAGAGAGAGAGAGAGAGAGAGAGAGAGAGCAGTGAAATAATTAAATATTAACAGTTAAATCTGGAACATTTAATAATGAATAATCACCAAAACATTGTTTGAACTAAAACAGAGATTTATCAGGTGCATTTTCAAAACGGGTAAAAGAAACAGACAAACCCATAGAGAAGAGAACTGTAGAACAAATTAAATGGAAACAAAATTAACGGGATGAAGAACACACACATAGACTTGGGGCGGATGACACAGGACAGGATTCGGCATGCTTTTGATGACGGCTTATACCCCTTGTGGAATTGAACAGTAATAATGATATTATCACGATAAATACAGATGATATTAGATTTTGTTAGGAGTTACTGGTTTTAGAGAAAGACAGAAAATAATAATGACACAATATTGTTTTTAAAGTTTATATTTGCTTTTAAGCGCACTAAAAATGATAACATAATGCCTTACACACTTAGGATAACAAAGTGATCAGAAAAATTATCTTTATGATAAAGTTAGAGCGCTGGCCCTGTCGCGGCAAAGGTGCCGGGATCGATACGCTCCAGACTAACCAGCTTTAAATGGGTATCTGACTTTGCTCTTGAGTTAGGGAAAAAAAAGGCAGCGAGAAAGTGAACTTGTCACCCCCACCTCATAATGCTGGACCTAGTATAGTGTAGTCTCTAACACTTCACTACCCCACGGCAGTATCCGCTATGGGACTATCTTTACCTTTTTTTTAAAAGAGTGATTAAAGCCTAAGTCGCTCGCGACAAAGGTGCCGGGTACGATTCACGGTATCGACACGTTCTAGTCTACCCAGCTGTAAATGGGTACCTGACTTCTCTATTGAGTTAGAGAAGGAAAAGCAGCGAGGAAGGAAACTGGCCACCCCCCTCCCCTCTCGATGCTGGACCTAGTAGAATGAAATCTCTAACACTTCACTCCCCTACGGCAGTATCTGTTATGAGACTACTTTTACCTTTTGTCACAAAATTAACCGTGATACAACGTTAAAATATCTCCAATGATACAACGTAGGGATAAAAATTAATGCGTAAGCTGCTAGAATACATGATCGCCCACGCCGCGGGTCATCACCCGCCATGGAAATTAAATTGTTAGACTTGAAGGCAAAACGGAACGGGATGAGAAAGGAGATCAAAAGGAAAAATCTGACTGAACGCGTGCTTGAAACTAGCAATGCTAAAAGGCGCAAGTGGTGGGGAAAGGAGGAAAAAGTCACGTCCCCAAGTTGACATAAAGTAAAGAAATCGACAAAAGGGACATTGGATATTATACGCCACAGTCATTTCTTGAACGCTTTTGCTATAACTTAGCCCGTTTATTTGAATGCAGTGATGAACGCATTCCAGAAGATTCTAGAGGGTATTTGAAAATTGACTTTTCTTAATAATAATGTTAGGAATATAAAACCTAGCTGGCCGGATGGCCCATCTTGAGCAGTGAAATAATATGCTTTCATTTATACAGACGGACAGATAATAAGAAAGATATTGACAAAAGACTGTGTTGTTCATATCAGCGAGCGTCTGCATTGAAATAAAACCTGTCACTAATTTTCAAAAAATTGTGGCCTTGAAGACGCAAGTGCTAAAATCTAGTTGGAATGAAGAGACGGGGTGGGATGGTGAATTGTGGCTAAAAATAACTTTAAAGGCAAAATTGTGTAGGGGAAGGCAGGGTTGGTTCAAAAAACAAGTGTGTTTTTTTTGTGAAACGCAAGTAGAGACGGACGGACCAACAGACAATAAGGCATACTTGACTGAGGTATGACTGAAATGACTTATTGGTAGGATATTTGAATTTAAAAAAAAAGGCAGTGATTGGCCCTAGATGAAGATATTATCGGCGCTCAGACGCGCATTTTGTGCCATTCAGTATAAGTTGTCCTGGTAGACACAGTGAATTATTAAGTGGTGTAATTCCCAGAAGCTATTGAAATATTTAGAGGGACGCCATCATAAGGCCAGCAGCTCAGCTGAGTTTTGCTAGCATTTATTTAACTGTGTTCTATATTCATATTTCTGGTAAGACTGAAATTATTTCTTTGTACATTTTAATATTTGTTTAAGGTTCGAGTGATTTGATACTGCAATAGCATAATCTGTCCCTTACAACAAGTAAGGATTCGCTCTAGACCCCCCGCCCCAGTTCAGGGTCTAGAGACAAATAAAATACATAAACTCCAGCAAGGATTAGGAAGGACAGATCAAGTGTTGAGATCAGTGAAACATATCACCTATCCTATTCTATGGCAGGAAACTAATGAACATATTTCAGAATCTGTAGTCTGGGAGAACTTAGCCTATGTGAAACCAACTTGGTAAGATGTCTATGTGGTGTTGTTGTTGTGTAGTGTTGTGTCCAGAAATGGTTAGAGGATGGAATTCTGACACATGACTAATACTTTGATTGCAGAGCTGTGAGTTTCAGTTGGCACCAATGCGGTGTCAAATGAGTTGTTGAATTTTACCAGAGTGGACCCGTGCAGTAACATTTGATCAGAGCAGCCTATTATAGCCCCCAAGCACGGAGAGGTGGGGCCACCAAACTTCTGATATTGCCCCCAAGCACGGAGAGGTGGGGCCACCAGACTTCTGATATTGCCCCCAAGCACGGAGAGGTGGGGCCACCAGATCTCAGCACCAGAGCTACACCTTCAAGTTACGTGAGCGCCTGGTCTGCTGAGAATTCACCAACTCAACTTATTTGCTAACACACCCATAAAATTCCATCAAATAACTGGACAATGTGTAGTCACCATAGACAGGGAGTGATGAGGCCACCCCAACAACACATCCATTAAATGTTCTCCCAAAATAGATTACTACTATAAACAGTAATAATATTAACTAGTCTAGTAACATATACAGTACTTTGCAAAAAAAATGGCAGTCATATTTTCGCAACGCAGCACACTCACAGAAGCAAATAATAATAAAAGCTGTATGTCCAGAGGAAGATTGGTATCTACCCTATCTATTAACAGTGGTTTCAGTACAATATAATGTTGCCTTCTCCAGCAAGGCAAGCCTGGATGCGGCGAGGCATACTTCCCACAAGTGTTTGTAGGTAATTGTGAGTCAGACTGTCCCAGTATTTTTCAGCTACCTTCTTCAATTGTTCAACGTCTATGAGTCCACTCTTTTTTAAATGATTCTTGAGTAGTGCCCAAACGTTTTCAATTGGGTTTAGGTCGGGACTGTTGCTGGGCCACTTCAGCACTATCACATTCTTCTCTTGCAGCCATGCTTTGGTGGTATGAGCTGTATGCTTTGGGTCATCGTCTTGTTGAAATGTGCACCCATCGGGGTACATGACCTGCATAAATGGCAGAAGGCGTCCCTCTAGTATGTCGATGTATCTTTCTGTCGTGAGAATTCCCGTGAAAACACACAGTGGGGTGGCACCTCTTGCTGACACCCCTCCCCAAAGATGGAATTTCTGGGTATGTTTCGGTCGCTGGTTCACAGGCGTTACGGAGTCTTTCGTCCAAATATTTATTTGAGCAGGATAAGACCAAACAGAACATTCATCTGAAAAAATCACATTGTCCCGTGACAAATTTTGGTGTTCGTGGCACCAGTTCAAGTGCATCTGTTTGTGAGTATTTGTGAGCAATGGTGACGAAATTACCCGCTTTTTTGTGAAATTCATCCTGTGTAACTCCCGGTTGACAGTAGCATTAGATACCTCTGGGCTTCCCAACTCGATCATGCGCTGCTGTATGTTTTCTACACTCTTCATTGGCCCAGCCCGAACGATTTGGGCGAGACACCGATAGTCCTTTGTGTCCAAAATTATTGGCCTCCCACTACCTTCTTTTCGCTCGATTCCATTACCTGCTTTTAATTTACTCACAACTCTGTAGATAGTCCGCTCAGGAATGTTCAAGGTTTTAGTAATGTTGGAACATGTTTGATTTAATTCATTCCAAAGCTGTGAAATTAACATACACTTTGTCTTTGTATCTATTTTCTGCCACTAGCATTAGAAATTATCGTCTGCTCTATTATCAAGGGACTGTACTCTACGCTAATTTTTTTTTACTTTTGGTAGTGTTTGCTCACTTAAGTGGAGTGCAAATTTGGGGCAGAAAATGCATATTTAATTAGATTTCAGCATATTTAGCTAAGCAATATGACTGCCATTTTTTTTGCAAAGTACTGTATATGTACACACCTTGCATTTATTATGGAATATTCATGCATTTCTTTCATAATTGATAAACCTTTCATATGTTCTGGCCAAAATAAAACCTTGGTCTAGAACAAATAAATGTAAGAAAATTACTATCAAAATTTTACACAACTGAGTTAGTTCCGTGTATTATAACATTTTATTAATATTATTAGACTTAGTAAATATCGGTGTGTGTGTCTGTAAACTACCACAACACATTACATATCATTACCCTAGACATTTAACGTAGCCACATTCATTAGTAAAAAAAGATAGGTGTGAGGTCGTAGTGGTAGCAAGAAGGGCCTTCTGACAATTCACAGCTACATTTTATCTCAGGAGCCTTCACAGCTGACCTCATGCATCACACGTAGTAATATCACCATCATACAATACCATCAAACCCACTACACCTTTAGCAATGAGCGTCCAGAAGCAGAGTGGCTAGAGCTCTTGCTTCTCCATGCAAAGTTACCAGGTTCAAAACATGACAGGGTAACGCTGGAGTCTACCCAGCTGTAAAGTCGTATCTTGTTCTTAAGTTAAGGACGGCTGCGGTAACGAGGAAGAGAACGGTCACATCACCTAGCAGAGTGAAATCTCTAGCAATTAACTTCCCTAAGGCAGTATTTACTTTGGGACTGTTTTTACCTTTAACATTTATAGCAATACATTTTCTATCGCAAATCTGCTCATCAGTTTATGCGCCATGCATAAGCAAAACAATTCTACACGCATTAATAGCAACACTAAGGCCCCACGTTTGGACCAAACAACATATATAATTATTTTTAAAACTGTAACCCAGTAACTAAATCCTGTCAGACGTACACAGTTTGAACACGCGCTCAGGATTATCCCCAACAAATGCTCACAGCTGGCGCCCCGGTTTAGCCTGTCAGGATGAATGAACTGCTACCGTTGTTTTAAAAGTCGTACAGGATACAAATACAGGAAATCATAAGCTACTCATATGATTCCTATCAATCAACGGACTGTGTTCTTTCACTTTCCTTCAACTTGTTCACTGTAATTAATATTTTGTTAAATACACATTGTGTTTGTGTACGCAGCGTTGACAGATGGCGGTCTTTTTCATGACTATTCCTTGTTAGGGCATCATGCTAGCTGGTGGATGCTATCATTCCTTTTCAGGGCTTAGTAGCTATCAACGCTGCAAGTGCTAAGGTGTCCATTTCAGGGCTTAGTAGCTGTCAACGCTTCAAGTGCTAATGTATCCTTTTCAGGGCTTATTAGCTATCAACGCTGCAATATCTAAAGTGTCCTTTTCATGGCTTCATCATGCTAGCTGATAGAAGCCAGTGGTCCTTTTGACACATTATGTGTGTGTGTGTATATAGGCCTATATAATTTGAAGAAAATACAAACGGGACACTTCATTCATGTGACAAAGTAAAAGAATTAAGATTAAATAACTGACCAAGAAAGAAAAGGTATATACATCAACAGTCAGATTACTGAAACGGGCTCAGCTTTAAGTAGGTTGATAGAAACGCAGAAAATTACATCGACAATCAGGGAGGAAGACAGTAGGATTTCAGTGACGGGATTAAAAAAGGTCAGATCTCGTTCCCAACATCTTTCCAAACAAGGAAAATAAAAATGTAAAGCAAGCACATTTAAGATGGTCATGAACTGGTCGAGGAAATGGAAGCACTGAAGCCAATTCTTCCTTCATCATGACTTGGAAAGACTTTGAAAATCCTGACATTCCTGTCGCAAAATTGGTTTCAAGTCATTGCAAACGTTTTCAGTTAGATTTATAAACCCATCTACGATCGAGTGACCGCTTTCAAAATGGCGGCGTATCAGCGAAATGTGTATCGGACAGAGGAAATCGCCAACGATAAATAAAAACAGAAGTGAATCCGTATGAAAAGGATTTTACATTTCAGTACAGGGAAGGATGGTGTATAACTGCATATAAGATGGGACGGTAGGAAGTTCTCATTTACGGAGATATATGCGTATTTCGGCTGCCCACAGTTACGCTAAAAGCATGTAAACCCACTTCTGTTCTAAATATTAAAATCAACAAATAACAGTTTGGGAAATTACATGGATAGGAAGATAGAGTTTTATCAGCTGTATAAAACTAGATAAGATGGAACTATATGGATATTATATATGCCGAGAATGATAAAGGCAAAAATTCAGTCGACGCACAGTTCGGCCGAAATCACTGTTCGGGAAGGATTTTTCAGGCTTAGGTTTAAGCTGTGACGTCGGTACTCTCCGATACGTCCGCGCTATACGTATTTAAAGCGTATCGGTAAACTGAGCTACAGACAACGAAAGAAGGTTCAGACAGACTGGAGGCAGAGTTTCGCCACGACCCATGAATTGTGAGCGGATCGCCAGAAACATTTTTAAGTCCAGTATCTGAAGTCTGAGGGTAAGCGAAATTATGATAACTACCGTGTATAATATTTGTTATTTCAGGTTCATACAGAATTCACAAAATATGCCTGTACAATATTCATTGATATAACGTATTATTATTTTAATATGATTTATTCATGTGCATTATGGATGAGTGTTGCTTGTACAAAAAGTAATCACAAATAGCCCCACGGCCTAATGAAGTTATATTTATCATATTGCTTTATCGCTTACGAAGATAAAGGCAGTCCCATGGCAGAGATTGTCATAGGGAAATGAAGTGTTAGAAACTTCTTCGTGGAAGATCCCAGTTTACGAGGTTAAGGTGACTAGTCCCCTTCCTCGCTGTCTTTGCCTTCCCTAGTTCGAGCGCACAACTTTGTACCCATTTGTAGCTGGTAAAATGGAGTGGTCCACAGCCAGGTTTCAATTCCAAAACTATGTAATTGTACTACCGAAGAAAGCAACTTGATCACGTGGTCACTCACTTTATTTATTTTATGTATTAATTTTGGGTAGTTGCTAAAATAGCATCAGTATTTGAATTTGTACTTGATATGATTTAGAAGGATCAAGTTATAGATCAGAAAAGGATGTATAGGAGCAGGGGAAACCAGATGATGTTTATTATTGATATGTTAATATTAATTCTGTATCATTGAAATGATGTTACTTGCTATGACTGTATAACTTTGACACCTGATGACTGACTTGTCTGACTTATGTGCTAGTCAGTTACACTTAATTGACATGTTAATATTAATGCTATATCACTGAAATGATGTCCTTGCTTACTATGATTGTATAACGGTGACATCTGATGACTGACTGGTCTGATATCTGTGCTAGTCAGCTACAAGTCTAGCCAGATACTAGCCAAGGCTGATATGTTGCAGGTTCCATGAAATAACTCAAACCAGACTGTCCAGTATCAGAAGCCGGTGCAGTTCATCCGAGGCAATCCCACAAAAGTGCAGGACCCCAAAGAGTGAACTTCAACTGGTCATTGGCATCCCTACTGTTGGGCCTACCAAGTCTGATATCAGCAAAGGACAGTTCCAGCAGTATCAAGTTGGAAAGATAAGTGTCCTGTTTGACACTGACCACCTATACATGTGAAACAGCCAATAGTTGAAACCAATAAGTAACCATACATAAACTCAGTCAACTGATGACAGTTATCCTTAAATTCAAAGGACTAATAACAGTGATTTCAGTAACTTTCTTATTTAAGATCTTGAAGTCTAAACATACAATAATAGTAATTGTGTGAATATTTATATATATATGTGTATACTCTTTTTCCAACTAGTAGAAATAGAATAATAGTGCAATTATTAAACTATTTTAACTGTACCTGAGGATTTATTCACTTCTTCCATTTTGTGGGTTCAGTGAATGTACATTTTACTTATCCCCTAGCATATAAGTAATCATAAGATAGTCACAGGGAGGAGACACCTTAAATCCTGGTACTACTTCTTACCAACTGGGCCAGGGTTTTCACAGTCTGACTATTGTTATGATAACAATACACCAGTGCTTATTTCTAAGACTGGGGTATTACTTGTAAGGTCAGAACTCTTTACTGGCATACTCTTACATAATAAATAAATTTAAATAACCTCCCGCTACAGTGGGGGCTCGTCTGCGGGATATATCTTTGATATTCCTGAGCCAACTTTCCATTTCTGCTGTGTAGAAAATTTTGTTTTGTAAAATTTTTTGGAAAGAGTAACATAGTAGGAAATAATTATATTTTTAGGAGTACCATTGAGTACAGATAAAGAAAGCTGTTTTATATATGGTGAAGTCAGTTTTAACTAAGTTAATTATATTGTAGTAAATTAGTTGGAGTAAGATCGCTTGCCCTACTAGACTACAGATACATCATGGCTGACTTGGTCAAATTTAGGTCGGCTACACTGCAGGTGGGAAAAGAGCTTGGCATGGATGGTGACGCTCTGATCCGGTATGTCACGACGGAATGTGAAAAGTACACCGAGAGAGAAGCAAAGCAATTAGAAGCAGAGAGAGAAACAAAGAAATTAGAAGTGGAGAGAGAAGCCAAGAAATTAGAAGCAGAGAGAGAAGCCAAGAAATTAGAAGTGGAGAGAGAAGCCAAGAAATTAGAAGCGGAGAGAGAAGCCAAGAAATTAGAAGCGGAGAGAGAAGCCAAGAAATTAGAAGCAGAGAGAGAAGCCAAGAAATCAGAATTAGAAGCAGAGAGAGAAGCCAAGAAATTAGAAGCACAGAGAGAAGCCAAGAAATTAGAAGCTGAGAGAGAAGAAAGGAGGTTACAAGCAGAGAGAGACCATGAGCTGAAAATGAGACAGCTTGATCTTGAACTTCAGGCTGGGACTATCACCCATGGTAATAGCTCACCTCATTCTGCGAATAGCTCTTTTCAGAACACAGCAAATGGGGCCATGAACTTCCACCTAGATCCATTTGTTGAAAAGGAGGACGCAATTGAGTCGTACCTGGATAGGTATGAAAGGCTAGCCTCTACATATGGACTGGAAAAGGAAAAATGGAGTCTAAAGTTATCTCAAGGATTGAGAGGTATTGCATATGATGTGTTCCTGAAACTCCCCAAAGAAGATCAGGAGAATTATGAAATCCTAAAACAAGCCTTACTTATTCGGTATGAAAAGAACTCAGAGGCATATAGGAAGAAATTTAGAACTTCTAAACCTCTACCTGGAGAAACATATAACCAGTTCTCAGCTAGGCTAGAAACGTATTTGTTGAAATGGAGTAGTTTAGGTAAGTATCAGAAAACCTACGAGGATCTGAAAGAAATGGTTATGTTAGAGCAAGTGAAAGATTCCATGTCTCAAGAAATGAGGAAATTCCTTATGGAACAAGGAGCAGAGAGGCTGGAAGACATTTTGAAATGTGCAGAGAGATACCAAGCAGCTCAAGCTGAATTGGTAGGAACAAAAAGGAAGCAGGTAGAAGGATATAAGCCACAACCGCAGAATACCGATTTTGACCAGATGGATCAACCATACAGATACAAGCAAAGATTTGATAATAAGGACAAGAACCCTCAGACTCAGGAAAATAAACCCTATAAACAGGGAGCTAAGTGGTGCAAATTTTGTAAGATGAGCAACCACAACACGGATGAATGTGGGAGGAAAAAACCCCTTCATCATGCTGCATGTCTACAGGTGAGGACTTCTGATAGGAAGGAACTGACTGTGAGTCAGAATAGCCTCCATCACCCACCTACACAGGAGATAGTGACTGTGAATGGCAAACCAGTCACAGGAATGTATGACACAGGTTTGTCCTATGACGCAGTCGTGTGTGCATCTCTGGTGAGCCCTGAACAAATCACCACAGAAACAGTAGACATTCAAGGGCCACTAAAAGGAACATCACCCCTTACTTTACCCATAGCAAAGATTCATGTCAGTTGTCGCTATGTGGAAGGGGAGATAAATGCAGCTGTGATAGATGATCCCTTTTACCCCCTAATGTTGGGGCGTAAATATGTTTTCTTGGGAGACCCTGTAAAACCTATGGTTATGGCAGAAACCCAGACCAGGTCTGACTCCAGGAACATAGAGAGGGACACCAACTTAAAATTTCATTCGACTGAAATGAAACGGGCTCAAGAAGCAGACAGCACACTGAAGCCTTGTTTTGGAAAATTGTCTAAAACTCATAACGCTCCAAGGACAGGACATTTCTATATGGAACATGGACTCTTGTACAGGAAAGCTGGCAGAGGGACGAAAAGTCATGGTCAAATTGTGGTACCATCCACCTATAGAAATAAGGTTATGGGTTGGGGGCACATAACAACTTTGAGTGAACACCTGGGTAATGGTGCCACAAAACAAAGAGTAGCCACCCAGTACTACTGGCCGGGCATTACGGAAGACATAAATCAGTATGTAAATTCCTGTCCAGAGTGCACCTATGTAGATTCAGAAAGTCGACGGAAGAGTCTTCATCAAAAATCTACAAGCAAACCAGCAATCAGGGGTACTCCCGAGATTTGCACGGGAGGGGAAAGGAAACATCCCACACAGGTTCAATTGCAGTCTGAACCCCATGCGCGGGAAAAAAGGAACAAATCACGTAGCGAAAATCAAACACCTACGGATTTGCGAGGGAAAACCACATCCAACTATCAACGAAAAGAGGGCGGTAAACTTCATGGGAAACCTACCGACCCGGTTTCACCAGCAGTAAGAGCCTGGATGAAAAGCCGAAAAGGAAGGAGAGAGATAGTAAAGGATGAATATATTCTTGGAAAACAGAATGTGGGCGCAGATTTTCTTAGTCGTCATCCCACAGAGCTTGAGGAGGATAGAAGGAAGGAAAACTAACCTCGGAATGGTCGTTTTGCAATTGTCTTGTACCCAATAGTTAAGCTAGATATCATCCAGCTTAAAATATGGGGGAGCTATGTCGCAAAATTGGTTTCAAGTCAGTGCAAACGTTTTCAGTTAGATTTATAAACCCATCTACGATCGAGTGACCGCTTTCAAAATGGCGGCGTATCAGCGAAATGTGTATCGGACAGAGGAAATCGCCAACGATAAATAAAAACAGAAGGGAATCCGTATGAAAAGGATTTTACATTTCAGTACAGGGAAGGATGGTGTATAACTGCATATAAGATGGAACGGTAGGAAGTTCTCATTTACGGAGATATATGCGTATTTCGGCTGCCCACAGTTACGCTAAAAGCATGTAAACCCACTTCTGTTCTAAATATTAAAATCAACAAATAACAGTTTGGGAAATTACATGGATAGGAAGATAGAGTTTTATCAGCTGTATAAAACTAGATAAGATGGAACTATATGGATATTATATATGCCGAGAATGATAAAGGCAAAAATTCAGTCGACGCACAGTTCGGCCGAAATCACTGTTCGGGAAGGATTTTTCAGGCTTAGGTTTAAGCTGTGACGTCGGTACTCTCCGATACGTCCGCGCTATACGTATTTAAAGCGTATCGGTAAACTGAGCTACAGACAACGAAAGAGGGTTCAGACAGACTGGAGGCAGAGTTTCGCCACGACCCATGAATTGTGAGCGGATCGCCAGAAACATTTTTAAGTCCAGTATCTGAAGTCTGAGGGTAAGCGAAATTATGATAACTACCGTGTATAATATTTGTTATTTCAGGTTCATACAGAATTCACAAAATATGCCTGTACAATATTCATTGATATAACGTATTATTATTTTAATATGATTTATTCATGTGCATTATGGATGAGTGTTGCTTGTACAAAAAGTAATCACAAATAGCCCCACGGCCTAATGAAGTTATATTTATCATATTGCTTTATTGCTTACGAAGATAAAGGCAGTCCCATGGCAGAGATTGTCATAGGGAAATGAAGTGTTAGAAACTTCTTCGTGGAAGATCCCAGTTTACGAGGTTAAGGTGACTAGTCCCCTTCCTCGCTGCCTTTGCCTTCCCTAGTTTGAGCGCACAACTTTGTACCCATTTGTAGCTGGTAAAATGGAGTGGTCCACAGCCAGGTTTCAATTCCAAAACTATGTAATTGTACTACCGAAGAAAGCAACTTGATCACGTGGTCACTCACTTTATTTATTTTATGTATTAATTTTGGGTAGTTGCTAAAATAGCATCAGTATTTGAATTTGTACTTGATATGATTTAGAAGGATCAACTTATAGATCAGAAAAGGATGTATAGGAGCAGGGGAAACCAGATGATGTTTATTACTGATATGTTAATCTTAATTCTGTATCATTGAAATGATGTTACTTGCTATGACTGTATAACTTTGACACCTGATGACTGACTTGTCTGACTCATACATGCCACACCTCAGAGATGAAAAACCTGTACAAAAAATTAAAAAAACCTGTACAAAGACCCGCAAAACCTGTACAAAGACCCGCAAAACCTGTACAAAGACTGAAAAACGTAACAAAAGAGTTTATTCATGTAAAAGTATATTCAATTAGATGGTTCTGCACCATCATAGTGACATGCGGCCTTTGCCTTTTTAAGCATGTCTTCACTTGCTTTAAAACCTAAACAACAAGAGTTAGAATTTATTTTGCATTGTAGAAATGCTGTGACTGTATCATCATTTAGTCTATTTCTGCAGTCCGTGTGAATCTTTTTCATCATAGAGAAAGACCTCTCACAGTCAGCATTGCTGTGAGGCAATGTCAATAAGCGTTTCACTATGACTGCCAGACTGGGAAATCGTGTACGACCAGTGCTAGTTTTCAGGTTGATTATGTCAAGCCAGTACCTAGAAAAGCTTCTTTTTTGTCCAGCGTCAAATCTTGAAATACATTCATCAGGCAGCAAACAATAATCTTCAAATTCATCCTTTAACACCTCTTGGTCTAAATGTGGTGCAAAAGTGTTGGCCAGCTTACAGATTGCTGTATATTGAACTGTGTCTTTAAAGGCTGGATCAAGAATTTTGATATCCTTAAGGACTTCATTCTCAAATGGAAATTTATCCAATATCTTTTTCACAACAGCAACATAAAAGTTCCTCACATCTCTGAAAAATGAATTTCTCACTTGAGAACTTATATCTAACTCTTCCAGTAATGTCCTGTTGGACAGACCAACAGCAAGTGTATGGTCATCATGCTGTAGATCACGTTCAGCATACTTTAACAATCTTATATCTTTCACCTCTTTTACATATTTCATCTCTACAAATTTGACAATAAATTTTCGTAGCAGACGATCCATTTCATCCATCATACCACCTATTTGGGACTCATCTGTCTGAAACAATTTGTTAAATTCAGTCAACAGAGGTAGCACAAATTGGAGAAAACGTAGAGTCATCTGGGTCAGTGGTGATTTTAGTAACTGATGAATGTTTTTGACACGGCATGGTTTTTCCATATCGTCGTGGCTCTCGAAGTATGAAGATAGAGCAGAATATTGATTTAAAATTCTGTCCACTACTTTCTGCAAAGAAAGCCAGCGAGTCTGGCAGTGCTTTAGTATGTCTAGTGCATCCACTCCTGTAAACAGTTGAAACTCTCTGTATGATTTTTTCCGTTTTGAGCTATGCTCAAAATGATAGAAGATATCTATCAAAAGGTCATCAACAGGAATAGTCAGCTGCTTTATACCCTCCTTGGCACAAAGATTTGCAAGGTGGCAAATACACCCTATACTAAACACATCAGGGTTCTTGCTCTTGATTCGCGTTAGTACAGAGTTTGATTTGCCAACCATTACATTGCAGTTGTCACTTGCAAAACCTATACAGTTAATCCATGGGATTTGTAAGTCGCTGAACACAGCATCAATATCACTGAAAATAGCTTCACTGGTTCCACCAGTACCGACCGGCATGCCCAGCAACCTGGTTCTAGGTCCTATGCCATCTTCAAATACCCTCACCATTATAGCTAAACGCTTGTCAGTTTTTCTATCATTTGACTCATCGATCATCAAAGAAAAGGTGTCTTCCTGCATAATTTGATGACTGGCTCCGTTGCAGATGGAGCCAAGCAGTTTTTAATAATGGCTGTTGTTTTGGTTCGCTTGCATTTGAAACGTTTGGCAATAGCACTGTCCGGAAACATCTCAGCTGATAAGTCTGAAAAATGGTCAGCTATAGAAGCAGCTATGTTGTGTTGAGCAATAAAATTTGCAAATAAAACTTCAGCCCTCGTTATTTTATCATCTTCTTGTTGAGGCTGAGTAAAGAAGGCCTTGATAGAACTTCCGTTCTTCAGCTGATAGTTCCTTTCATGCAGTTTTGTTTTGAAATGCTCCCTCACATCGTGTAAGCCAGATGCCATCACTTTAATATCTCTATTGCATATTCTACAGTATGCATGTGAAGAGCCTAATTTGGATGTCTCAATAATCCCAGGGAATGTAGTTGTCCAGTCAGATTGAAACTTCCCACGACGTTGATCTTCTTCTAACCTCCTTTTTTAAAAGTTAGGCTCAGCCATGCTGTTAGATGGATGCAATATTTCCTGCTAGACAGAAAAAAAAAAAATATTAATGTGAAAAAGTAAATACAAATATTAATAATCAATTTGAAAAATATAATTATTTGTAATTTTAATATTATATAATGAAATAGAATCTTGGAAAAAAATTAATACAATTTATGGTTGAAATGAAGAACAGTTGCTGTGTTTTCTATAGTGCCTTATAAAAGTACAGGCCTAAAGAGACCAGTAATAAGCATTATGGGTTAGGAATCTTAAATTTAAAATCTAATAAATTTTTTGCTAAAGCTGGTAATGAAAATATAAACTAGCGCTGGCGTAATATTAGCCTGTATATTTTCTACCGAACTTCAAAAATTGGAATAGCCGTTAAAGCCCAACTGGTAGTTTTAAATAGACCTTCCCATACAAATTTTAGTGTCAATCAAACATTGATAGTAGGCTAATTAATTATTTAATAATTATAAATCATTGAATGACCGTAATGATGACCACCAAAGGCAAAATAACATTGTTTTTTAAAGAAACGAAATTAAAACTAAGAAGAGAAGTAGGCTAACTCCAAATAAACTTTTCTCTGATCGAGTTAAGATGTAAATTTTCCACGCTATTGTGGTTTTTTTTTCTTTTCAGTTTCATAATTTGGTAATATCGGAATGACGTTCGCCGAATGCTCCGCGTGTATTTTCGTACCATTTAGATTTAGGGTTAACCCTAGCTGTAACCCTAATTATAACTCTAAATGGTACGAAAATACATGCGGAGCATTCGGCGACCGTCATTACGTTATTAGGCTACCCATAATTTGTAGGCTATTGTATTATTTTTCAAATTTACATTTCTTACGCACTTTCTACAAGTTTTAGTGAAATCAAATAATATGTAGTGGTATCAGCCTTTTTTTTTTTTACCAGCCGTAAATAATCAATTATGCTAAACCTTAGGGGAAAAGAAAGCATAGGCCTAAGTTATCTGACAGTTAAATCTAACTTCATCTAAACAATGTTATTGTAATATTTTTTTAAAAATGAATTACTTACCAATACTAAACTGGAAATTAATCCTAAACAATAGGCTCGACTCAAAAAAGATTTCAGTGCTGCGTAATCGTTCAAATAATCAGTAACCTCGCGCTAGCTTTAGCGAAAAATTGTGAATGAACACGCCACGCACATCCCGCGGCAATTGAAAAATAGGCAGCTTGATTTTCATTGGTTATTTTTTTTTTTTTATCCACTTGGCTTAAAATCTCGCCGAATCTCATGACGCAAATTGTGTAGTGGCACAAGATTTATATGTATATTTAATAATTAGGCGAAAAAACCCGTACAGACCCGTGTACGGCCCGTACACATCTGAAAACGCAAACACCCCGTACAGATTATGGGTAAACCTTTAAGTGTGGCATGTATGCTGACTTACTATGATTGTATAACGGTGACATCTGATGACTGACTGGTCTGATATCTGTGCTAGTCAGCTACAAGTCTAGCCAGATACTAGCCAAGGCTGATATGTTGCAGGTTCCATGAAATAACTCAAACCAGACTGTCCAGTATCAGAAGCCGGTGCAGTTCATCCGAGGCAATCCCACAAAAGTGCAGGACCCCAAAGAGTGAACTTCAACTGGTCATTGGCATCCCTACTGTTGGGCCTACCAAGTCTGATATCAGCAAAGGACAGTTCCAGCAGTATCAAGTTGGAAAGATAAGTGTCCTGTTTGACACTGACCACCTATACATGTGAAACAGCCAATAGTTGAAACCAATAAGTAACCATACATAAACTCAGTCAACTGATGACAGTTATCCTTAAATTCAAAGGACTAATAACAGTGATTTCAGTAACTTTCTTATTTAAGATCTTGAAGTCTAAACAGACAATAATAGTAATTGTGTGAATATTTTTATATATATGTGTATACTCTTTTTCCAACTAGTAGAAATAGAATAATAGTGCAATTATTAAACTATTTTAACTGTACCTGAGGATTTATTCACTTCTTCCATTTTGTGGGTTCAGTGAATGTACATTTTACTTATCCCCTAGCATATAAGTAATCATAAGATAGTCACAGGGAGGAGACACCTTAAATCCTGGTACTACTTCTTACCAACTGGGCCAGGGTTTTCACAGTCTGACTATTGTTATGATAACAATACACCAGTGATTATTTCTAAGACTGGGGTATTACTTGTAAGGTCAGAACTCTTTACTGGCATACTCTTACATAATAAATAAATTTAAATAACCTCCCGCTACAATTCCTTACTTTGAATGAGAGATACTGGATGTCCAAATGTATTGCTGTACGCATAATTTTGACAGTTCCAGTCACAGTGGCTTCATGGAAAAGGGCACTTCCAAATTAAAATAGATCAAGTCTTATTTGAGGTCAAATGTCTCCGAATCTTTTGGCCGAATACCATCACCAACCAAGAACTACTTACTCGGAGTAACCAAGAGGACATGCACACAATTATAGTTGGCAGACGCTGGAGCTGGGTTGGCCATGTCCTCAGAAGAGACCCCGATGACATCATAAGAACAGCTATGCTATGGACCCCTGAAGGAAAGCGAAAGAGAGGCCGACCAAAAACAACTTGGCGGAGAACTGTGGAGGCTGAGATACAAAGAATGAACCAGAGCTGGGGCACTGCACGATGGATGGCCACCGACCGAACAAAGTGTAAGCAGTTTGTTGCTGCCTTACAAGACGCCACCAGGCGTGATGGCCAATGACTGCTTTGACAGTCGGCGGCTAAGGATTAAAAAAAAAGAGGATGCTTCACGATAGACTCAACAGCCTTGTAATATTATCCATAGATTGTTATGAAGCAAAAAAAAAAATATTAAAACTTTGACATTTTGTTGAACAGAAAACAAGAAATATTTCTTTATAAGTAAGCTTTGTTGGAACACGTGTAATACCAAATATAACTAATAAATATTGATGTTTGTTGTGTACGGTGTCATAGCAAAAATTCTGATATCTAATATTAAATAATCATAAATCCAAGGGGGCCCTACCTATATGGTACACATCGGGCCCCCGCAGCTTCTAAGGCCGGTCCTGAGGGCATCTCTGTCAAAAACTGTATCCATAATGAAACTGTTGGTTGACAAGAAACAAAATGAAGGGTCCCACTTATTTGTTTTTACCGAGTTATAATAAACATTGAACCTCTACTATACTAAAACAATGTTGTGTTCTGAATTAAATTGTGTTTATGGTAAACTACTTGATATATTTATATATTTTCTTATGTGCAACTGAATGGTAAACTACAGAACATGTTTTCTCTCATACTGAACGGAAAGGGGGGGAGGGGGGGGGGGGAGGGGGGGGGGGGGGGGGGTGGGGGGGGGGAGAGAAGAAAGAAGTGTGTGTGTGTGTACGGGAAAGTTTCCTAGATGCCAATTGGAAGAAGTGTAGTCTGAAAAGTTAGGTACCATTGACCTGTACCGTGTAACTAGACATGGCCTTGACCGGAAGCCGCAGACGACGTCAGTAACGGAGAGGTCAAAGAGAGCCAGGAGAAAAATGGGAGAAGAGAAAGCTAACGTAACTGTAACCTAAAAAGGGTGGTTGGGGGGAAGGGGGGGGGGCAGGTGGTGTGGACAGAAAAGGGCGACCGATAACAGAAATATGTGACCAACAACAACTACTGTCTGAGGTTCCGCGGGGAACCAACAAGATTTGTGATGGAGATGTTCTGATATCCGCATCTTGTAAGAAGAATATAACTGAATATCAATGTCAAGGTGGTTACGACGCAAGAACATAAATATGAACAACAAATGATAAAAAAAGGACAATAAGATGCAACAACTTCCCACCGAATGCTTCAGATACAATTTGCTTCTTCGAGACGACCATAACTTCTATCATCTTGTTAGAGTAAGACATTCATTTTTACTAGATATCGCTTCCTCTTCAAGTACCATGCCGGTAGCGTGGGTGATCATGTCTCTCCACAACTTCCTGTCCACAGTGCTGATTATCAATTCTGCTGTTGACTTCTACCCTTGCTACGACATCAAACTGCCCAGCATCTTTTCCATTTATCGTGCTCTTTCTCTGTTTCCTGCAACCTTGACTGTAATCATTATATACTCCAGCTTTCTTTTCATCATATGCCCAAGGAAAGTGAACTGCGTCCTTCTAATATCCGAAATATTCACTCTGGCTTCATTCAGGACATCATCATTACTCTTATTAGCTATTAATGGTTTTCTTAACGTTTTCCTGTGAAATTGCATCTCTGTGGAATTTATGGATTTTCTTGCTTGTTTACTAGTTGAATAAAACATTTCGATTGTCAGGATATTGTTATTGTTGAACAGAATCGACATCATTGCACTTCGGGCAAGCCCATAGGTGTTCAGTCTCCCTCAGTATTTGTCGAAGAGTGTGAATGCTAACTGTTCCTGTAGCTCGCTGGTTGTATATACGACGGATGCATACTCTCATACGTCCATCTCTACTAGCTTTACGTTTGATGCCAAATTCCAACAGTCTTAACCTTGATGATTCATCTATTGCAGTGTCATTCTCTAACAGGTGATCATTAATTATTATCAGTATCTCTCCCTTATCCATTTCCAGTGACCCCACTGTGGGTGCTCTTGATGTTATGTGCCCGCGTCAGTTGAATGCGGCACTAGTAGTTATATTGATTTTATGTAGTCAGAGTTAATCCTTCATATGTTGTAGTGGTTCAAGTGATAACTGGCATTCCGCCAGAGATGGTGATACTTGACCTTTTGTTAATTTATTTCAACCCAGGAATGTTCTTCCCTTTAAGTTTGGTGATAAGCAAACAGTTTCAGCACAACAACGTATATCCACAAGAAATTATTGTAAAGTTCCACAAACAGCAATGTAGAAAAATTCAATTAGAGTTTATTGATGTAATTAGACAAACACTGTAAATTTCACAAAATGATGGTTGTTTATCCAAAATGAAACATATATAATCCGACTGAATAATATACACACTTGTCTACTAAAGAAAAAAACTTGTCTTGGTATCCTCAAAGACGAAGTTCACCTAACGCTATCTGTAAAAATCCTCTAGTCTAAAATCATGGTATCCTTGGAATCATAAATCCTATAATTCCCGCTGTATGAATTAATATGTCATCAATATACGCGAGTGCGAAAGGTTGCATCTCCTTCAACACCTCATCCATCAATGACATATAAGTTGCCAGGCTTCCCTTGAGGCCAAAAGGCATGACATTCCATGCGTAACTGCCCATGTGTGTAGTAAATGTGGACTTCTATTTAGCCTCCGGTGTCATGGGGATACACCAGAACTCTGACCTAGCATCTAAGGTGGTAAAGTATCTCGAGTTGCCAAGGGTCGCGAGAATGTCATCAATTCTGGGTAGTGGGTAGGAGATTGTCTTCGTGATTCTGTTCAAAGCGCGATAATCGCAGCAGAATCTATTCGATCAATCCTTCTTCCCAACTATGACGATAGGTGACGACCATGGTGATATGGAACGTTCAATGATGCCAGCTGATAGCATCTCATTAATGGATCGTTCTACTATCTCTCTGTGTTTGAGTGGGGTGTGGTAAGGTTTTAGGCTAATAGGCTCTTCGGTAGTAGTATTAATATCCATTTGAACTGTTGATGTACGACCCAATTCCAAATCATTTAAAGCAAAAACATCGTGATGTTTTTTCACAAAAGCGGTGAGCCGTTGTTGGTGTTGGGCCGAAGTATGTAAGGTGTCCAACAACTGTGGTAATCTGTCTTTGGTATTTGTGTTTATGTCCTTATGCATACTTGTATTTGATCTTTGTGTTTGACATTTCACTCCTCTTTCATGAAAATGGTCCAGTGATCTCTCTGATTTTCTCTGGCAATATTTATTGTTGCTTTCTGGTTTTCTCCGGCAATATCTATTGTTGCTCTCTGGTTGTCTACGGCAATATCTATTAATGTTCTCAAATTGTCTCTGGCAATATGTATTGTTGATCTCTGGTTGTCTCCGGCAATATCTATTGTTGCTCTCTGATTCTCTATGGCAATATATATTGTTGATATCTGCTTCTCTCTGGCTATATCTATTGTTGATGTCTGTTTAATCTCCATTTGTGCAGTTTTGTCTGGCCTCTTTGTTTATTGGGGGGGGGGGGAAGATTAACTTTTGCAATTATCGCACCTCTCGCAATGGATGATGTTTTTCCTGAGGTATTTACGATCATGATGGGGATATCTCGGGAGCTTGTAACTTCTGCAATGCCCTCAGTAATGAATAGATTTCATTTCCTGGCCGGTCACCGATGCCATGTAAGTTTTCGTGGGATGAAATTTCACATATTTCTGAATTTTTCGAAAAGTTGTTCTCGTATTAGGCTTACCGATGCTCCGGTATCTACCAATGCTCGATAATGCATGCCCTGAATAGAGATGAGACAGGAACTCGGGTCTGGGTGAATGTTAATGTTATTTACTACAGTCTGCTGCCTTTTATTGCGGTGAGAATGATGTTCTGTGTTGTGTGACTTCTTCCTTGTTGTGTGGGACCTACAGGGTTCATAAGTGTTCCTTTCTGTATAGCTCACGTCAGCGGTCCGATCTAACGTGTACTCTGTCCGTTTCCCGAAGCAGGGAAATATTGTGGTCTACCTCTGGCAAAAGCATGTTGGGTTGCGTATGCACAGTTGTTCTGTCCTTGTTGTGGTTGGTTATAACCCCGAGATTGATTATGTTGATACGTTCTATGTCCTTGTCTACCCTCTCCGAATGATCCTTGCTGGTGTGATTGGCATGCACGAGAGACATGCCCATTTTGTCCACATGTGTAACAGACAATCGTATTGACATTTTGGACATTCTGTTGCCTCGGTTGGTGTGCTTGTTGGAACTGACGTGGCTCAGGCTGATGGCGTGTAGATCGATGATGGTGACGGTGCCACTGCTGTCTTGAGTGACCGATTTCCATTGGCTCGTGGTCATTGTTTACTTCATAGCGAGGATCTCTACCTGTGCGTTGATTGAAACGTTTTCGTATGTTATCCTCCGATACTGCCATTTGTATAGCGTCAGTGACAGTTTTGGGGTCTTTTCTTATGAGATGGAGCTTTAAGTTATCTGTGTAAAGTCCGTCCACAAAAATGCCTACCAAGTGTTTTTCAATGTCCTGTGATGGTACCGTTCCTTCCATAAAAGCTTCTTCAGCCAAATTCAATAAACGGTCTCCATAAAATTGAACAGGTTCAGATTTTTCTTGATGAATTTTCCTCAAAAGCGACCACGCGTGCTGTTTGTCGATTATGTCACTATACCGTGCAATTAGTTCCTTTTTTAATGATGCATAGGTCTCCTCTGGGTAGATGCGGGAGCGTCGTCGCAGAAAATCCGTCACAAGAGATTCCGATGACAAGTATGCAATTTTGATCTTTTCCTTGTAGCATTTACCATGGAACTAAACTTGTCTATGTTCATTAGCCATCTCCGAAATGTCTTTGAATCGCCCGTGAAGGGGGTTATAACCGAGCGAATTTGGTTATATTTATTGTAGTGATCTACATTGGATAGCGTGTCTGTTATCCGTTGCAACGCGGTCATTGTGGGTTTGGACTCTACAGGTAAGGGTATGTTAGCAGGATGGACGTTTGCCTGTTGCATTTCCTGTTGCTGTTGTAGCTGCTGTGCATATAACGCATGTTGTTGTTGCTGTAGTGTATACAACGCCTGTTGTTGCTGCTGTTGTTCTAGGCTTGGATCCATTTTATTGATTATGCCTGTCTGTCTTCACCAAAAAAAAGGGCAGGTCACGGCGCCAATTTGAAGATATGTGCCCGCGTCAGTTGAATGCGGCACTAGTAGTTATATTGATTTTATGTAGTCAGAGTTAATCCTTCATATGTTGTGGTGGTTCAAGTGATAACTGGCATTCCGCCAGAGATGGTGATACTTGACCTTTTGTTAATTTATTTCAACCCAGGAATGTTCTTCCCTTTAAGTTTGGTGATAAGCAAACAGTTTCAGCACAACAACGTATATCCACAAGAAATTATTGTAAAGTTCCACAAACAGCAATGTAGAAAAATTCAATTAGAGTTTATTGATGTAATTAGACAAACACTGTAAATTTCACAAAATGATGGTTATTTATCCAAAATGAAACATATATAATCCGACTGAATAATATACACACTTGTCTACTAAAGAAAAAAACTTGTCTTGGTATCCTCGAAGACGAAGTTCACCTAACGCTATCTGTAAAAATCCTCTAGTCTCAAATCATGGTATCCTCCTCAGCTTTTCGACCTTTTTGCACACGACAATCTGTTATTTCGACTTTATTTTCACATGTGTGATCTTCTCCAACTTAACATTAGGATTAAAAAAAATCCCAGATCACATAAACATTCATTTCCCACTTTCGCGCTTATAAAACCCATTCATTATTACCTGTGATTGACCTACGTTTGCCCTGTCAGAGCAGTAACGGCAACTG
This sequence comes from Oreohelix idahoensis, assembly GCA_024509875.1. Lineage (NCBI taxonomy): Eukaryota > Metazoa > Mollusca > Gastropoda > Stylommatophora > Oreohelicidae > Oreohelix > Oreohelix idahoensis. Next base: position 81,120 of record JAMPIV010006382.1, on the reverse strand, counting down.
AACTTTGAATGAATCCTGCGTTTTGTGTAAAAACGTCTTATTTGCATTTAAGGTCTGTCATTCTTACATGTATCATCTTCTAGCACATATAAATGCTTATCGTGAAGTAGGAGGGACAAATAAATGCTAGCGTGAAAGGTCAAGCGGTCACAGTTAGTCTGTCAGCTCTCTCATTACTGCATACCCTCCGCATGCCCAGGACAGCAGATCCACACCAGCTTCTGTGGACTCGAAGCTTCTATCAATGTTTTCCACTCATGCCGTAGCCAACCATTTTGAACCTTTCGAAGATGGACTGAGAGTCTGACACAATGACTGCCTTTGTTAATGAAGTACGAGGTCAGGTATGAAGTCTTACTATCAAGTAAGAGAACACACGAATTTACAAAATACAACAACAACATTGCTAGATAACTGTATATGAGAAGAACTGCAGTAAGACGGAGTAAAACAGTAGAATGGATGATGAAAAAAAAAATGTAATAAGAGAAAGAACAGAAAAATCCTACGTTGCAGACAAACAGAATTTCCTTCTGCTTTTTGTTTGTCTGTCTCCGACAATGGCCTTGTGGCCGCAACGTAGGTTTTTTCCTGTTCTTTCTCCTATTTTTTTCCCATTCATTCTACTGCTAGATAACTGGCAAATCAGTATGTGCGTTAAAAGTGATGAGGTATTAAGGTCATGGAAAGTAACACAAAGCCACTGCTATTTCTCTATAAAGCAGCATTAGACCATCACTACAGTTGGTTTACTTGCAGAAAATACGCTGGGGCCGAAGAGCGAGAGCCCAAGCGCCGCTGGAACAGTAACAACAACAACAGCAGGAAATACGCTGAGGCCGAAGAGCGAGAGTAACAACAACAACAGCAGGAAATACGCTGGGGCCGAAGAGCGAGAGTAACAACAACAACAACAGCAGGAAATACGCTGGAACCGAAGAGCGAGAGTAACAACAACAACAGCAGCAAATACGCTGGGGCCGAAGAGCGAGAGTAACAACAACAACAGCAGGAAATACGCTGGGACCGAAGAGCGAGAGTAACAACAGCAGGAAATACGCTGGGGCCGAAGAGCGAGAGTAACAACAACAGCAGGAAATACGCTGGGGCCGAAGAGCGAGAGTAACAACAGCAGGAAATACGCTGGGGCCGAAGAGCGAGAGTAACAACAACAGCAGGAAATACGCTGGGGCCGAAGAGCGAGAGTAACAACAACAACAGCAGCAAATACGCTGGGGCCGAAGAGCGAGAGTAACAACAACAGCAGGAAATACGCTGGGGCCGAAGAGCGAGAGTAACAACAGCAGGAAATACGCTGGGGCCGAAGAGCGAGAGTAACAACAACAACAGCAGGAAATACGCTGGGGCCGAAGAGCGAGAGTAACAACAACAACAGCAGGAAATACGCTCTGGTGCAGGCTTCCCGAAAGGAGACCAGGAGCAGTGGTGACTTCATGCTCTGTAAGGAACGAACGAACTTTATTTTGAAAGGGTTGAGAATTGCGCACGCAGGTCCGTCTGGCATCCTGCCGTTTGTCTTTCATCCTCTGTCCTGATTCTTGCTCAAGCGGTCAACCCGTAAGCAATTAATATGCGTATCTGCATGTTCAGTATTATTAAAACTCAGCATTTATCAACACATTCTCGAACAGATCAACACATAATGCAAATAAATAAATACTTTCTTCCGCATCGCTATGGTAGAAAAACATTTTAAAACATTCAAAAATATTTAAGTAGTTCTGCTAATGTGCGTATACATATTCACATTCTAAACAAATGACATCCTTACATACTTCTAAAAAGTAGTGACATATGGTTACATTCTCACATACATATAACAAAATCGAGGTAGGACTGAACAATGAGAAGCAGGAATGAATGAACTATCAGTTTCTGAATAATGAGAAGGGTCAATGAATGAAACATCAGTTTTACAGCAGCCTAATTTATTATTTATATATATTATATCAGTTGGGTCAAATCTCCAGAATTCTTCGATAGTATCATAGCAACAAGAGAAAATTTCCTCACCAGCCATCATCATCATTTTTCTTTGCTCTCCTTACGGAGCATAGAGCCGCCCCTGCAACAGGTCATCTTGCAGTAAGCCTGAACCAAGTTGATTAATGTGGTAATTAGTTGTACATGATGATGTTGTTAGCCCCTTAAACAACCGCATGTTAGTCGCCTTGTACGCCGTGCTTGAGGATGCGGTAGTCCTATTTTTTTCTTTGTCTCTTCCGAGACCCATAGATACTACAGGGCGCTAAAGAGAGTTTCAGCTGCCTTCATCTTCTTCTTTGATCCACTGTCAAAGAGCGTCAGCTCTTGGTGACCTTGATGCCATTATATGGTACTGCGCAGTTCGTATAAGCTCTTCTGAGCTGCCATACAGTGTATTGTCTATGGATGGGTTGTGTGGTAGCAGTTGTTGTCTCAGTCCCTGAAGTGCAGGGCACTGTAGTAGGTGGTGTTCTACTGTCTCCAACGGGTTAGGGCAGTATCTACATTTTGCTATATTTTGTGAACATAGTCTGTTTCTGTGGCCATTTAGTGTAGAGTGACCTGTTCTCAATCTGAAGATTTTGGTTTGGTATCGTCGTTCGATATCGTTCATAGCATTTTTCTTATTTGGGGCTGTTTGGTGAATGAAGAGTCTTCTTCCTGTTTTAGCCTGTGCCCACGTGTTCAGCCAAACTTCTTTACAGTTGTTTTTGACTATTTGTTTAACTGTTAACATATTCAATGGTTGATCAATCTGTGGAATTTTTGCTCCCTTCTTTGCCAGTCTATCAGCAACTTCATTCAATGTGATGTTTATGTGGCCAGGTATCCATTGCATGTATATTTCTGTTCCATACAAGTTCATAATTTTGTGACATGTTTCTTGGACCTTCTGGATAGTATTGATTGAGTTGGTTTTCCAGTTTCCTATTGCCAAGAGGTCAGCCTGCGAGTCTGAGAATACTACAACATCATTTGGTTCCATTTCGTCTGATTCAAAGAGTTCAAAAATTCTAGTTAGGGTTTTCTGGGTGGCGACTACTTCGGCTTCGTAGTTTGTGCACCAGGTACCACAGGGACCTGCAATTTTGATGGGTTCTTCTGTACTGGGTGGGATGATTATGGCCCCATATCCAGCATTTATGACTGCTTTGAAAGCTCTTGGTACCTTCTAGTGAAAGATGTCATTTTAATTCGGTACTTGGAGTTGTGGTCACTGATAACATTTTTGCAGGGTCATCTTTGTCAGCTCGCAAGAATCTTTCTGCCGTGATGATAACTGATTTCTCTCTCCTTAGTTCTATTCAGCTGCCTTAAATATACTGACACTTCATACAAATGTAGCAATTAGAATCAATTCAGATGGGAAATAAATGATCTGCCCATTCAAGGGGAAGTAGCTACAAAAATTACTAAATTTAGAGCAAGTCTTATCAGAGTTGTCTTCCCTAACAAATCTTGAGTTGGATAAAAACTGTATCTTTCAAGTCGAGTCCAGAGTCGAGTTCCATTTTTTATATAAAAAAACTCATTTTAGCCACACTCGCAATTATTTTTAAAAATCGCATCAATCAATATAAATGATAACTAAACAAAATAATCTCCATTTTCAGTATTTATTTACTGGCTGCTTTTATTTGATCAAAGAGTATTTGTAACATTTTTCCCACAAAATAACAGTCCATTCACTCTCCCACTTACTCCTAGTATGGACTGTGGGAGGAAGAGTAAAACAGCAACAGGGGAAACAATACCAGGGAAGAGAGGATGGCCAACACAGTGAAGGTGTAGCCATTATCCTGAAGAAGGGCATGGAAAGATCAAGGGGTAAATCAACAATAGATTATAAGAGCGAGACAAAAATAACATACTAAATTTAGAGCAAGTCTTATCATCACAGAACTGTTGTCTTCCAACGAAAAAGTAACAAAATCTTGATAAATCAATAGGCTTGGATTAAAAATTGGTGGAGCACTGTAAATTAACTTTCAAGTCGAGTCCAGAGTCGAGTTCCATTTTTTATATAAAAAAACTCATTTTAGCCACACTCGCAAGACTTATTTTAAAAACATCTTCTAGCATCACATGGAGGATCAGATAACATGCCCTATTCACACTAAGTGTAAGAAATCCTGCGCCCACAAAAATAAAGGACAGAGAACTAGAAAATACAAACACATTTGCACACTTAGGAAGCATAGTAACACCAGATGGTGGAACAAAGCAAAAACGTCAGTAACTGAATGAATAAAGCCAGAATTGCCTTTGCCAACTCAAACAACATCTGGAAATCCTCTCTGTACAGTACAAACACTAAATTAAAACTACATGAGAGCTGCATCATTTCTGTACAGTGCAGAATGCTGGAAAGTAACAAAAGGAGATGTCCAAATTGTCCTCTTTTGACACAACCTGCATAAAGAAAATTCTTTGAATTTTCTGACCAAACACAATCACCAACCAAGAACTACTAACTCTGAGCCACCAAGAAAACATGCATACAATCATAGTGGGTAGATGCTGGAATTAGGTTGGTCACAGCCTCAGAAGATACCTTGACACCAAACCAGAACTGCCATACTATGGACTCCAGAAGGAAAGCAAAAGCAAGGACGGCCAAAAGCCACTTTGCGAAGAACTGTGGTGGCAGAGATGCTGAGCCTGAACCAGAGCTAGGGCACCATTCGAAGGATGGCTGTCGACCAACAAAGTGTAGACAGTTTATTGCTGCCCTACAAGACGCCATCAGGCATGATGGCCACTGGTTCCTTTGTCAGTCAGCAGCCAAGGACCAAAGAAAAAGAAGAGGACTCAGTAACATTGTTTATTTTTTAGTAATTAATTTTAGAAATATTATCTCAGTATGGTGAGTTGGTAAGCCAAAACTTGAATGTCTTGAGTCAAGTTGTTAATACAAAACACGCGAGTCGAGTCTTGAGTCAACAACACTGAATTTTAGGTGTGGCTAGCTATTAAACGAATTACATTATTTTCCCACAAACAATCTTCTGCATGCGTAGAAACGTGAAAAATGAACAAGCAAATGGAAGAAAGAATGGAAGCCCTTGAGACGTGCATATATAGAAGAATGTGGCTCCTCTTCTGGAAAAAAAGAGGGAAACACATAATGAGGTCCTAAAAATCTCAGGAATGACAAGAGAATAGATGAGGAAGATCAAAATTTAGACAGCTAAAATATTTTGGCCATATATAAAGACTAAACATCCTGCTGAACATCATAATGGAAGGAAGAGTTAAAGGTAAACGTGCAAGAGGAAGAAAGCGCTATAAGTGGGAAGATAACATTAAGAGACAAAATTGAAAGAGCCTATCAAAATGCACCATCAAGACAAGAGACATAAGGCATTGGATATCCATTGCAGCCAACAAATGTTGCGGAGATGGCATCTGATGATGTTATTTTACAAAAAAATGTTACACTGCATTGAATCGCTTGTGTTGTAAGATTTTTTTTTTTAAATTAAAAAAAAAAAATGAACTGCAGACCAAATACTCTTTTTGCATTTTTTTTTTTTTAAAGTCAGGAAATAACGTGTCATAAGTGATGTGATGATAGGGCCCAGGTCATTGCTCACAAAGAATAAGTATTTAAGTGCTCAAGTAAGAATCTCCGACAATCAACACAAGTTTCTGCAACACATAAAGACATTTGTAGATGTCATGGATGTTTTAAAGAAAAACTTGAATATTCCCGGGACAAGATTTTACTTTTCACAAGTCAAAATAACGCTTAACCTCGCCAGTGTTTTGCTCAAAATGTCTTTATGTTGATGTTTAGTAAAGGTCTAACTGTGAAGTTAGCAGCAAATCAATGCTTCCTTATGGCTCTTTTATTCCTTCAAAGCACTCCATCACATTCAAAATGTCAACATCCATCAGTGAACTCCATGAAAGCTCTCTTGCAAGTTTAAGTTGCTCAAGAGCTATTAAAATACTTCTGGCACCAGCAAAAACTAAAACTAGGCAGCTCATTCACAGCTTACTCTGTCTATTCCAAAGGATATAAAAAAATATGTTTACTGTAATATGCCTGAGCAGTGGCGTACTAAGGGGGGTGCGAGTGGGGTGATCGGCCCCGGTTGACAGTCAGGAAAGTGGTGCCTTCTGACACTATTATGATAGTAGCTTACTTGCTGTTAATAATTTACCGTAAGAAATAGTACCCGCCCCGGTGCTAAATACTTTAGGGACGCCTCTGTACCTGAGTAAAAACTGTTGATGAAAGATTTTTGTAGTATCCCATAAAATGGAAAAAAGGGAGGTAACTGATTGATATTTGTGTGTGAAATACTACCCACAAAAAAAAATCAAACACTTACCTCCCCTATTTCCCTGCCGAGCACAAGAAAAGAAAACTAACTATCAAATCTCTGTGTTGATTACACAGTGATGGTTGAAACGGAACTCAAAAATCTGTATCGATGAATTTTATATTATCTAAGTTACTGTCAGCTGAATTACATTGTCTGAAGTAAAGATTCATCAAACTTCTGCAACGAAATTATAATTCTAGGATATGTGGATGCATGTCTTAGTAGTTACAAATGTTAAAATCAAACATACCTTTATAAAAGTCACAGAAGCTGCTGAAAAAGGCCTTTACATAAACCAGGAAAATACAATACATACATATGTTGAGAGATGACGATGCAGACGATTATAATAGGAACTGAAAGGGCAGAAGCACTTGTCAGACACAGGAACTACATATTCTGATGAGCAGATTGCCTTCAAGATAGATATTCTGGCAGAAATATATACAAAGTTGGTGGGACAGACAATGATATCAAAATAAGAATACAAAATATGTGGTATAATTGCAGATATTAACTCTTTATATACAGCACACCATTTCAGCCTGAAAATATGGTTCATCACTTCAAGTGGGGCATTGTGATAAGTCTCTATAAGTGGCATTTGAACAAAACTGATATAATTTTCTTCCAATCCAATATTTTGGATGTCTAGTCCAGTAAACTCTCATGCTTACAGGTTCTAGAATATTTTATTTATCTGTCATGTGGTCTTAGTTTTTAATAAAATAATGAACAGCTGATTATTATAAACAACCTTTTTCTGCCTCAAATGCTTCATGTTCAAATGGTAATAAACAAAGATTATCTGCTGAACATGCAGCACAGCTTATTCAGTTGAAGATTTAGAAGGAAAATTATGTGTTACTGAGCATTGATAGTTCTTATTTAGTTGAACTCAGTGATAAATCAACAGATTTAGAGAACAAGGGGATGTCATCACTAGTGGAAGTAAAAGGAGAGTGAAAAAAAGGAAAAAGTAATGAAGGTTCTATGAAAGATCACAACTTAACGGTAGGAGCACCAGGAAAATAAGCAGCTGAGGGCTGCCACTTCAGGGGTGCATTCCCATAGTCAGTTTTGACTGAAGGGCCTATTATTATTATTATTACAGGTTCCTCATCCTCTCTGTGTTTTTTTCTAAATGTGACAACAAATTTCAAACTTTCATAAAAACTTCATTTATGATCAGAAACAACTGAAGCTTTTCTATATTAAGTGAAAATGGATACAACCTAAAATGAACCAATTTTAAAGAATTCTAGTACTGTATAATGCTTTAAATATTATTGTAAATGCATCATATTTTTCTCATTTTTAATTTTTCTTCATTCATTACTGTATTTACATTTACCATTTTTTTTAAATTGTAAGCACTTATAAAAAAAAGAATTGTTTAACTATATGTATGTAACAGAGCTTTCAGGATCCTGTTACACGCCTTTTGAGGCATTTTGGGAATACAGTGTTAGGCCAGTATATTCTTGACCATCGGCACACTAGGGGTGATGTGGTCAGCATCACGCCAGCTGCCTTAACCTTCCCAGAGTTGTTTTGGTACCCAATTCATGAGGCTGGGTCGACCCCGTAGTCATTTGTGGTCTAAAAACCCCCACCTCAACTGAGGATCGAACCATGGACCACCAAGTTAGGAAGCCAGTGCACTAACCACTGTGCTACTGTGGCTCCCCACTTTATATAGCCATTAAAAATAACTAAATTAAGGCAAAATCAATCATGGCAGTCCCTAAAATGAGTATGAAAAATGTGGTTTTTGAGTGCATATACAAAATCAATACCGATGAGCTGAATTGAGAAAACAATACTTTGAAATAATATATGATCCAATCACAGAAATTAATATCAATATGTGGATCTGAAAACACTGTTTAAAAAACTTAATGAATGAAAATATCCTAGTAAACCCCTGATCGGTTATTAAAACTGATATATAGAGTCTATAACTGACAAGAACAGAATGCTTAAAAGAAAATATGGTTCAATCAAGGATATTAATACCAGTGTGTGGATTTGAAACTCAAAACAGATCAATTAAAAGATGAGATGGTCCAATCAAATATATTAATACAAATGAGCATACCTGTCAACTTGTACGAATTTTTCGTACAATGTACGGATTTTTGATACTTTTAGCAGTGTACGGCCGTACAGACTCGTTGTACGGATTTTTCTCCCCCCCCCCCCCCCAAAAAAAAAATAATTTTTTTTTTTTTTAAATTCTAAAAATATTTTCCAACCCGAGTTTTTTTAAAATTTTAAAAACTTTGTGTTTTCTAGCCCAGGTTTTTTTTAACCCAATCATTTTTTATTTTCAATTCGGAAATCTCGGCGTTACGTTTTTTAAACTGAGGTCTCTCCCAACAACCAATCAAATCCTTTTTATACCCAACAATTCGGCAAAACACTTTGAATTCGGCCTCAAACGCTTTCACCACTGGCGATTTTTCAGCGTGACATGACGTATTTTTTAAAGTTACCTGTTATCAACGACGACGCTTGCTTGCCACCACACTTCGACGCCATTTTGTTTAAAAAAAGCTAAGTACTTATAACTAGGTTAAATATTGCTGTTGTTTTGCTTTGTTGCAATTTAATCGCGGCCTTAATCTTTCCAGTTAGGCCTTTATCTTGCCCTTCAATATATTTCCGATAAATTGTCATAATATTCTGTGTAGGCCCTACATAACTAGAAAAAAAAGTTTGTTTGCGTTGAGTAGGCCTACTTTATCCCAGCGCTCGAGATTCGCTGCTTTTATTTTTTAATAAAAAATCTGTTATCACTGGTCTAGGCTACCAACTCTTAAATAATAATTTTGTAAATTTTTGGTGGTACGTTTTTTCTTCCTAGTTTTGATATCTTGCCCTTCAATGGCCTATATTTCCGATAAGTTGTCATAATATTCTGTGTAGGCCCTACATAACTAGAAAAAAAGTGTGTTTGCGTTGAGTAGGCCTACTTTATCCCAGCGCTCGAGATTCGTTGCTTTATTTTTTAATAAAGTGGCAATCTGTTATCACTGGTCTAGGCTACCAACTCTTAAATAATAATTTTGTAGTCGTTATTTCTTCCTAGATTTGATATTCTGTTTCATAAATTTTTGTAGCATAATTTTTGTTGTTGTTGTTGCTGTTCATATAGCCAATGCTTTGTTCGTTTGTATTTTTTTAATCATTCTCTTCGTCTACAAAGATTATTAGTTGAAATTAATCAAAACACTGAATGATGGCTGAGCATAATTCAAAGAAACAAAAGCAGACTGCGAAAAATCATTTTCAATGATGAAAAAAATCCACACAGACTGCAGGAGGTCCATGAATACGGACAAACTTAATAATTTATAGTGTAAGATTAACATTGATACATGCTGTGCAGACTTTAAGCCCACAAATGCAATTCTGCAAAGTGCTAAAAGTGCATGTGTTGATTATAATACAAAACACTGTACATCGAAAGAATAGTGTACCTCATGATCACTAAGTTTTTTATATGTAAAGAACAGCATGAGACTATTAGCATGTTTTATATCACAATAATTCAAATGCTAATAGATTTGTATATGTCATTTCTCATTTTAAAACTGTATTGCGTATAATTTTTAAATATATTTTTTGCGTAAGGATTTTTGGGTGTTTGTAAGGATTTTTTTGGTCCGGCGTACAGATTTTTGTCTCAGGAGGTTGACAGGTATGCAAATGTGTGGAGAGAATGAACTAAAATAAAGCTGCACAACCTATATAAAACATAGGATGATGGGCATCATGAGATCTGTTTAAAATAGCTACTAAACAACATTTATGGAGGCTAGCAGGTGTGTAAAAAAGGTAGTCCCACAGTTGATACTGCTGAAGGGGAGTGAAGTGCTAGAGACTTGACTATGCTAGGTCCCAGCTTCTTTACTCCCATTGACTTCTCTAATTCAAGAGCAGTCAGGTACCCATTTACAGCTGAGAAGAAAGAAGCTTTACATTATCAGGTTTCAACCTGGTAATCTTGTCTGGAAGCAAGCACTCTAAACACTCAGTCACCTGATTCTCAGCAAGTGTGTACTGAGCGAATTCAGAGAAAAAGTTATGTTAATCTATTTTATTCCAGGTGGACCATTGGGCTGTCTTTATTGCTCTTCACTGATTTATAATTGGGACCACAGTATATGACCAAGAAGGAATCCAAGAAAATGGATGCATAGCATAGCTTAATCTGAGAAGTGGCAAATGTAGACTAGACAAATAAGCCCTACCACAATGTAAAACAGAAATGGACTGTCAGTAGCAATTGCCTGGATAGGAAACCTTGAGACAAATAAGGTAACAACTTAAAAAAAAAAGGCCTACTTCTGATCTGTCTTAACTTTATTAGAATAATCGATTTAATGCTTGTTGGATTAATAAAATTTCTTGGGGACACAATTCGATAATTTTAAACTGCCCTATTTTCAATGATCGGGCAGTATAAGATGCCAGTTTCGCATATCAGCAACTGTACATATTAATTGGACTTGAAAACACTGTATATCTTAATTACAAACATTCAGAGGTTGAACAAGATATTTTTCATCATCACGTTTAGAAAAAAAAAAAAAATTAGGTAAACTATAGTACAAAGGTTGTCCGGCTAGACCGAACCAGTTTTCGATGTTGCGGTCGAGGGTCACTAACTAAAACAGTGATCAAACCATGCTATTATTTTAAAAATAAACTGCTGTAAATTGCATAATTATAGCTTTTGAGTACCTTTCCTTGCCAGATTGCATATATATTTATCACTGAACCTAGGCGTTTAAATTATTTCATGTATTTTTTTACGTTAGTAACTAAAAAGTACAGTTACATACCTTTATTAGGCAACGGCACGCTTTGAGACATGTTATCCTGTACGAAGTTTACTGACACTGCGCAATACGTCATCGATATATGTTTACGTATATTATGCCGAAACGAAAAATTATGGATGCAGTCTTTGAAAATAAAAGATTTTCAAAACGACTTCTGGAAATAATTAAGAGGAGGCTGACAGTTACATTCCAAATTACAGTTATTGGTGCAATAATCGGACGGTTAAAACAAAAGGGTAATCAATAATTTCTTTTCAATAAAATGATTTTTTTTTTAAAAACTAATCAAGACATAACAAATCAAGCCCCTTTAAAATAATCCTGATCGGTGGGGTGGTGCCACTGCATAGGAAGCGAGGTGGTTTATAAAATGTCCTAAATCTCTTACTTTGTCTGGTCGTATAAATAGTTACATCTTCATGAGATGTTTTAAATTTCTAATGGCAAAATCTGCTTTGCTCACCTCTTGATAATACCATATTATTTATATCGTTTTCGATCTTTCTATTTCACCTTCGGCGTATACAAATTCAGCACATAAAGAAGCCAGACCGAGGACGGGGAATAGGAAAGGTATAACTAAATAAATAACGCTATGAGTACAAGATGAATTTATTGTAGAAGTAGGCCTACTCCTGCACAAATAGAAAAGTAAAATACACTTTCTAATCCGCTTAAAAAACAACTTGGAAAAGACAAAACAATTCAGGAGTAGACATCGCTTCATATTGCTGAACTGCTAAAGATAGCAGACTTACATTTCTTCTTCTTCTTATTCTTCTTCCTCGTTCGCCCTGAAAAGGACGTTGGTTGCGTTGTGTCCGTTTACAGCGAAACTGCTATATTTGCACCTTTCGGCCGACACATCCGACTTCCGCACGACATTTTTTGGGACCGGGTTTGCCTTCCCTCTTCGATCCCTACTCCGTCAGCCAGACTGCAGTGATGCAGCCTGTTTCCAGGACCACCACTTGGAGGTGGAGTAGGGTCTTGGTCAGCACTGGTTCACTGACCCTGACGCAGGCAGTCAAGCTATGGGTCGATAACTGCATCCTCACTTTTGTTGCGTCTTGGGTCCCAGTTACATTTAAGAAACATGATGGCACCAACTGCCTGGGTGTTGGTGATTTCAACAGCCATTCAGAAAGGTGTGGTTACACAGAGGCCGATGCCCGTGGTATTGAGGTAGAGTACTGGGAGATTGACTCAAATCTGCATCTCATTAATTGAGCAGATGATACACCCAGCTTCTACTCAAGAAGATGGCAATCGATCTCAACACCCGACCTTGCCTTCTTAACAGGCGACATCAGCCATAAGATCGAACGCATTGTGCTCAACCAATTGGCAGGCAGTGACCACAAACCAATAAAACTAATGATTAATATGGAACATAAACTTCACTTCTATAAGCCATTACCCCGCTGGAACTATAAAAATGCCAACTCGAACAAGTTCTCAGCACTGACAGATGAATACTGTGGTTTGATAAACACCCAAAACAAAAGATTTAATAAAGCAGTTCTGAAAGCTGCCCTAGAATCAATACCACGAGGGGCAAGAAAAGATATTAAGCCGTACTGGACAGAAGAACTCAAAGAACTGGAAGAACAGGTAACAGAAGCCAGAAATGTAGCAGAAAAGGACAAAACAGTTGAGGCAAACATCGCATACAAAGCTATCTCTGCAAAATACAGGAAAGCGTTAAACTGTTCAGCCAAAATAGCTGGATCAAAACAACAGATAGTCTTAACCTCGACAAAGATGGAAGAAAATTATGGAGGCTCGCCAAAGCATTAAATGATGAGAAATGCAAAAGTAAGAAAATAGCCCTACAGCAAAATGAGAAAATACTCACAAAGAAAGAAGTTTGCTCAAAAATTCTCACATGAGAGCCAGATAAATGTTCCACCTGTGTCACGAAATGACTTAATTAAGAGTGTGTCAGAGTAAAGAGACAAGACACCAGTTTTGAGGAAAGTCTGAGAAGATAGATTAAGATGAGAATTAAAGTGACTGTGGATGATGAAACTTATAGCTTCAAGGGTGAGAACCTAGATTGACTCTCCCTCGCCACTTGTGACTTGTTTTATTAGCTACTGTCTCACCGCCTCTCGCTCAGCTGAGATAAGGTATGAACTAATTACTAGCAACAGACACAACTGTACAGTTAAAGAATCCAGGTACAGTATAGTGAAAAACAAACTGATCCAGAGCACATTTTATAGTTTATTAAACAAAAAAATCTTTACCACAGAGAAAAACAACAATAACGTGCGAGTTCGCACAACCTGGACAAAAGAACAAATCAATAAATGACACAATTATCAAAAATTTCCACGCACTCTTCCCCGACTACACGAAAACAACTAAGGTTAACCGCGCGGGGGTCTCTAAGTAAGAGCCACCACCACTTGAACACTACTATTACTAACTAACTACACTGTGGAGTCCCACACACCACAAGAATACTCTCCACTAGTTTTAACTCTGTCCCGTTTAACCAGTCAGAGGAAGACTTACTACTAATCTGACTAAAATGTCTCAAAGGCGCTCTTACACAACTAACTTATACACCACGAAATCCTACTCCACTGAAAAATTCTGCAGATCTAACTCAGAGGCTCTCCTCTAAGTATTATCTATCTAACTCTACTCTCTCCCCTCTACTTCAATTCAGTGCCTTCCTGACGCTATCGTCTTCGTCTGAGGCTCAGCTGCGTTACCCTTCGTCAGGTACCTCCACCCGTTAGCATTTAGAAAGGTATGATTTCCCTCTCTCCTCTCCAGAATAACTGATGAAGGGGCCCTTGGTGACTATATATTTTTGCTTCTGGCTGTAGATCTAGCAATGATGATGGGAACTCAATTCTTCACAGAAACAACTATTTAAACCGCTTCGGGTTATGGCCTACTGCTTTTTTGTGGCAGTATGCAAACAATACCAGGCAACGTAGTCTGTTCTGTATTGGGCCGTACGAGCTAAGAGCTCCAATTTCTAGGCAATTCCACGCTGAGGTATATGTTTCCTCACGTCAGGAGAATTCCCAATGCTTCTACGTCTTGCAGACGTAACTAGCGGCGCCCGTTACTTTGCGCGTGTAGCGTAGTCCTGAACCAATATCTAAGGGCAATTAACGAGAGCCTACCTTGCCTACATATATCAAAATATGTCAACAAATGTTTTCTACCAATCGCTGCACGAGCTGTAAACCGGTCTCAGTAACCGTAGGCGGCAGGATTGCTAGATGGAATCTGTGCAAACGTGAATGTGTACTTGTGACTTCAGGCCAAAAGATAAGTTATGTCCCTCAGAACAGTGAGCACAATAAAATAACAGGAATCGTAAACTTTCATTAGATACATGGATTTAGTTGTAGAAGCATGGACACAGGAGTTTTGAGTGATTACATGCAGTATAACTTAGAGCGAAGACTGTTTTTCCCCGGTTTCAACTGTGATTGCAAACGCTACAAGGGAGGCAGAAAAAGGTTAGCGTGTTTAAATGGTAGCGCCCAAATGGCCGGTTTAAACAAGACCGGGATGGAAAGAATCGGTTGGGAAACACCGGAAGAATAAATTATCGAAGTTTTGTATGATCGACAGATCGGGCAGAAAGGGTGTTTTTACAGAAATTTTTGTAAACATAAACTGACCCAGCCAGCCAATAGAATCGCTTGTCTTCCTTTTGCCCGCTACCTGTAATAAAAAAGGGGAAACAAATCTGGAATATTCTCTCTTGAACCGCCAGAACCCAGCTCCTTCGCCAATTGCCAGTGAAGCAGACTGCATGGGTTTAATTAAAAGCCTGTTGAATCTGAGATTGTGGGTCAGAGGTATCCTGTCACTCATCTTGTTAGCAGAGAAGAACATTGGTGTTGTACCTAGCGGTGTAAGATTGAACAAGCACCCTGTACCTACATCAGTTGGAAGAGTGGGGACCCTCAGTGTTGGGATTCTCCATCTTATATTCTGGCTTCAAGGAAAAGGCGGAAGCGAAGAAGTTAAGTTCTATTAGACAAGACTGACTCGCAGAGCATTGGCGTACCACACCCAGTTATAGTAGTAGTGATGAAAACAGTGATGATTAAATTAGTCTGGAAGCAACATAGACTTTAGTCAGTGTGACATTCTCAAAAGCTACATAACATAGAAATAGTTTGAACTCAAGTGATCTCAATAACATTGTAGTCAGTGTGACATTTTCAAAAGCTACATAACAAAGACTTTATTTTTTAGTGATTGACTTTTATTTGGTGTAGATACATGCAACATCATCCGTGTGTTTTTATTTTTAGGGTTTGTGTTTACACAAACAAAACTAAACAGATGACTGTACATAAATAAAATTAAGAAAATTGTAGTGCACTGGTTGTATTACTTTATGTCAGCTTGAATTACTTTGAATTTAATTAAATCCCCTAGATACTATAACAGCCCATAGGTATAATTCTGAGAGGGGCACCATAGAATTCTGGTACTGAATATTACTATCTCGGCCAGAAATTCTTTACAGCCTGACTTTATACCTAGGAACTCTATACACCATTGCTCTTTTCTGAGAATGGGGTATTTCTTTTAAGACCAGACTCTTCTCTGGCAACTATCCTAGTATCACCTGATACACCTTGTTGTCTTATACTTCATAAATTAAGGAACCTCTCGCGACACTGGGACGCTCGTCTGGGATTGTTCCTGTATATTCTGAGCCTGCTGTTACCTTTTAGTGCTGTCAAGTGGGAAATTTTTGATAGTAAAATTTTGGTAGGGCAGGATTAGAAATAGATTTTGAGTACCATTGAGTACAAATTAAGGTTGTGGTACATGTGACGGCTCGAAATCAGTCATTAATTAATTAATTAAAAAATTAATTTGATTAAGTGACTAATTATATTGGCAAAAAATTTTTTTTTACTTTGTATTGGTTGCAACCTAAATTACAACGGTGCCATGGCAGATTTAGTAAAGTTCAGGTCAGCAACACTGCAAGTGGGGAAAGAGCTTGGGATGACTGGTGATCTTCTGATCCAGTATGTTACGACTGAATGCGATAAATTCACAGAAAGGGAAGATAAGCAGTTAGCACGGCAAGCGGAAGCTGAGAAAGAGAATAAGAAACTGCAATTGGAGGCTGAGGAAAGAAGGATTCAAGCAGAGAGAGAGAGGCTGATGAAAGAAGGATTCAAGCAGAGAGAGAGGCTGAGGAAAGAAGGATTCAAGCAGAAAGAGACCATGAGCTAAGATTAAAAGAGCTTGAACTTCAGGCAACTACCAACCACAATGGTAGTAGTTCACCTCATTTGGACAACAGCTCCAGCCAGAGCACCTCAAATGGAGCCATGAATTTTCATCTGGATCCATTTGTGGACAAAGTTGACGCAATCGAGGCTTATCTAGACAGATATGAGAGATTAGCGATTACTTATGGTCTAGAAAAGGAAAAGTGGAGTCTGAAGTTATCGCAAGGTTTGCGGGGAATTGCGTACGATGTCTTTTTGAAATTGCCAAAAAAGGATCAGGAAGATTACGAAGCCCTGAAGCAGGCATTGCTTGTTCGATATGAACAAAATGCTGAAGCATATAGACGGCGCTTCAGAATGGCAAAGCTTCAACCAGGAGAGACGTTTCAGCAGTTTTCAGAAAGATTAGAAACTTACTTACTGAGGTGGTGTAAGTTAGGAAACTTCACCACAGATTTCGAGGGGCTAAAGGAAATGATGTTGATTGAACAACTATTGGATTCCATAACCCCAGAAACTAAGAAGTTCCTAATTGAGAACAAAAGAGACAGGTTGGCTGACATAATCACATATGCTGAAAGCCACCACATGGCTCAATCCCTGACTCAAGGGAGTAAAAGGAAACAGGAGGGAGTTAAGCAACCCCAAACTCATAATAAGTTTGATCAAAAGGACAATGCAACACAATACAGGCCAAGATATGATAATAAAGATAGGAACCCACAATTTCAGGATAGGAAACCTTACAAAAAGGAAGAAAAGTGGTGCAAAATTTGTAAAATGAACAACCACTATACAACGGAATGTGGTAGGAAAGTCCCTCCATATCACGCTGCATGCATGATAACAGTGGGAAAGGGAAGGAAGGAACCGACATCGAGTCTGGTAGATCTCCATCATCCCTCCATCTGTGAAGAAGTAATATGTAACGGCACTAAGGTAAAGTGTCTGTATGATTCCGGATTGGAATATGACTCAGTTGTGAGTGCGTCTCTAGTGCACCCTGAGCAGTATACCACAGACAAAGTGGAGATACAAGGGCATTAAAGGATACAGCCACCATAACACTTCCCATAGCCAGAATCAATGTGAAAACTCGCTATGTGGAAGGAGTGATCAATGCAGCAGTGTGTGATAATCCTAATTACCCGCTGGTGTTAGGAGGGAGATATGTTTTCCTAGGGAAACCCATAAAACCTGTGATAATGGCAACACTCCAGGTCAGGTCAACCCCTGGGAAGGAGGAGGGAACACCACTCAATATTCATCCGAGAGAGATGAGAAATGCCCAAGCTGAAGATAGCACATTAAAACCTTGCTTTGGCAGGCTGCCAAAAAGCCATAACCCCCCAAAGAAAGGACAGTTTTATTTGAATGATGGATTGCTTTACAGGAAAGCTGGGACAGGACCCAATGGGCATAGCCAGTTAGTACTGCCATCTATTTACAGGGACAAGGCTATGGAATTAGCACATGTTGATTCAGACGGTGGACATAAGAAGATTGGTACAACCTGTCAACGGACCTCAGTGCAACATTATTGGCCAGGGGTTGCTGAAGATATATTTCAGTATGTAACTGCCTGTGCACAATGTAGCAAAGAAAACCCCACATGTTGGGAAAATCAACAGGACCTAGGAAAGCATTGGGGCGGACGTAGGCCTGAAAATAACAAGGTAGACATAGTGGATAGGATGGCATCATCTCACAAAGGGTCTACCAGACAACCAGTTACCATGGCAACTCTCCGTATTGTACAGAGAGGGGATACAACACATCCCATACTGACAAGATTTACTAAATCATTTAGTTCGGAACACCAGGTACTGGATCAAAATAGGAGTGTGGTTAGTCGACCACCCTTGATAAAGGACCTGCGGGGAAACCCCATGAAAATAGGTAGTGGGAGAGTGTGCAGTGCGAACCATTTGACTGATGCACAGCCAACACTATATGGCTATTAACATTAGCATTATGAGGGCACGGCAGCATTGGTAGTTGGCCAGCCCATCACAGTCCATTGGAAGTATTGATACGGACATGGATTGAATAATATATAGCATTTTTAAAGGGAGAATTGATTTCTTGGTGCAGGAAAATTTCATTTCCCCATATGAATCATATTATATGCTCCGAGTGGTTTCTCCAGAGTAATGAGGAGATTATTGGATCCCTTACAAAACCCATCTGATCAGAACCAGAACGAGTGCCTGCCTTGCCTACATATATCAAAATATGTCAACAAATGTTTTCTACCAATCGCTGCACGAGCTGTAAACCGGTCTCAGTAACCGTAGGCGGCAGGATTGCTAGATGGAATCTGTGCAAACGTGAATGTGTACTTGTGACTTCAGGCCAAAAAAGATAAGTTATGTCCCTCAGAACAGTGAGCACAATAAAATAACAGGAATCGTAAACTTTCATTAGATACATGGATTTAGTTGTAGAAGCATGGACACAGGAGTTTTGAGTGATTACATGCAGTATAACTTAGAGCGAAGACTGTTTTCCCCGGTTTCAACTGTGGTTGCAAACGCTACAAGGGAGGCAGAAAAAGGTTAGCGTGTTTAAATGGTAGCGCCCAAATGGCCGGTTTAAACAAGACCGGGATGGAAAGAATCGGTTGGGAAACACCGGAAGAATAAATTATCGAAGTTTTGTATGATCGACAGATCGGGCAGAAAGGGTGTTTTTACAGAAATTTTTGTAAACATAAACTGACCCAGCCAGCCAATAGAATCGCTTGTCTTTCTTTTGCCCGCTGCCCGCTCGCTACCTGTAATAAAAAGGGGAAACAAATCTGGAATATTTCTCTTGAACCGCCAGAACCCAGCTCCTTCGCCAATTGCCAGTGAAGCAGACTGCAGGGGTTTAATTAAAAGCCTGTTGAATCTGAGATTGTGGGTCAGAGGTATCCTGTCACTCATCTTGTAGCAGAGAAGAACATTGGTGTTGTACCTAGCGGTGTAAGATTGAACAAGCACCCTGTACCTACATCAGTTGGAAGAGTGGGGACCCTCAGTGTTGGGCTTCTCCATCTTATATTCTGGCTTCAAGGAAAAGGCGGAAGCGAAGAAGTTAAGTTCTATTAGACAAGACTGACTCGCAGAGCATTGGCGTACCACACCCAGTTATAGTAGTAGTGATGAAAACAGTGATGATTAAATTAGTCTGGAAGCAACATAGACTTTAGTCAGTGTGACATTCTCAAAAGCTACATAACATAGAAATAGTTTGAACTCAAGTGATCTCAATAACATTGTAGTCAGTGTGACATTTTCAAAAGCTACATAACAAAGACTTTATTTTTTTAGTGATTGACTTTTATTTGGTGTAGATACATGCAACATCATCAGTGAGTTTTTTTTTTATTTTTAGGGTTTGTGTTTACACAAACAAAACTAAACAGATGAATGTACATAAATAAAATTAAGAAATTGTAGTGCACTGGTTGTATTACTTATCTCGGCCAGAAATTCTTTACAGCCTGACTTTATACCTATGAACTCTATACACCATTGCTCTTTTCTGAGAATGAGGTATTTCTTTTAAGACCAGACTCTTCTCTGGCAACTATCCTAGTATCACCTGATACACCTTGTTGTCTTATACTTCATAAATTAAGGAACCTCTCGCGACAGCGCGTACCCAGTTTTTTCTCAATTACACCGATGTCACTTGCCTCCATCTCCGAGAAGGCAAAGTCCGTTGCAGGTTTAGGGACCTACAACGCCGTGAATCGATGTAAAACAAAATAACTACTTATATACACCAATCCACAAAATATATAATTCAAACACATTAATAACCAAAGATTTACATACACCCCGCTTTCCCATACCATAATCAAATTGCACTCAATACAAGCCCTCATGCTCTACCCTATTTCTGCCCTCGGGTCAGACTTAACAGCTCACCCTTCCCCTATCTTTTTCACTGACAACAGGTTGTCTATTACGCTTAACACAGACGCGGGCTGACCTGATTGCTTCTGAGGCCAGCTCGTGACCGAGTCAGTTACCCGTCACAACACCGCTCCGCTGTATCCCAATAAAATAACTTTTACTTAAATAATTTCCCAGCACTATTCTTATTTTAAAAGGCAGCCCATTGAGGGTTATAAAAATAGCACAAATATCTACACACAACTGCATACCCCACATCATAATACTAAACTCCCTTTACCACTCTTTTTTCACCGACAACAAACTTAAATACCCATGGCCACTTTAGTTAAATCAAACTCCCGAGTTCATATTCTATTATCTTCAAAGTTATCATAATATAGGCTGGTACTCTTAATATATTACACCATACTACACCAGCCGAAGGTCCCAAATTCCTATAGAGATATATTAATTAATAATACCACCAAGCTTTTTACACATAACTATACTGGCTATACTTCGTATGATTACCACTGAAACTTACAATACACTGGCAGAAGTCAGGTAATTAATGGCAAACTACCGACTAAAAATAAAATTAAATTCCAGCAGAAAGTTTACTCTGACTTGTTAAAATCCTTTAGCTAAAATTTCCACAACACTAATTTATTAAGACTTCGTACATACCCAGACTTTATCAGAATATCCACTAACCAAGCAGACTGAATTTATGTCTGACACTATTTACGGCAATAATAATCCAGGACTTGTGAGCCCCGACTAATAATTTGGCCCTGTATGTAAAGTGCCAATATTCGGATGCAAGACAGACGCGGTGAGTCATAGCTTCTAGAATTATCTCCCCAAAACCGCTTCTACCCCACTTTGACGTAATCTAATGACTGCTACATAAATTAAAAATCGAAACTAATCGTCAGAGCTTCCCGTTAAGCATCATAACATTATCTTAACATCTGACTAATCGTTAACCAAGCGACGATGAGTTATTCCCCCTGCTGGAACGGGGGGATGGGGGGAAGAGATCAAAGAACGTAAATTCCCCACGAAGCCTGCTGCCCCGCTGAAAAATGTACTCAGTGTGACGTAAACTTATCTAACCGTCTATCAACAAGAATGACTCACTAGCCCACGCTCTCACACAGGTAGAGGTTTACACCTACCGCCGAAAAGAGACGGGTTGGTGGGGTTGATCCAACAATTATCAGAACCCTGACAAGAAATGAAAACATCAACAAATCCGAAAACCGGATAAAAATTAAAGAGAAAAGAAGCAACCATGCAATAACCAAAAAGAACGGCGGGTTGAAAATAAAAAATTAACAGTCACTTTGCCACAACCTGACAGAAAATAGGAAATTATCAAAGAGCAAGAACGTTACCAAAATATACCAACTGTTCCAGAAGAGCACATGACAGCAAACCTTACAACGAGAGAGCTCGAGGCAGCCCTTGTATTCCTTAAACAAAGAAAGTCACATGGAAAAGACTGGGTAACAAGTGACATGCTTAAAGGTCTAGGGCCTAATGCCAAGAAAGCCCTCCTCAAGATTATGAACTGTAGCTGGAATCGTGGAAAGAAGCAGATCTAGTTCCAATCCTTAAAAAGGACAAAGACCGAATGGAGCCCAACAGCTACAGACCCATCAGCCTTCTAAGCTGCACGGGAAAGTTTATGGAGAGAATGATCAATACCAGATTAAGCTGGCACTCGAAGAAAAACAAATGGTACTGCACCAACAGGCAGGCTTCAGGCAACATAGGTCTACAGAGGACCAAGTCACCTACATTGCACAAGAAATCGAAGATGCTTTCCAAGAAGGAAAGCACACATTAGCAGTCTTGGTAGACATGGAGAAAGCTTTTGATAAAGTTTGGAAAGATGGGCTAAGAGTTAAAATGCTTAAATATGGAGTCTGTGGAAGAATGTATAACTGGATCAGTCACTATCTAACAAACAGAACAGCTAGAGTGCAGGTGCACGAACAGTTAAGCAAAAAGACTACAATAGAGCAGGAAGTCCCACAGGGTGGGGTCCTCTCCCCAACACTCTTCCTTATATTTATATATGACATAACAGAAAACATCCACAAGAATGTCCACAACTCCCTCTATGCTGATGACCTGGCCATGTGGACTTCAGAAGAATACATCACCACAGCAATAGTGCGCATGCAGGATTCACTGCTAGCCCTTGAAAATTGGTTCAGAAATCGGTTGCTCAAAATCAATGAACAAAAAACAACACACTATTTTTACCTTGTCAAACAAACAACAGCTAGCAAAGCTACAACTAAATGGGCAGTTAGTACGAGAAGATGAAACACCAACATACTTAGGAATCACACTAGACCGTCGAATGCGTTAAAATTGGTGGCTCGCTTTACATTATATGTCTCCACCAGTCCCACAAAAGTTACATTTCTTTAAGAATTAACTATACAAGATGGAATTAATAACCCGGGATTAGAATATATATATATATATATATATATATATATATATATATATATATATATATATATATATATATATATATATATATATATATATATATATATATATATATATATATATATGTGTGTGTGTGTGTGTGTGTGTGTGTGTGTGTTTGTGTGTAATAAGCTAACACCCCAAATAAATCTAAGAGAATTATATCGGTCTTACCAGCTCAAGGAATAAATCTCCATATATTTTTCAATGACAGCAGCTTTCAACTAGAAGTATTTAGTTACTAGTAGCGAGAATCCGAGAAGCATGTGTGGCGAAGAGAAACAGACCCATTGCTTTAAATAAGAAGACAGATGCCAAGTGGCCCGCACGGGCATACAAGGGACCACTGCTTCAGGCGTAAGACCTTCGTTCAGAGGGTCCGATCGTCTCCAGATGAACCGTGCTGGCGGCACGACATAAAAGCAGAAGTTATGACTGCGTGGGCCAACGTTGCTTCTCTCCGTTCGTGCAGGAAACAGAGAGCGGAAGATGAACGGCTCGAACTCTGCGAGTCCGCTTAACTCAAAGAAACGGGAGATGATTCCGTTTTCCCCCCATAATCTCTGAATCAAAGATTATTTCAAATGCCGCTTTCTAGATTAAAAGCTTTGGCTGAACTTTCTCAGACGAAATTAGTTCGAGAGCATATGCACCGAAATTGCTCGTGTCCATCCGAAACCTGTGCGAGAAGATTGTGTATAACCCAAAATCTTGGGGTAAGTTGTGTACATTTATTTTCCAAATGTGAATTTGCCATGTATTTCTTGCTTTGTGGTTATATGTGAGGCTGGCAACCTCAACATACGAAAATAGTATATTCATAAACTGCTACAGCAAGCGCTGGTGATTGTTTCTGGCTAATCTTGCGGAAAACCCGACAGCAGGGGCGACTCCAGACTCCGACTGCAGCAGTGATGAGTGATGATTACATCACAGGTGCCTCAAGCGTAGCATATCATTTTGTGAGATATATGTAACTTGTTTATGTTAGTTCAGGCACAAATCATTATTCGCGCTGTCCAGACACATTTTCCCAGTCAATACCCAGAGGAATAGTGGTGATTTCTATTCATATTTCCTGAATTACACTGCGTATGCTCAAGAATTTAATTCTTCTGAGAGATTAACATTGGTGGGCAGACAGCGAGAGGATGCGCCTGTTAAGCTTCCAACTCAGTGTACTTAGCAGAGGCATTTATCTTTCTATTTTTTCTAAAAAGTACGTGGTTACAAGCATCAGACGGTTTGAAGTACTAACGTTACGATGCAGCTAGTATGTGGAGAAGTGCACTCATCACCAAACAGAAGTGACGGAAACCACGGCGACAGTTCTTACCTAGAGTTAAGTTTACGTGTAAAATAGGCGAAAGCAAAGGACTTTAATAAATCCTCACCTACGTCTCAGTGACGAAAACTTGTATTTACAGCAAAATTTCACAAAAATCTTTCCATATTTATTTTAACTGTTAAAGACTAATTCATTATTAAAATTGTTACATGTTGTTTTAAAACTAAACAATCATAGTCGCTTCAGTTTTTTTATATGTATGAGTCATATATATATATATAATATATATATAATATATATATATATATATAAATATATATATATATATATATATATATATATATATATATATATATAATAATAATAATAATAATAATAATAATAATAGCCCCTTCAGTCATAACTGACTATGGGAATGCGCCCCTGAGGTGACAGCCCTCAGCTGCTTATTTTCCTGGTGCTCAGAATGGCAAAGACAGCTGTGGCGTTTTCTCCCCTCCTCTGCTTGTTGTGTGAGCCTCTCTTCGCCCAGTCTGAGGTGGCGCCGTAAATAGCATCGCCACTTAGTGCGATCGGCAGCTTCATCCTCCCATGTTGCTGGATCCATGTCCAGTGCCCTCATATCTCTCTTGCACACATCTTTGAACCTCAGCTGTGGTCGCCCAAATGTTCTCTTGCCATCTGCTAACTGTCCGTAGAAGATATCTTTTGGGATGCGACCATCTTCCATGCGGCGAACATGGCCAAGCCAGCGAAGTCTGCGCTGTCTAAGCAGTGTATACATACTTTGAAGGCCAGCACGTGACAACACCTCGACATTTGTCACTTTATCTCTCCACGAAATGCCGAGGATGCGGCGTAGACACCGTAAATGGAAGGTATTGAGCCTTCTTTCTTGCTTAGCATAGGTCGTCCAGGTCTCGCTGCCATATAGGAGTGTGCTGGTGACGCAGGCATTATATACCGCAGCTTTGGTCTTCATTGTGAGTTTGGAGTTTCCCCAAACACGCGATGTGAGGCGGGCAAAGGTAGCTGCAGCTTTGCCAATGCGGCTGTCGATGTCTGTATCCAGTGAGAGTTTGTCATTGATGGTAGACCCTAGGTATGTGAAGTGGTGCACCACTGCCAATTCATAGTTATCGATAGTGATAACTGGTGAAGCACCCGCACCTGACTCAGCACATTCGTTTTCTTTAGACTTATTGTGATGCCAAAGTCCTTGCATGCTTTAGTGAAGCGATTCATCAAGTTCTGAAGCTCCTGTTGGCTTTGAGTGACGACTGCAGCATCATCAGCGAACAACAAGTCTCTTATAGTGACCCTTCTGATTTTTGTTTTTGCCTTCAGCCTTGAAATATTAAACATACGGCCATCTGACCTAGTGTGAAGGCATATTCCTTCAGTTGCATCTCTGAATGCATGTTTCAAGAGTAAGGCAAAGAAGATCCCGAAGAGGGTCGGAGCCAGAACACAGCCTTGTTTAACGCCACTTCGTATGTCAAAGGGCTGTGACGTGCTTCCAGCATATTGAACTGTTCCTTTCATGTCGTCATGGAATGACTTTATCATTTCCAGCATTTTTGAAGAGCAGCCTATTTTCAGGAGGATTTTGAAGAGTCCATCCCTACTAACCAGGTCATATGCTTTTGTGAGGTCTATAAAGGCGATATATAAAGGCCTTTTCTGCTCTCTTGACTTTTCCTGAAGCTGGCGGACAGAGAAGATCATGTCTGTTGTTGATCTACCAGCTCGGAATCCAAACTGTGACTCTGGATATATGCGCTCAGCTAACTTGTGTAGTCGCATTAAGACGACTTTGGCAAAAACCTTACCAACAATACTAAGAAGAGAGATGCCTCTGTAGTTATTGCAATCACTTCTGTCTCCTTTATTTTTGTACAGTGTTACAATCTTGTCATCTCGCATGTCTTGAGGAATAGTTGTCTCTTCCCAGCACTGGCACAGCATCCTATGCAGGGGATGTAATAGCGTGCTCTTACAGCATTTGATTAAATCAGGAGGAATTCCATCACTGCCTGGTGCTTTGCCAGAGGCCAAGCTATCAATGGCCTTGCTGAGTTCCTCTAATGTTGGTTCGGCATCCAGCTCCTCCATAGTTGGCAGACATTTGACAGCATCAAGGGCTGCAGGCGTAACGGTATTTTCTCTAGCATAAAGCTCAGAGTAGTGCTCGACCCACCTTTCCATCTGCTTACCCTTATCGGTTAGCTTCTCTCCGCTGATAGTTTTTAGCGGTGCCGTCTTACTTTTTGGGGGGCCAAGTGCTTTCTTTATACCGTCATACATTTGTTTAATGTTGTTTGTTTAAGCTTCGATCTGGATGCTCTCACTGAGCTGGAGCCAATAGTCATTTGCACAGCGTCGAGCAGTTTGTTGAACTTTGCTTCTCGTAGCCTTCAGGATCTGTAGGGTTCTAGCACTCGGTGAACGTTTGTATTCATTCATAGCACTGCGCTTAGCTTCAATGACAGTTGCCATCACATCTGATGAAGCATCAAACCAGTCATATATATATATATATATATATATATATATATATATATATATATATAGATATATATATATATATATATATATATATATATATATATATATATATATATTTATATATATATATATAATATTGTAGCGAAAGGTTTTCCTAGTATGATAGTAGTGGTAGAGCAGAAGTAGAATCTCTCTCCAGAAAGTATGAAGTTCCAGTGCCCGAGAAGTACACTGGTATCACAAGTGAGTTACAGCTGTGAATACTCTGAGCTGGACAATAGATTTAGGCTTCAGAAGTATAAGATGCTACTTCGCTATCGTAACCCTATGTGATATTATAATTAAATTAGAAAAAGTAACTCAAAATTTAACAGTTAAAAATTTAACAAGTCAAATGAGTACAATTATCCAATTTATTATGTACATCTATATATTCTTGTAATGATAAATGGGTGTTGGAAGATGGTAAAAATGTATGATTATTTACAGTTACAAATTAAAATAACTAATAGAAAAAGTCTTGGATTTATCTTCCACTGAATTTATAAAACAAGTTTGTCACATTATCTCTTGCCATCTAGTTTTCATCATTAGAAAGTCGTTTTAGAACTGCTCACAGGATTTGTTGGATGGAAATATATAAACTCAACTTTATCCACGTCTGCTCGAGGTTCCTCCGACACACTGGAGTACGGAAGACTTTCCTTCAGCCCGCCCTATAACTACGGGGGACTAAGGTGTTGAAGTTTGGTTGACCTCTAGGCTTCAGTGAGCTGGATCAACTTCTTCAAGTCTTTAGTTTCTCGATCAGGAATGATCATAAACATTGATCATAAAAACCTGGAACAAGAAGTAATAGGTGGCCATTGTTCTAACAATCTCACCACCCTCTGCTGTTCATGATGCGACCATGTCTTCAGTGTTTGTATGTAAATGAATGAATCATGGTAGTATATTACAGAGATAGCATGATAAGATAATGTATAAGGTGCAGAATTAACAATATACATGAATAAATCACATGTTATGATACATGGGTACGATATAACCTTTGCCTTCCACTTATGGATGTCAAGTCACTTATGTACTTGCTGGTATGTCGTAAGCTTCCAGGCAAGAATTAGCCATAATATATTTGGCTAACCAATTAATGGTTATGCTTCCTGACAATGCCGGTGAAGGTTATCTCTGGTTAGCGTCATTCCCTTTTTTATTATATCTGCTACAATCAATCAGAAATAAAATCTGAAATAAAATGATATTAGTAATACATATATTTTTAATAAACTTACATACCCTCTTAGGATTAATAAGCTCACGGTGAGACTGTATTGGCTTAACTTAATCTGCCCTGCATGCAGCGTGAAAATAGAACTTTTCTTGCAGAGGCTGTCCTCCAGTTTCTCACTCTGGCTTCTGGATTTGGTGTGTGTTTTACAATGCGCCGCTCTGTCCTTATATTTCAGTCTCTCGCGCGTACGAGAAAGCAGCTCCCAAATTCCCCAAAAGATTTTAGTTTCATCTCCTGTTTTGAAGCTATTTGAAACAATCTGTGCTTTTCCTGTACTCGTTTTTCTCTTCTGTCACTCACACACTTATCTCCTTCCTTCCTTCCTATATATCATTTCCTTTTCCCCATATGGGGCTTTCATTACATATAAGTTTTATACAATTCCGTTGAGGCTTGTTAGTGTAATAAATTTTTAAAGATTATTAGCTAACTTTTAGCCGATGTGATGAAGGTGAAAAATATTAATTATCTTTAAAACTATTTATATTTGAATAATATCCTTTTGGATATAATTCCTAGCCTATCTCCTTTGTTGAGTTATATTTATTTAATATTATTCCAACCATGCGTTCTCCTGTAGTGAATAATTTAATGTCCAGTAAATGCAAACTTTTAAAGTCGGCCATACATTCCTATATAGCTATTTCCTCATTCTTCAGTAATACTGTATGGCTTTTAACCGTAAGTCACATTTCCGCTGTCTACCAACTTCAAAGAAAGACCGCAGCGCTGACCTTGCGCTGGTGTGTGTGGGTGTCGCGTGGGCGTGTCGCGCTACAACCAAGCAAGTGTTTACCAAATCTCGCTACATATATATATATATATATATATATATATATATATATATATATATATATATATATATATATATATATATATATATATATATATATATATATATACCTAGACATATATTTACCTCTAAACAGAGCTATACCATTATAAGAGCAAATTCGCTGAATTAACACAGTTGGCGGCTTCCACGGGCTAAAAACTATTGCTTAAATCCTTCACAAAAGGCGACGGACAGATATAAGTTAACCATTGCTCAGCGCTATGCCGCATGGTTCTTGACTTCTGAATTATCTTGTGAACTCTCCCTTCGGATAGAAGCGTCATTACACTTCTATCTACATCTCTGCCAAGAGTAATCTTGTGCAAAGGTAAACACCTTTGACGACCCATTTAGATACTCTTGAGTTTTGGCCACTGTTGGACCACTACTGCAAAGCAGGGGAGGCAGTCTATGACATCTATTTTATTTTTTTTTCTAAACACTCTGCACAGTAAGGTTCTTCTATTCTAAAATAGCCCATACCTAGTTGCAGTTTAAGAAGTTTCTCATTGCTAGGAATTGTTAGTTCTCTAAATACCTGACACGTTCTTGATGGAGCTGTGAACAATTTATATGCTTGTCTGCCCTTCAGACTTCCATCCCACTCTACTGTCCATTTATCATTTAGTAATCTTTTAATTAATCTTTTAATTAAGCTTTTGATCTCTGCTTTACTTATCCCCACATTTATATATGGTTTCTTTTATTTCTACTTGTTTTAGCTTCTTTATCTGCCTTTTCACTTCTTTCTATGCCGACACGTGAAGGTATCCAAACTATTAGAACGGAACATCCTCTGGAGTATGGGTGGAAATTTGCTAGTAATATCTCTTCTGCAATATCAGGTCTACTGCATTCTCATAAGTTTCGTATAGCTTGAATAGCTGAAAGTGAGTCTGTTAATATTGTCAATTTATGAGGAGAGTTGTTCCAGAGCTTTAACAATTGCAACCATATCTGCTGTGAAAATAGATGTACTATCGGTTATACTATATCCTTTCCCTACTTGCCACATGGGAACATAAATTCATATCCCCAGTTTGTTATCGTCTACCTTAGACCCATCTATGTACACTGTAATACTGTCCTTTGATATTTTTGAATACCTGACTTTGTTTTTAATAGTTGCTTTATCAGTTGTTTTATTAATTATTTCTGCCAAGTGGTAGTCTGTAATGGTTTCTTGACCTCCCAGGGTGGTACCACCGGCTTGTATATACTACTGTTATATTAAAAGCTATTCAGCAGCAACGTAAGCTGTAATGCAAAGTTAGTTGCTTATCCTTTACAGGACGTGGCAATCAACCCCAGCTTTTATTGGCTGTTTGTTATTTTTCTAGGAAATTTTTTTCATTTAGTAGTTTGCCATTGCTTTCTGAACGGTACGGCGCTTATACCATTGTTAAAAATCCACACAACGCGATCTGCTACCAAACCGCCTGCAGCAGGTTTCGAACCTGGTATATCTGGATTATGAAACTGCGTTCATATCCATTAGGCCACAGACGCTGTAATGCAAAGATGGGCAATATTGTGCTTTTCTTTCACCATAGGTGTTCCAAGATGAATTTCGCTACAATACACAAACATGTCAATAACATTAACTACAAAAACAAAAAAATTTAAAAACATTCTTGCTGCTTTTGCTTTCTTGTGACGAAGCATTTTATTTCAACTTAGACTTTAGTCCTTTGGTTATATCAGAGAGCAATTCACATTCAAAAATAGGTAAACTCTGTGTTAACTGAAGTTCAGCGATAGATCCTAGGTCCTAAAAAAGAACTAATATGATGAAGTCATTAAAAGTACTTGTCATGAAAAGTACTGCCAGATAAGCCAACGCTGCTCCTGACCAAGCGAATCTTTTAACTAAAAATTGTCCATTGTTCAACTATCAAACATTTAAAAAGGCTAGTAGGTGCGATCTTCAAAATAACAATTGTCATATTCCTTCAGTAATGCAATAAACTGTCGTTGAATGAAGTACTTCGACTTCGCTTATAATTAACTATTTTGATAGTTGTACCTAGATTTTATTTTGATTTTTTTTTTTTGGAGATATATTTTTCAAATTCTAATTCAATGGAGTTGGTGCACAAAGTGTTTTTTTGTACATAATACAATATAGAGAAAGCAATGTGATTTCGATATACTTTTGTTTAAAACAGTGACAGAAGAAAACACAACTCTTTAAGCAAGTGGCAAAGCCTCATTCATTTCACGTCAAGTCAGATGCATGCTTTGGACTGACAAAACTTGCATGACGATCTAGATTTTGCTGACGATGAAGCTGTTCTCTCCCGTAGCTGTAAGTAGGTGCAAGACAAAATGAGAATACTTGATGAGAGGTCACGGCCGCTGGGTTTGAAAATAAACAGTAATAGATAAACATTAAGAGTGTATACAGATACACTCAACAAACCTGACAGATACTGACTTTCATACATGGGTGTTTGAACTTTCTATAAACACTAAAGTAGTCTGACAAAATCACCAAAGAGGAATTTCTGGAAAGAACCAGAAAATACCAGTGATGCAGGTGGTAAAGAGACTACGATGGCGTTTGATAGGGCACACATTGAGGAAACCAGATTATTGGACTACAAGGTAGTCATTGTTCATAAATCCCCAAGGTAGGAGACATCCAAGGGACCTAGAAATAGAAGAAAAGGGAAATTAGGGACGTTCATGAAGGGAAAAAGGATGAAAAGGAAAGACCTTGAATGAACGGCAAAGAACAGGAAGGTTTGATGTGAGTTTGCTGAAGACCTGAGTTCCAAAATGAGCTGAAGGGTAACGAATTGGAAATGCATAAAATATTCCTTAGGACTTTCTGCTGTTGTGTTCACAAAAGTGTATGTGATTTTTTATCTTGCCTATTTTGGGATGAAACACGTTTAGTTGCCATTCACAAAAGGAAGAGGGGGGAGGAGCAGACAGCAATTCTATTTTATTTCTGAGTCCCTTACAAATATATGCAAGCGCTAACGCCAAAACCTTTATTTACCAGTTTGCACACTTTCGTTACTAATTTTTCCACACTTTGCTACAAATGTACCAGACCTTCATTTACCAATGTGTGTGGCGATGGGTTAAAGTAGATAATAGATGGAGAAAGAGAGTGAGTGAGAGAGAGAAAGGGAGAGAGAGAGAAAGAGAGATAGAGAGAGAATGACAGAAAGAGAACAATCTAGAGGTATAGCAGCAGGGGTGGCTTCAAGCCACATAAGAAGCAACAACAAAAATTATAATAATACATATAAAAAGTTAGTCTCCATCTCGGTGCAGCGTAATTTATGATAGAGGAACCACACTGCCAAGAATGTCAGGAAGAAAATGACATAGACCACTACCTGATCCACTGTACAAAATACGATCAACAGAGGCTAGAATTAAAAACATATTTTAGACATCACAATATAGACATGACAGGTGATAAGGTTTTAAGTATAGATGCCCCATGGGAAACCCAAACAATACTTAAAAGATATATACATAAAACAAAGGCAAATATATAAGGTTAATAACAGTGACAATATTGGTAATAATAACAAAAATAATACTTCAGAAAAGACATTTAACCAAATAGAGATTAAGCAACAAAAACTAACAAATCATTAATAAAAAAATAATAATTAAAAAAAAAACAGAAAAATTAGTAAACTTATTAACTACTCACAGGACAAGGAAAGACAACGAGGTTTTATAAAAAACACCAACTCAAAAAGAACAAATACTAATACAAATTAAAACCAAGTGCAAAGGACAATAGTTATCTATATACAATACAAAACTGAAAATAAAATGACAAATACTAATATAAATTAAAACCAGCAACTGCAAAAGACAATAGTTATTTAAATTTAATACAAAATTAGTAAATAAAATGACACTAAATACCCCAATTATAACCAATTTACAGGTTGAACAGGGTAGACCGAGATGGAACAAGAAGAGGCAATAATGGTCAGCTGTTAAGTGCCAGCTCTCCACCCATCACCTTTTAAAAACAACAACAAAAAACAACATATAATAATACATAAAACGGTGATGATATAATTCTGTGCGCCTCGTAGTTTCCGCGGGTCTCTGCTGATGCAAACAAAGAATGTGACTGTTGCTCCCTCAGGTAAGGCTCGCAAAGCAACTAATATGAGGCCTTGTCCGAGACTGGCAACCTCATCCCGTAAAATACATTGCTACAGAGACTACGCTGCTGCAAGATCGCGTGAATGCTCTGTGCAGGCTTCCTGCAATGGGCGCCAGCTGCAGTGCTCCACAGGGAGCGAAAAAGAAAATCATGATGATGATGAAGATGATGTTGAACCGTCTGTCAGAAGTGAATAAATAATGTAGAGTAGTTCTGTAATTTTATCCAGAAATCTCCATGAAAGTAGGTTGTGGCTCGTTGGATAGAAGATAGCATTTTCTAAAAAGAAGATTACTGGTGATTAAAAAGAAGGTAATTTCTGGTAGCTCGAAAAAGAGAAATAACCAAATAAACAATTAGATCCTCGCCAACATCCTCAGAACTTATAGAGCAGAAATGGGACAATAGCTCCGACCTGACTGTTATGTCAGAAACAAACAAATATAGAGCATGTTTTAGATGATATTATTTATACAACTCTCAAGTTTTGTTTTATATTTATATATAAAAGGTATATATTTATTCAATAAACTATATTGTGTAACAATTTGCAAAAGTTTTAAAGGTTAATCAAAGTTAAAACAAGTTATTACAAGATAATATATACGAGTATATGTACATTTAAAGAAATATAATAATGAATATCTTTAGATTACTGTATCATTTTGTTCATACAAATGTTCTTCTTTATCTTGGCATCATAAGTAGGAGCTTTATAATTGGATAATGAATGTGTAATGAAGTTGGGTTGCAGTAGTTTGAACGTAGCTGTAAGGTTACAGTCGTGGTTCTGTCATTGCAGTTTAGACAGATTGTGTTATGACTTTGACCTCCCCTCAGCTGATATCAGATAGGGGGTGTTATGTCAGGATTGTGCATGTTTTAAAGTTTTGGTTAAGCCTTGTGTTAGTGTCTTATTTTTGCGTGAGTAGGTGTGGCATGGTTAGACAATGCTTGCTGATTTAAATATTATCAGCTTTGGTCGGGCTTACAGGTGGCCGACAACTTGTGGGTCTTAAAGATAGACCAAATGTCAAACAACGAACATCGTGCTAATGATGTGGTCTTACGGTTGACCAACTGGAACATAAGGTATACAGTAATCATGGCTGACATCAAGAACAGTACATTGATTGATTAACGAATAGAAGACGATCATCATATAATGTTGAAGAAGGTACATCGTTTATAATTATAACTGGTCAACTTGATTGACCTCAATGACTGCCGAAGTCCGATGGACGGCGGGAGTATTACTTATTTTCTCGTACATTTCATATTCAATTCCTCAAGTAATTCATAATGCCGGATATTTGCACTGGAGATTTCACAGTGTATTGATTCAATAAACTATCCCAGTAGATGATCTGGTACACTGTTACGTAGACAGTGACTTAATTTATTTTTCCATCTCGTCTCAATGTTATTACTCTTTAATGTTCTGTTTTCCTAGACATTTTGTTTCTCTTTGCTTTGCTACCTGTGTGGCCCAATTGTTTTCTCCTTCTCAAACCCCACCCGAGGTTGTTTACGTTCGAGCCTGCAGCGGTCAGCGAACAATAATGTTACGTCAGCACACCTGGCCTGATCAGAAGAACGTCTGTTACGCTTAAAGTGTTAGCCACGAGCGGCTAGTACCCTTTGAGGCCTGGGTAACGAGTTTGATCTGTTTCAGGGGGAGATAACAATCGCGGTCAGTTTGTGGGTTGTTTGCCCTTAGATGAGCAAAGAGCACATAATATTATGATTGTCTCTCTGGGGGAATTTTCGCAAAGTTGTTGCTTCTGAAACCTTTGTCTTACCCGGTATTACGCATTACGCCGATACATCTGTAGAATCAGGCTATGCAGGTGTCCTGGGTAGAATGGTTTGTAAGCTATAAGATTTGAAATTTTACTACGTCAAAAACACTTCGTGAATATTCCTGGCCCGTAGATGACCATCATGAGATAAGGCAAACTTTAACACAGTACTAGAATGTGTTTGCCTATGTTCTAGTCATTTTCGGGTTTCAGGGAGACCGAATCGCTAGAGCAGACTCCAGTCAGGCGAAGAAAGTCATATACTCTTCGATCTAGAGGGTTTCTGTATACATCTAGCAACGAATCGTCAACCCCGTTCCTGAATCAAAACCCCTTTTTGTCAACGCCAAGTTAAGCTCACGCAGTGCAACGGAGCCAACGCTAAATCTGGAATCACCAAATGCAGTAGTAGTTCTCTACTCGCCTATTGGATTACCAGTCAGGGCATTGCGGCTTCCAGAATATCAAAACCGCCCCAGCATGCCTATAGCAGAATTCCATATCACCCGCCTTTTTGTGCCTAAACGGGGCACTCAGCAAACCACAGCCAAACCAGTTTAAACAGGATTTACAGCCAAGCAGAGCCTAGCGCCGGATAAGCGCGCCTGGGACTCTTTGTCCTCAAGTGACTTCTTCTGGTGTATTTTCTGGATACTTAAAACCTCGCACGTATGAGCAGCCATCTATGGACAGAGTTCCAGCCGCCCTCACGCAAGTAGCGGTCACCAACGTATAGCACCTACAAGGAAAGTTGGGTATTTTACTTCATTCATCTTGAAGGATATTTATCCGTAAGACACTTTCTGGAGCTAGCACATTTGGTCCCACGAAATAGCGGACAGGCTGTCGCTCAGTTCGTTTATTTGGTCAACAGGAGATAAACAACGTCTTCCAGTGTTCCCTCGCGCAATTAGGGGTCACCAACGTTTAGCCCGACAAGGAAAGTTCGGTATTTCACTTCAGTCATCTTGAAGGATATTTATCGGTAAGACACTTTCTGGAGCTAGCGCCTTTGGTCCCCGAAAGCGGACCCTCTGTCGGACAGCTTAGTTATTTTCTCCGCGTTCTACAGGTTTTATGAGTGTTGGTGGTGTGTGTGTTTGTGGGTGTGTATTTGCATTATTGGTGGTTATTGATGATTATTTATGACTATTGATGAATATTTTGATTATTGATGTAATTGATGCTGTGTATGATGATATGCATTAATTCCATGCTTTTCTTCTTTAATAAAGTTTACACATTTATTAATGCGATGTTCCCGACCCTTTTCATCCATATTTACATATCTAGCTCTTTACTAGAATCTCTATGTATGATAAGAGAAAAGAGTGAGAGCGGGAGATGCTTAGACAGTAAAAGTGAGTTGAGGCTTGGAGAGAGAGATCATTTTGGTAAATCTTCTTCCAGGTTGTCTCAAGTCCATCTCCTATTTACACCTTTCTGTGTGTGTAATCTATAACTCTGTCAGTCCACTATCCCTTGTCGATTTCACTACTATTGTCCAACTCGACAAATACTCTACACTTTACTCAACCACGACATACACACTAGCGTCAGGCCATTAAGAGGCGTGCCGAAGTCCTGACAAGATCATACTGAGGATTTATGCTGGTATCATAACAAGATACAACGAAACGAGCCAGACTAGGCTAAGGTTAATCCTCCTCACTAGAAGATAGCATCTCAAATAATATTCTAAAGTCGTCCCACGACATTGGGTAAAGACTTACAATGAACTCTGTTGGAAGACCTCTGTTTTCTTCAACCGGCTTTTTACATCTCTCTGCGTCAACGCTGTTTGGCAACAAACCAAACCGGATCGCACCCAGTTGCGCTCTTTAATGCAACTATTGGTACGTAATCAATTAAACTTATAATACTACTCAGATGCGCACCCATAGTGCATCTAACACAGTTAGACATACATCTAGCTATGTTAAGTCTCGCACACTTAACTCCTATGCGAAAAAGGACTTAACACCTTGCTTCTTACTTCTAGTAGAATCCACTTCCACCAAATATCTTTCCAAACAGTAGTATTTAACAGCACGACTTACGACCACCTAAGACTGTGAATAATACAAACAGTGCTCAAGTCATTAACTCTCCGTATATATTGGAGGTTCTGTCCGCGGACTCACTGACCTCCTATCTTAAGCAAAGCAGAGAACAACGATTGGGATTACTTCTGGCTGATAAGGTCAAGTGAGTTTATTAAATA
Source organism: Oreohelix idahoensis (assembly GCA_024509875.1). Lineage (NCBI taxonomy): Eukaryota > Metazoa > Mollusca > Gastropoda > Stylommatophora > Oreohelicidae > Oreohelix > Oreohelix idahoensis. The sequence continues at coordinate 44,190 of JAMPIV010006382.1, read as the reverse complement.
TCAGCATTGAAGATTAAAATGAGCCGACTTACAACTTCCAATCTGGTTAACAGTTAACAGCTCACTCATTTTCCCACGCGATAAGACAAACAAGTTAGCAGTCTCGAAAAAAAACCTGGTTAGCGGAAGCTAAACATTGATACAATCGCATAGATGTAAGAGATGCCATTATTAAATACAAAGCATTTGCAGGTGTGATGGGGCCATAATAATGCCTGAAAATGTTTGTGTTTTCTCTTCTTCAAGAGGGCCACAATAACGCCTTCATTTTCATATCTACGCGTTTAGCACACGACGTAAATAGTTGTGTTTATGCGCGAGCGTAAATCACTACGCTGCGCGTGATGTGGCCGGGCCGCGAATATATATACCCCAATTATAACCAAACTTTCAGGTTGAACAGGGTATTACAGCAACATAGTAGGAGAAAACAACAACAACAACCGGTGAAGACTCTTTTCGCAAGAGCGGTCCAGACGGAAGAAACGAAGTGTGTGGGTAGGAGATGAACAAAGAAATGACACGTGAGCTTGATTTTAAAGCAAATTAGCATAAGTGTTCTGTAGCTTTAGAATTATATTCAGCGTGAGTCTGTTCTAATGTTTGAGAAAGTAGATAGATGTGTTTACAAAGGAAATTTCTTCCAGGACATTAGATTTAGTGTTAAAGTTATAGATGAGTGAAAATAACGCGTGGATAGGTGTAGTGGTGTTGATGGTATTGTATGATGGTGTTATTACTACATGTAACTTGTATGAGGCCAGCTGTGAAGGCTCCTGAGATAAAATGTGGTTGAGAATTATCAGAAGGCCTTTCTTGCTACCACTACGACCTCACACTTAATTTTTTTTTTCTTAATGAATGTGGCTACGTAAAGTGTCTAGGGTAATGATGTGTAATGTGGTGTGTTAGTTATAAATACACCCACAGACATTTAAGAAGACTAATAAGATTAACAAGTGTTAAAATACACTGAACTAACTCACGTGTATAAAGTTTTTGATATAATTATATTACATTTATTGGTTCTGGATCAAGTTTTTTGTGACCAGAACTGATTTTAAAAGAAGGATTGAAAATTTATGAAAAATATGCATGGAATGTTACATAATAAATGCAAGAGCGTACCTATTTAAGTACTAGACTAGTTAGTTTTATTAAAAAAAGTTCGAGTAGTCATCTCTTGGGAGGATATTTACTGTTTGTGCTGTTGGGGTGGCCTCATCACACCTGTCTATATTGACTACACAATGTCCAGAAAATGGTGGGAATTTTTACGGGGATATTAGTCACTACCAATAGTTGGTGAATGTCCAGCAGACCAGAGGCTCACTCATCTTTTTGTAGCTCTGGTGCTGAAAACTTGCGGTCCCACCTCTCCGTGCTGGCGGGCAATAATGGTGGTCTCTGTCACAAGAACTGCACAGATACACTCGAGTACAGTCACCCACCGAATAGACTCTGCTTTGTTGTAGATAGAAAACTCACAGCTCTGCAATCAAAGTATGGGCTATGTGTCAAAATCTATTCTATACCCACGTCTGGACACCACACTGACACAACAACCACATCATACAGACAGGTCAGATCTCTCTGACCAAACAGCACAGTTACCATGGTGGGTTTACATCCGATAGATCCTCCCAGACTATAGATTCTGAAAAATAATTATTAGTTGTCGGCCCTAAAAGAAGATAGGTAATCTGTTTCAACGCTTGATCTATCGTGCATAATCCTTGCTGTAGTTTATGTACCTTGTTGGTCCCTAGACCCTGACTTGGGCGGGGGGTCTAGAGCAAAATCCCTACTTGTTTGTAATGCTAGATTTTGATATGGCAGTATCAAATCACTCGAACATGAAACAATATTCAAAATATATAAAGAAATAATTTCAATCTTACCAGATTATGAATAATTAACACAGAAGTGCTAGCAAAACTCAGCTGAGCTGCTGGCTATAGGATGGCGTCCCTAAATTTACTTCACTTGCTTTCATATGGGAAAACACCACACTTTAAAATCTGTGTCTAACACTGAACAATTATTGAAGAATGACCCCAAATGCGCTCTGAGCGCTAATGATATGCTTGTCTGTGGCCAATCACTGCCTAGTTGTACTTTAAATTTCAAATTTCTACACTAAAGTCATTTCAGTCATGCTTCAGTCAAGTATGGATGGTTATCTGTTAGTCTGTCCGTCTCTACTTGTGTTTCTAAAAAAAATGTGCTTGATTTTTGAAGCAACCTTTCTCTCCCCTTAAAATTTTGTCGTAAAAAGTTATATTTAGACACAGCTACCGCTCAAAAACCCTCTCCTCCATAATAAGTAACTTTGAACACTTGCGTCCCCAAGGTCGTGTTTTTGTGTGCAAATTGTGACACTTTTAGATTCAATATAGTCTAGCGATGATGTGAACTACACTGTCTTTTGTCATTATCTTCAATATTATCTATCCGTTTGTAAAATTAAGAACATATTAGTTCACTGCTCAGAATAGGCCATCTGGCCAGCTAATTTTTATATTCCTAACATTAATATTAAGAAAAATTACTTTTTAAATTTTTGTAATTTTCCTACCATCCGCGTTCTGCCGCTCAATTCAAATCAAAAGCTTGGTATCGTAAAAGCGTCCATTCCGTACCTCGTGTCAATTTGGGGGACGTGAATTTTTTACTTTCCGCCATCCCCCCCCAATTGCGTCTCCTTAGCCTTGCTACGCAATCTTTCCAGTCATATTTTTTCCTTTTTGATCCTCCGTTCCCCTCCTGTCTAGCAAGTCAATTTTATGGAGGGTGATGACCCGCGGTCTAGGCGATCATGTACATCAGCAGCCTACGCATTATGTTTTTATCCTTAAATGTTATCTTTTGAGTATTTTACCGTTGTATCTCTGTCAATTTCACTACACATCTCCCCACTTGAAAACATGCCTATGGCAAGTTCCAAAACCAGCGATACACATAGGTAAAATTACTCCTCACGTCTGCCACTACTCTAATTTTGATCACAGGGGTGCCGACTGAGGAAATCTGCACCGACATTCAATTTGCCTGGGATATATTGGATACTGAACTGATACGGTTGAAGCAATAAAGACCACCTCAGCAATCTTGCGTTTTCATGCTTAGCCTGAGACAAGAACACGAGAGGCTGATGATCCGTCTCCACCACAAAAGTCCTACCATACAGATAGATTTGAAACTTCTTTATTGCCCAGATTAATGCTAAACATTCTTTTTCGCTTGTGGAGTATCCTTGTTCCGCCTTATTCAATTTGCGGCTTGCATAAGCGACTGGTTTAAGTTCCCCATCAGGTGCAGCTGATCTTTGCAACAAAGCCCCTCCAAGTCCTACATTACTTGCATCGGTTCTTAAGACAAAGTCCTGTGTCAAATCAGGCAGTTTGAGAATAGGCTTGCTAGTGAGTTTTTCCTTTAACTCTTGGAACGCTAGTTCACATTGTGCAGTCCAAATAATTTTATCTGGAAGTCCCTTGCGAGTCAGATCAGTCAGAGGAGCACAAATAGCGTTAAAATTTTTGATGTATTTCTGATAAAATCCGCATAACGACACAAATGATCGCACGTCCTTTTTGTTTGCGGCCTAGGTGCTCTCTGCAGTTTTTCCAAGTTCTTAGGATCAGGGGTCATATTACCCTGATATACAGTGTGCCCCAAGAATTCCAACTCTTTGCATCCAATACAACATTTTGTTGGCCTAGCAGTTAAGTTCGCCTCCCGAAGTCTATCAAACAACATCTCCAGAGCTTCAATGTGTTCTTCAAATGTCTCGGTGGCGACGAGAATATCATCCATGAAATTTGTGATACATGGGTTATTCAGGGGGTCCAACAATTTTCGCATCATCCTTGAAAACACACTCGGAGCATTTTTCAGTCCGAATGGTAGCATATTGAATTCATAATGTCCATCCGAAGTGCTAAAAGCCAAATAAGGTCTCACTTCAGGCTTCACTGGGATCTGGTAATAGCCTTTACTAAGATCCACCTTTGAAAAGTATTTTGCCTTGTTCAGTCTGGCAAATAGCTGTTTTGTGTCTGGTAATGGATCCACTTGTCCTTCTGTGACAGCATTCAGTTTCCTGTAATCTATGCACAGTCTGTGTTCCCCAGACGGTTTCCTCAACAAAACGACACTAGAACTAAAAGATGATTCACTGTGCGAAATAATCCCCTCCTTCAATAAATAATCTATTTCTTCCTTTAATGCCTTCTCCTTCGCGAACGGAATAGAATAGGCTCTCATACAGATTGGGTTTGTGTCTACCAGTTTCATGTCATACTGTAGCAAATTTGTATGGCCTGGTTTATCTGTTAATACATCTGTATGTTCCTCCAGAACCTTTTGAACTCTCTCCCTCTGGTTTTTAGTCAGGTGCTTACTGACTTTTACCTGTGCTGCTGTTTCACAAGGATGTAATGGGTATTCATGTGAGGTGAGTGGTTCCTTTTGCATCTGGGTTGCAATAGCTAAGGTCAATAAGGGGGTGCTTTCCTGGAGTGGTCTGTCCAGATACTTCTTTAACAGGTTTACATGATAAACTTTTTCCTTCCCCTTTTTGTCAATTTTATAGTTTGTTCTAGACACCTTCTCTAGAACCGTATATGGACCTTGCCAACCAATTTGTAATTTATTCTGGCTTCCGGGTAGTAAAAGCAGCACCTTCTCTCCGACTGCCAGTTCCCTGTCCTTTGCCTTCCTATTAAAATATGCTGCATGTTTCTTCCTGGCTTGTTTCAAATTATCATTTGCCAGTTTCCATCCAGCTTTCAAACGAGTGGTCAGTTCGTTCACGTATTGATACGATGAGGTAACAGTCTCTTCCGCCTTCTCATCTGTCCAGGTCCTTAATAGGTTACATCTGGATCTTTAATTTATCATACGTATTTTTCCTCGAACCCGTCAGGTCCCGTCCATTAGAAGCCCTATAGTGAGGACTTTTCTTCCTAGAATCATCACTCACAAATCGACCACTACCAATTTTTCTCTGGGGTTTGTCTCCCCACTTAAGATTGTTTATGAGAGATCTTCGCTCTCTTGTCTGTTCTTCCAGTTTATATAAGTCTGACCGAGGGATTGTCATCCTATCCTGGGTAAAATTTCTTCTTTGTACTCTTCGCATAGTGGCCATGTTAATCCATTCAAGTGAAGACTGGGTGTGAAAAGGGGGCTCCCATTCCACTTTGTCTACCCGAGTATAATTAGTTTTCCTTTCAGGCCTAAAGTTGCCCCGTGGCGTTTCTAGGTCCTGCACATATTTTCCCTTTGTGGGTGTTCCCTCATGAAATACGCCACATGCTTCTACAAAGTTTTCAACATCGACATTTACGTCGGGCCAATAGTATCTTCGAGCAATCTTTTGGCAGATGGTACCGACTTTCTCATGGTCACCATCTTTTCCAACATGTAAGCTCCTTATCAAATTTGCCCTATATCTCTTGGGAAGAACTAACTGTCCGTGACCAGTGGATCTAGTTCCTGTCTTCCTGTATAATAATCTATTCTTCATGAAATATTCCCCCTTGCTCGGAGGTGTGTGGCATTTGGGCAATTTTTTAAAACAGGGCTTGAGTGTCCTATCCTCAGCCTGCGCCTTCCTCATCTCCTCTGGATGAGCGTTTATAGGTTCACCTTCTTCCTCCTTCTTCTGTGACCTGGTCTGCACTGTCGCCATGATCACAGGTTTCTCGGGATTCCCCAAGAAGACGTATCTACACCCCAATATCAGAGGGTAGATTGGTTCATCTATCACTGCTGCTCTGATTTCTCCTTCCACATAGCGAGTTTTCACCGTTATCCTTGCGATGGGAAGTGTCATGAGTGGTATGTCCTTAGTCGCCCCTTGTATTTCCACTGTTTCTGTGGTATACTGACTTGGGTCCACTAGGCTAGACTTCACAACTGAATCATAATCCAAACCTGTATCATAAAGGCACCTTATGGTGACCCCATTACAAATAACATCCTCACAAACTGGGGGGTGATAAGGTTCCTGTTGTCCCTTAGGATTAACCTTTAATCTTTGCGTCCCCGACTTCATTGCAGCAATGTTTGAAGGTTTCCTTCTACAAAATTCGGTGTTATGGTTATCCTTCTTGCACCATTTGCACCATCTTTTTCCTTGGTTCAACGGTTTTCTTTCATTGAACTTTTGGTCATTGAACTGTGAGTTTCTGTCGCGATAGTCATTTCTTGGCCGCTCAAAATTTGTCCTGCCTTTATTTCCCTGCTCTCTATTATCAAATTTATTAAATTGCTGTGGAGCTTTAAAATTGTCTATGTGCTTCTTTTTAGCACCACTTACCTCTGCCTGAGCTGCCTGATACCTCTCAGCAACATTTAAAATTTCCCCCAACTTCTCTGCACCCTGTTCCATGAGAAATTTTCTCATGTCTGGAGCCATGGACTCTCTCAATTGCTCAATCATGATCATTTCTTTAAGATCTTGGGTCTTCCCCAGAGCCGTCCATTTCTCCAAATAGGTTTCTATTCTGGCAGAAAATTGGTGGTATGTCTCCCCAGACAACAGTTTGGCATTTCTGAATTTCTTACGATAAAATTCACCATTCTTTTCGTACCTTAATAACAAAGCCTGCTTTAACATGTCATAATTGTCTTGGTCTTCCCTGTTCATTTTGGCAAATACTTCGTAAGAAGTACCCCTCAATCCCTGTGATAGCTTTAAGCTCCACCTCTCTCTCTCTAACCCATATGTAGTAGCTAATAACTCAAAACGTCCTAGGTACCCTTCTATGTCATCGTCTTTCTCAACAAAATGGTCTAAATGAAACCCCATAGCTGAGTTTGAGGCTCCCATACTGGGCGTAGCATCTGAGGCAAAAGGGCTGGCACCATTTTCAGGAGCCGGGCCTTGTAATTCCAGCTCCCTTAGTCGTAATTCATGCTCCCTCTGCAACCTTCTATCTTCTGCTTCCCTTTCGGCCTTTTTCTCTTCTGCCTCCCTTTCGGCAGTCAACCTTTTTTCGTCTGCCTCCCTTTGCTGTCGTTTTTCTTCTGCCTCAATCTGCAGCCTCTTAATTTCTCTATCAGCCTCAATTTGTAACCTCTTTTCTTCAGCTACCTTTCTATCTTCCCTTTCAATATATTTATCACATTCAGTCGTTACGTATTGAATTAAAATTTGACCATCCATCCCCATCTCCTTCGCAGTGAGCACAGCAGCTGATCTAAACTTTGCTAGCTCAGCCATACTTTTCAGACAATATAATAATATACAAGCTAAGTACTTCTTATGACTATAATCTAACTAATTCTAACTAACCAGTTAACTAATTAATTATTACTGGCTGTGAAGATTCACCAACTTTTATCTGCAGGGACACTTTTAATTTTAAAGGAAATTTTACAATTTATTTCCCTACTTTTATTTCTCCCACCAGGAGATCCTAATATTACTGTTGGGCTAATTATCCCTGGACAAGACCCCAATTTATGTAGTGGTGTTGATGGTATTGTATGATGGTGTTATTACTACATGTAACTTGTATGAGGCCAGCTGTGAAGGCTCCTGAGATAAAATGTGTTGAGAATTATCAGAAGGCCTTTCTTGCTACCACTACGACCTCACACTTAATTTTTTTTTTTTCTTAATGAATGTGGCTACGTAAAGTGTCTAGGGTAATGATGTGTAATGTGGTGTGTTAGTTATAAATACACCCACAGACATTTAAGAAGACTAATAAGATTAACAAGTGTTAAAATACACTGAACTAACTCACGTGTATAAAGTTTTTGATATAATTATATTACATTTATTGGTTCTGGATCAAGTTTTTTTGTGACCAGAACTGATTTTAAAAGAAGGATTGAAAATTTATGAAAAATATGCATGGAATGTTACATAATAAATGCAAGAGCGTACCTATTTAAGTACTAGACTAGTTAGTTTTATTTAAAAAAGTTCGAGTAGTCATCTCTTTGGGAGGATATTTACTGTTTGTGCTGTTGGGGTGGCCTCATCACACCTGTCTATATTGACTACACAATGTCCAGAAAATGGTGGGAATTTTTACGGGGATATTAGTCACTACCAATAGTTGGTGAATGTCCAGCAGACCAGAGGCTCACTCATCTTTTTGTAGCTCTGGTGCTGAAAACTTGCGGTCCCACCTCTCCGTGCTGGCGGGCAATAATGGTGGTCTCTGTCACAAGAACTGCACAGATACACTCGAGTACAGTCACCCACCGAATAGACTCTGCTTTGTTGTAGATAGAAAACTCACAGCTCTGCAATCAAAGTATGGGCTATGTGTCAAAATCTATTCTATACCCACGTCTGGACACCACACTGACACAACAACCACATCATACAGACAGGTCAGATCTCTCTGACCAAACAGCACAGTTACCATGGTGGGTTTACATCCGATAGATCCTCCCAGACTATAGATTCTGAAAAATAATTATTAGTTGTCGGCCCTAAAAGAAGATAGGTAATCTGTTTCATCAACGCTTGATCTATCGTGCATAATCCTTGCTGTAGTTTATGTACCTTGTTGGTCCCTAGACCCTGACTTGGGCGGGGGGTCTAGAGCAAAATCCCTACTTGTTTGTAATGCTAGATTTTGATATGGCAGTATCAAATCACTCGAACATGAAACAATATTCAAAATATATAAAGAAATAATTTCAATCTTACCAGATTATGAATAATTAACACAGAAGTGCTAGCAAAACTCAGCTGAGCTGCTGGCTATAGGATGGCGTCCCTAAATTTACTTCACTTGCTTTCATATGGGAAAACACCACACTTTAAAATCTGTGTCTAACACTGAACAATTATTGAAGAATGACCCCAAATGCGCTCTGAGCGCTAATGATATGCTTGTCTGTGGCCAATCACTGCCTAGTTGTACTTTAAATTTCAAATTTCTACACTAAAGTCATTTCAGTCATGCTTCAGTCAAGTATGGATGGTTATCTGTTAGTCTGTCCGTCTCTACTTGTGTTTCTAAAAAAAATGTGCTTGATTTTTGAAGCAACCTTTCTCTCCCCTTAAAATTTTGTCGTAAAAAGTTATATTTAGACACAGCTACCGCTCAAAAACCCTCTCCTCCATAATAAGTAACTTTGAACACTTGCGTCCCCAAGGTCGTGTTTTTGTGTGCAAATTGTGACACTTTTAGATTCAATATAGTCTAGCGATGATGTGAACTACACTGTCTTTTGTCATTATCTTCAATATTATCTATCCGTTTGTAAAATTAAGAACATATTAGTTCACTGCTCAGAATAGGCCATCTGGCCAGCTAATTTTTATATTCCTAACATTAATATTAAGAAAAATTACTTTTTAAATTTTTGTAATTTTCCTACCATCCGCGTTCTGCCGCTCAATTCAAATCAAAAGCTTGGTATCGTAAAAGCGTCCATTCCGTACCTCGTGTCAATTTGGGGGACGTGAATTTTTTACTTTCCGCCATCCCCCCCAATTGCGTCTCCTTAGCCTTGCTACGCAATCTTTCCAGTCATATTTTTTTCCTTTTTGATCCTCCGTTCCCCTCCTGTCTAGCAAGTCAATTTTATGGAGGGTGATGACCCGCGGTCTAGGCGATCATGTACATCAGCAGCCTACGCATTATGTTTTTATCCTTAAATGTTATCTTTTGAGTATTTTACCGTTGTATCTCTGTCAATTTCACTACAATAGGTTTTATTAGTCGTGTTAAGTCCATTCTCACCGCTGTGAGAATACAGAGAAGGAATCTATTTCATTCATGAAACCAGGCAGAGAAGCGATCTATTACTTTAATTTAGATAGTATGAGTATTAACATGTTGGCAAGATGGCAGTTATAATTTAACTAAAGGGGGGGGGGGGGGGGGTGGGGGCGGGGGCACGTGTTGATGACTGCATAAAGATGATGCATGTGAGCGACAATAACACTGTTAGTAGCCATACATTTTTAGTTACCACGTGCTATAGGCCTAACGATGATAAGCTATTTATTATTTCAGAGCGCAGTGGGCTTATTATAACGTTTGCTAGCTTTGTTAGTTCAAGAGTAATTTTATTTTATTCTTTGATGTGAAGGTAATTTAGTTAAATTATATCACGAATATTGATTATAATTCTACTGTATATTTTTAGGGGGTTAGAACTGTTTATTATTTGGTATTGGATGAAAATTGGTTTATTATAAGAGGTGCTATTTTAGTAGTACAAGATTAATATAATTTTCTCCATTCATGCCAAGATAGTTTATTATAGTGGAACTCGAAGTAAGTTAACGAATAATTGCCTGCACGAAGCATTTAAATGCTATGGCAGTGGTTTGTTTCTGTAACAATGTGTTTCATATGATGAGTTCCCAATCTCATCAGTCGGCATATACGAAATGCTTCAGAGTGCAGGAACGACTATTGATATGGATCAATTGCGAGGTGGTAGTTTATGCTTATTAATGAGAGTATTTGTTGTACATATCGTTTAATATTATTTTATGCCCATATCATTATTATTTAATTATTTTTATGTGTCTGATAATTTATGAGAGCACGTGGATCCACTTGGGAACGAATTGTCTCTTCTCGCTCCTTATGGAGCATAGGGTCACCAATGTGGCTGGCCTCCGCATGAAGCATTCATATGCTCTTGCAGTAGTGGTTTCGGTAGCAATCTGTGTTACATGGTGACTTTGCCAGCCTCATGCACAACATCAGACTAGTCTCATTGGAAGACATGAATGAGAGTGGATGTGTGTGTAATAGTGGGATGTGTCAGGTAGCGTGGAAGAACGGACTGTTTGGCAGGTGAGAGCACGGTGTTTCTCGTTAATTATTTATTATGATTTTAACTAGTCAGTGCTTTGTTTGTGTTTCAGATTAGCAATTGAGCACTGGCTGGGTGTTTTGTTTGTTTGCTTATTTGTTTAATGTTTGCTTTATGTGCTTGTAGTCACTGATAGGGTTGTACAAATAAATACAGCCCCTGCCTTAGAATCAAGAGTTTTATTGTTGTTCGGGTCGGTGAGAGTGTGCAAGAAAGTGATCACATATCACAACAGCATCATCATTTCTTGCCCACCCTATCACAATTGGCGTTGTCGGGAGGATAGGCAGACAGTGACACTGTGCCAACAGTAAACGAGCAAATATTGTAGTAAACACTCAGCAGTGCAGTCTTGCAGCAAGATGGCCGCGAGGAGCACACGTGTGTTACGCACGGATCATTATTATTTTTCGTTTGTATAAACATTTTTCATATGTATGATCATTTTTTTGACTGAAGTGTGTATTATGTTTTCTATGGTCAAAGGGACATAATCCGAGTTATCGAAACTACAATTTTTTAGGAGTTTGCCTTCTCTTGTATAGAGACACGTTCGGTCTATAATTTCTTGAACGAAGCGTGACCACATCTCCTTATTTGGTAGTACCAGTCAACTATGGTAGATGTCTGAAACCTTTCTTAACGCTTCTTTTCATGACCATAAAAGGCGCGACTGTGTAAGACTTTTATCTCGAATGTTCTTAGAATCGTCTTATTGTGAACGGCAACTCAGAGATTGTCGTTCTGCGCATGTCAAAAGTTGGGAGTTCGTTCTGTGTGTTCCGCCCAGTTCGGGAGTTGAGAAATGGTTTAAGAAGCGAGCAGACGCAACTGCGTCTTGTGATTTTCTGAGGGAAATACATGGTCTTTGTGAGTTAGTTAGCTAACTAGACTATTTCCCAGTATTATTCACGCCTGCCTGGAGGCATATGTTCATGGTTGATTTTCCGAAATAAGGTAATTCCTCTTGTATCGAACTTTATGCTATCATCTAGAGGTTCGTCATTTTGTCGCCTATTTGCTCGCCTGTGTGATTCAAAATGGAGAGGTACTTTGACTAGGATTAAGTCACCGGTATCTTTATACCTGAACTAGTTAAATATATATGGGTCGCTCTAGACCAACAAGACTATTGTCTGTGTTCCAGGATTCGTTATATCAGAGATCACGTCCAAGTCAGATGGTTAGACTTAGGAACATTATAAAGGTCGAGCTGACCTGTAGCCCATGTATGCTATTCACGTGCAGACAGTGAACGGACTTATTGTATACAACTGATCTGCTAGCATCAGAATGGGAGCATTTATTATTGTTTATGAACATTGAAGATCTGTAGCTGACACTGTTGCAGAGGTTATAGAAATTATTATTATTTATACAGCTTCACGAACTAGAACTCTATGATTTATGAATTTCTGAATCTATTGAACTGTGATGTCTTATGACGCATATATACAACAGCTGTCATTGCTGACTACAGAAATTGTTTTCAATGTGCCATATCATCTTGCTGAACTCGTTAACTATGTTGATGTCATAAGTATCATGACTGTTTTGTGGCGTGCAATAAATGGAAGAAACTTATACAACGAAGTTACCCTTTCTATGACTCTACACGTCATGTTGCCTGTGTGATAACCCTGTGAACTGTTCCACTACCACATACACAGCAACATCCTAAATCAGAGAAGACACCTACATCTTACACTTTAATACCAGGTGTCGATAAGGGTGGCAAGTTACCACTTCAGCTCAAATCCACCCTTATCATTTTTGGTGGCCAGAGCTGGTTCTATCATCTGATATTTTGGCGCACCATATCATTTTTGGTGGCCATAGGTTGGTTCACTCTGATTCCAGCTATCAAGGGGGTCAGCAAACCCAGACATCATCATCATACTAGATACAACTACAGCATCAACTACCACCTTACAAGAAATTTTATTGAAAGTATCCGGATTTTCTGACAGTTGCTGATTTTGAAACTACCCGGCGCTGCTCGGCAATATTGAAGTTTATGTAAAATTAGAAGGACAAGTACCGAGCGAATGGATTTCCTGATCTGGTGAAAAGAAGGACAAGTGCCGTAACAACTGTTCCGGTCTCAGGGGTACTGTTGCGGGTTCAGAAGGTCAAGTGCCGGTTAAATCAATTTAGAAGATTCAGAAGGTCAAGTGCCGTAACAACTGTTGCAGTATTAGAAGCTCTTTTCCTTCGTCATGGCTGTTTATGGGAGCAGAAGTTAATCAACGTTGGATCATTATCCTCAGAATGCTGATTACATCCTGTTCTGCACCGTGCTGACGCTGGATTTATAGAAGTTAAGTGGCCTGTTTTGTTTTTGCTCTGTGCCCTTATGTTCTAACTGAGCCTTCTGTACTTTCACACTTTCTCCTATTGTTTTCATGATACATGTTTATATGTTATATGTTATTTGTTATTTGTATATTTATATGTTTATATTTCAGCGGGTTTTCTCGGTTGGGCGGTGTCTTTCAGTAGAAGATACCACGTCACAGAGGTTCTACTGTTAGCGTTTTCGTTAGGGACTGTGCGAATTTCCTACAGTGAAATTTGCTAGCGACAATCGTTGCTATATCTGTTTAGTTGTGACGAGTTGTGCTTTATTTTTGTTTCTTGTATATATATATTTTTTTTTCTTTTTTCTTTTCTCTCTTTCTTTGTGTTTTTTAGTTTCGATTTCGATTGTTTGTATTTGTAGGTCTCCCCTTTGCTATTATTCAGTTCTTTACGTATATTTTTGTGTATACACTGTAGCGTCATTTGTTAGTCATATCTTCGCATATTTCTTTTTAGTTTTGCTGTTTGTGTATTTGACTTATGCGAATGTTTTTCGTATTGTTTGACTCTTCTTTGTTGTTGTTTACATTGACTCTGATCTTTGTTGTTGTTTACATTGACTTTGATCTTTGTTATTGTTTACATTGTTGGTGACCTTTGTTATTGTTTACATTGTCTTGTTATTGTTTACATAGTTCTTGCATAGTTAGCTTTCACTATTGTTAATATATGCTCATGCACTATTGGTCTATAGTGCACTTATCATAACAAACTGGTGTTTTTTTGCTTATGCACTATTGTAGTGCAGTTATGATAAATAACTGATGGTTATGCACTGATTTGAGTAGTGCACTGTTAATTAAGAGGTGACTTGTGATATTATTATACATTTGATAATACAAGTTGGTGTCAACTCCTGTTTCCCACAGAGATTGGGTTCAACATAGAGATTATACAAGCACTTTATTAAGTCTTGTTGCTATTTAACATTGAAATAAGATAATTAATTATTTCAGGTTCTGTACTCACATTTTAGACATCATGTCTACATTTGAGTACTTTATTGAGCAGGGTAAAGCCCTTGGGAAGACAGGTGATAAATTAGAAGAATTTGCGACTGTTCAATATGCCAAGGCATTGAAGTCGGAAGAAAAGAAAATGAAAGAACAAACTGAACAAAAGAGAATAGAGGCTGAAATAGAACAAAAGAAACTGCAGATGCAGGTGGAGGAAAAAAGATTTCAAATGGAAATGGAAAAACAAAAAAGAGAAGCAGAATTTCAGGAGAAGAGGCTTCAGGCTGAAGCTGAAAATAAGAGACTTGAAAAAGAAGCTGAAAATAAGAGACTTGAAAAAGAAGCTGAAAATAAGAGACTTGAAAAAGAAGCTGAAAATAAGAGACTTGAAAAAGAAGCTGAAAATAAGAGACTTGAAAAAGAAGCTGAAAATAAGAGACTTGAAATAGGGGCTGAAGAAAAAAAGTTACAGGCCCAGGCTGAAGAAAGAAAGTTACAGGCTGAGGCTGAAGAAAGAAGGTTACAAAGAGAGGCTGATGAGAGAAAAGCAAAAATGGAACATGATGAAAAAGTCTTAGCTTTAGAGTTAGAGAAGTTAAAGTTATTGAACACTGGTAATGCTAATGATGCAAATAAGGTGTCAAATAAGACTAATGCTAAGGATTTCAAGCTTAATCTACCAGCATTTAATCCCTCAATCGATGATATAACATTTTATCTAGATAGATTTGAAAGTGCATGTAATGTGCATAATATAGATAAAACATTATATGTGTATCATCTGCCCAAGATACTTAGAGGTGATGCTTTGACTTTGTTGAGTATGGTAGATGTGCCTGACAAAAACAACTATGAGGTTGTCAGGGCGGCATTGTTAAAGAAGTACCAACTTAACGAGGACGGATATCGTCTTAAATTTAAAACCATGTTACCAGAAACTGGAGTTGAATTCTCTGAATTCATCTCAGGCATCCGTCTTACTTTTTTACGATGGGTTGAGTTGTCTAAGACAGAAAATACATTTGAAGCTCTTATGGATTTACTACTTAGAGATAAGGTTATGTCTTCTGTTAATGAAGCTTTTCTATCTTTTCTTCATGAGCGTAAGCCTAAAAACATGAAAGAAATGGAAGAATACTGTAGCCAGTATGTTACTGCGCATCCGCACATAACCATTAGTAACTCTAAGGTGAAAGAAGGTCTGCCAGTTGCTTCGGCAGCACCTTATGGCCCAAATTTTATGCGTAAATTTCAGGGTAGCCAGAAAAATTTCAATAAAAAGAGTAATCGTAATTATGCCCAGAACCATAGTGATCAATTCCAGGGTGATTCTTCTTCCCAGAACTGGAGACAACCTAATACTACACGTTATTCTACTCCGGTTAACTTTAGAAATTTTCACAAAGGTAATCGGTATAGAGGTAAATATTTTATGCAGAGACCTCAATACCAAGATAATAGAGGTTCTCAACAGTATAGAGATGGTAATAACAGTTATGGAAACTGGAACTCAAACCAGGATAAAAAATTACAGTAGGGACTTTAATGATAATTGCAGAGGCAATAATGGTCGCGGTAGATCGCAACATAAGAGAAAAAGATATCAACAGACAAACTCTGTTCAACAAGAATCTCAGGGAGCAGATAAACAGGTTAATAATGATAAAGACCATAATGCTATCGGATGCTCATCTTTTGATTTTGGTAGGGCAAATAAATGTATCCAATGCAGTACTTTATTTGATCCGAAAACCGTTAGTACTTTAAGCTGTGGTCATCCTTTGCCCGCTCTTCCTGCTAATGTTGCTCATGATGGGAGAGGTTCTCTTATATTACATAAGGGGCTAGTAAATAGTAATCCAGTCTCAGTGTTGTTTGATTCTGGATGTACTACTGTCGGCGTTAGGCAATCTCTTGTAGATCCATCCTGTGCTACAGGAAAAGTCATCAAATGTGTCACATTTGGTGGCACGTTAGAAAAGTATCCTACTGCTATAATACACATTGCTACTCCTTTCTTCACGGGAGAGGTCCACGCGTGTCTACTTCCAAACCCTATTGCGGACCTTATTATTGGTCGTATTCACGGAGTTAGGGAATGTACCCCACAGCAGATTGCTGTTTGGGAAGAGCAAAACATTGAAGCTACCAATGCGGTGGTCACAAGAGCACATGCTCTGGATCCACCTCAAACTTCATTAACTAATAATGATGAAGTAAATGACCAAGATAGTCACTTGACTATTACACGTGACTCATTTATCAAATTGCAAGAAGAAGATCCTTCTTTACAAAAATTCTTCATTCTAGCAAAAAAAGGTGATCCTAATCAGAACACTAATAGGAAATCTTGGATTTCTATGAAGAACGGCGTACTTGTACGTATGGTACAAGACTCGACTACGTCCACTCATTCACAAATTCTTGTGCCTAAGAGCATGAGATTGCAAATATTGCAACATGCTCATGACTCGCAATGTGCTGGACATATGGGTTTTTCCCGTACAAAGTCGAGGGTTCTTGCGGCTTTCTTTTGGCCATTTGTGAGCAAGGACATACGAATGTACTGTCGCTCTTGCAAAGTATGTCAGGAGGTCAAATCTAAAGGACCACGACATGCTGCGCCTATCCAGGCTGCTGACATTCCTATTCGCCCTTTTCAAAAAATGGCAATAGATATTATCGGTCCTTTTAGAATTAAGTCGGCTAGAGGACATCAATTTATCCTTACATGTGTCGATATGTGCACACGTTGGCCAGAGGCAATACCTCTCAAGAGCATCTCAACTGCTGATATCGCAGACGCTCTTTGGCTGATATTTTCTCGCTTGGGTTTTCCCGGAGAAATATTGTCAGACCATGGCACCCAACTTATATCAGACACTATGTCACAGGTAATGTCTATGCTACACATTAAAAGGTCTCTCAGCAGTATCTATCACCCAATGTCTAATGGGTTGGTCGAACGTTTAAATAGGACTCTGAAAACTTTATTTGGTAAAATAACTGAGGATCATCCTCAGGATTGGGACAGGGTCTTACCCGCGGCTCTCTTTGCGTATAGAGAGGTCCCCAATGAACATACGGGGTTTTCCCCTTTTGAACTTGTCTTTGGCGCGCAACAGCGCGGCCCTATGTCTTTACTTCACGATCTAATCACTGCCGATAATATTAGCGATGAGACTCAATCTTCTTATGAGTACGTCATTGCTCTTAGGCAAAAGATCATTGAGGCATGCAAACTAGCAACTTCGTCTTCAGAATTTGCTAAAGAAAAGGCAAGGCAGTTTGCAAATAAGAATAGATGTCTACGACAACTTTGTCCAGGTGACAAAGCTCTCGTTCTACTTCCTTCAAGGGAGAACAGACTTCTAATTGCATGGAAAGGTCCATATGCAATAGTCTCCAAAATTTCTGATGTCGACTATGTTGTCGATATTGATGGAAAGCATAAAACTTTCCACATAAATATGCTCACAGAATTTTATGAAAGACCTGACTATTTGCAGCCTATTTTCCAGGCTACGGACAATTCACAAGCAACTCATGGTCAGTACTCATCTCTGTCAGTTATACAGGATGAGGAAACTACTTTTTCTGATGTCAATCTTCCTCTTTCTATGGTCCCACTTTATTCTACGGAATCTTGGAAAAACGTGACCGTTTCTCCAAATCTTTCCGCTGAGGAACATCGACAAGTTTCTTCGATGTTGCAAACATTTCAGGATGTTCTTACAGACATCCCGGGACACACACATGTCATAGAACATGACATTGTGCTAACTGATCACAATCCTATCAGAGTCAGACCATATCCAATACCTATCCATTTCCAGTCTCAAGTCGAAAAAGAATTGGATGAAATGATACGTTTGGAAATCATTGAACCATCCACTTCAGCATACTCTTCGTCTATGGTTATTGTTCGAAAGAAGGATAATAACATTCGCATTTGCGTAGATTATCGCAAATTGAACCAAGTTACGAAGTTCGATGCTGAACCTATGCCTTCATTAGAAGAGCTACTCAATAAACTTTCTAATTCTAGATTCTTTACCAAACTAGATTTGTCTAAAGGTTATTGGCAAGTCCCGCTAACTGAACATGCCAAACCTTTTACAGCTTTTTCTACACCTAGGGGTTTATTCCAATGGAATTTCATGCCTTTTGGTCTTATGAACGCCCCTGCTACATTCGTACGCATGATGCGGCGAATTCTCGCATATCGTACAGATGTCATAGCATACCTAGATGATATCTGTCTATTCAGTGATTCTTGGGAAGATCATTATTTGGGTTTATACGAATTACTGTCTACTCTTCGCGAGTATAACTTGACTGCAAAACCCTCTAAAGCCTTTATAGGATTTAGCGAGATTTCTTTCCTAGGTCATCGGGTTGGTCATGGTCTTTTAAAGACAGAGGACCACAATGTTTCAAAAATACTTAACATTTCGGTCCCTAAGACGAAGAAACAAGTAAGGAGTCTATTAGGTTTGATTCAATTCTACGGACGATTCATTCCGAATCTGTCCTCCATTATGGCACCGCTTTCTACTTTATTGAAGAAAGGGTCGCCTAATCTGATCCGCTGGTCTAAAGAATGTCAATCCTCATTGGACCAGGTTAAAGCCCTATTTTCATCTCCACCTATTCTTAAGTTACCTACTATTGAGAAGACTTTTGTTCTTCGAAGTGACGCCTCGTCAACAGGGATTGGGGCAGCACTAATGCAGGAGTATTCTGATACTTTGCATCCGGTGATGTATATCTCTAGGAAATTAAACGCTGCAGAAAAGAATTACTCGGTTTTAGACCGTGAGTTATTGGCTATGGTATGGTCTATTCTGAAGTTACAAAGATTTCTTCTAGGCGCACATTTCATTGTGGAAACCGACCAGAAAGCGCTTACTGCTATTCAGAGCAAAAACTTGAAGAGCTCGAGGTCCACTCGTTATGCCATAGCTCTTCAACCATTTCATTTCTCGGTTCGAGCTATCCGTGGTTCGGATAATGTAATGGCAGACATTCTGTCCAGATGTCCACACGATTCCACATGATTCTTCTGTCATATATATATATTTCCTGATATACAGTCCAATGTTATAATGACATGTTAGTAGATTTTGTCTCACTTTTTTTTGAGGGAAATTTATAACATTGTACCATGTAATTATCTAAGAAGGCTTAGTTAGTGATATACGGGCCAAAAGATCACTCGGCCACATTTAAATAAATTATTTTCAGGATTGTATTAAGAAATTTACCAGTTGTCTTTAAGATTTGTGTTATTGATATTTTCGCAGCACATCATTGAAGTCTGCGAGTTTATGTCCATTGTGGAACTTTGAGGATATCAAGTCCTGTCCTACATTGGGAGCGGATGATGTCCACATCTTCTTCTATTGAATGTTTTATGTCACCGAAGATCAACACATGTATTACTTATTAATTACTGTTACTTTATATAATGTAATAATATAGTGCGGTATATTAGTAAATTACACCGCTATTTGCAACACATTGTATGATAACACATAATATATTTAATTTCATATATTGGTATGAGAATAATTTGATTGTCATTATGTTGTTGCCATCATTGTGGCGTGTGTTGGTGGCACCTTCCTGGAATATATCAGCGTATACTTAGATAAATTTTTTCTCTAAGGATCTGAGATATGATCTCAGTGTCGCTCCATGCGTTGAGCTAATTTGTTAGGTATATATCCACGCATCATACGTGCGTTAGGAGCCTAGATTTTTTCCGGCTCCAGGATTTTAAAAAAAAATGTTTCATTTTTTTTTTCCAGGGAGGGTGCGGTAATGTTACGCACGGATCATTATTATTTTTCGTTTGTATAAACATTTTTCATATGTATGATCATTTTTTTGACTGAAGTGTGTATTATGTTTTCTATGGTCAAAGGGACATAATCCGAGTTATCGAAACTACAATTTTTTAGGAGTTTGCCTTCTCTTGTATAGAGACACGTTCGGTCTATAATTTCTTGAACGAAGCGTGACCACATCTCCTTATTTGGTAGTACCAGTCAACTATGGTAGATGTCTGAAACCTTTCTTAACGCTTCTTTTCATGACCATAAAAGGCGCGACTGTGTAAGACTTTTATCTCGAATGTTCTTAGAATCGTCTTATTGTGAACGGCAACTCAGAGATTGTCGTTCTGCGCATGTCAAAAGTTGGGAGTTCGTTCTGTGTGTTCCGCCCAGTTCGGGAGTTGAGAAATGGTTTAAGAAGCGAGCAGACGCAACTGCGTCTTGTGATTTTCTGAGGGAAATACATGGTCTTTGTGAGTTAGTTAGCTAACTAGACTATTTCCCAGTATTATTCACGCCTGCCTGGAGGCATATGTTCATGGTTGATTTTCCGAAATAAGGTAATTCCTCTTGTATCGAACTTTATGCTATCATCTAGAGGTTCGTCATTTTGTCGCCTATTTGCTCGCCTGTGTGATTCAAAATGGAGAGGTACTTTGACTAGGATTAAGTCACCGGTATCTTTATACCTGAACTAGTTAAATATATATGGGTCGCTCTAGACCAACAAGACTATTGTCTGTGTTCCAGGATTCGTTATATCAGAGATCACGTCCAAGTCAGATGGTTAGACTTAGGAACATTATAAAGGTCGAGCTGACCTGTAGCCCATGTATGCTATTCACGTGCAGACAGTGAACGGACTTATTGTATACAACTGATCTGCTAGCATCAGAATGGGAGCATTTATTATTGTTTATGAACATTGAAGATCTGTAGCTGACACTGTTGCAGAAATTATTATTATTGTATACAGCTTCACGAACTAGAACTCTATGATTTATGAATTTCTGAATCTATTGAACTGTGATGTCTTATGACGCATATATACAACAGCTGTCATTGCTGACTACAGAAATTGTTTTCAATGTGCCATATCATCTTGCTGAACTCGTTAACTATGTTGATGTCATAAGTATCATGACTGTTTTGTGGCGTGCAATAAATGGAAGAAACTTATACAACGAAGTTACCCTTTCTATGACTCTACACGTCATGTTGCCTGTGTGATAACCCTGTGAACTGTTCCACTACCACATACACAGCAACATCCTAAATCAGAGAAGACACCTACATCTTACACTTTAATACCAGGTGTCGATAAGGGTGGCAAGTTACCACTTCAGCTCAAATCCACCCTTATCAACGTGCTACGAGCAGAGGGGAATACGAGGATGCAGATCCAACACAAGTGGTTGGTGATTCAGTGGTCCAAAGCGAGGAATCAGTAGCATTTCCACTGTCCCAGCCAGAACAGGTGCGGTACATAATTGTGCCCCACCCACAAGAGAGTAAGATGTTTTGGGGAACGTTCGGGGCCAAAAGCGGAGGACTATGCAAGGGAGGTTAGAGCTCTGTGGAGGTCCGGCTACATGAGTAAGGAGGACCAAGCCGATGTGATCCTCGATAATGTGACCCCAGTTGTCCGCAGGGAGCTGCGGATACAAGTAAGAGACAATGACCCGGAGGCAATGCTTCTGGCCATACTCAGGGTGTATGAAGAATCGAGGAGCACCCAAGAGCTAATGGCGCTATTTTATCCAGCTCACTAAGGGCCAAGGGAATCATTGCGCGAGTTTGCCCATAGACTGCATGAGATATTTGAGCAGGCAGCGGAGGCGCAGGAGAAAGCCAGTGGTGTCAAGTTTGACGAAACAGTGCTAAGGGACCAGTTTGTTGCCAGTCTGAGGGACGACTTGTCGTGAAGAATGATGGAGGACAGAGTCCGTCACGAGCCTGCAGTATCATTTGTGTCCATAAGAGATGATGCTCTGAGATGGACTGGGAGTGGTCAAACAACAAGAGCTGGGATAGCCACAGTCACAGCATCCGACGAAGAAATCGCACCCAGGTCCCAAGAAGGAAACACCGAAGTGGAGCAACTCAGAGCAGAGGTCGCACAGCTGAAGCTCCTGATGGCTGAAATGCAAGGCAGACAGAGAAGGCCAGCAAGGACCATCCGATGCTTTCGGTTCAAAAATTTAGGGCACGTCCAGAGGGAATGCCCACAACAGGCACTAAACTAGACCCCTCTGTGGCTGGGAGTCAGGCTGTGGAAGGGGAGCTTTGTGACTCAAATAGAAGGAGTGCAGGTACATGTGGCAGGCAATTACAGGTTGGCACGAGGAGGAATGTAAATGGAAGGAAAGGGCCTGTTTCTCCAAATGATACGGAGACTGAGATGTTGGTGCGGCAGGTGGGGGTCATTAACAGGAGGACCATCTATAGACACTACGGGAACAGCCGCAGGTACAGAAGTAGAAAGAAACCTCGTGTATGAAATGGCCCCCAGAGAATCAGGTGCTATAACTGCACTGATTTTGGGGATCATATAGCTGCCAGGTGCCCACGTGGTTCTCTACATAGAAGATGTTTCCAATGCAAGTCAGCACAACATTTAGTTGCGAGCTGTCCGCTCCGTAACTCTGCAGCTAAGATATCACCCAAAGTTGAGCGCAAGCAGAATGGCCGCCACTCAGAAGGAAGGTTAGAGAGTCGACCATCACAGGAAACGTCGACCAGCATCGGACCAAATCCCCCGGTGTTTAAAGAAAACAATGCAAAGGGAGAGCACCAAGAAGACAGGATCCAGATGGTAGGAGGTCGGCCTGAAGAGGTAGTGTTGATGGAAGGAAAAGAGATCAACTGCGTGTTTGACACCGGATCACAGGTGTCTACCATCACAGAGCAATGTTTCAGGGAGATGCTTGGAGGGCTCCCTTTGAATGAGAGTAGATGGGTACGCCTGACAGCAGCAAATTGTGCCAAGACGATGACTCAGGAATCAGACTCTATGAAAGTATGGGTGTCTGGAAGAAAGCCAACTCACATACCGGCTCGATCAATCATGGCCATAACAGTCAAGTGCAGAAGAGGCGGCCAGTCAGAAAGGACTTTTCTCTTTGAGCTTAACAGAGACTTAAAGCACAGGGGGCTGATTATAAGTCATACATTGACTGTTCTTAGAGGTGGGTCCTGTGATATTCAGGCCATACATTTGGGTGATGAGGACTTGTTTTCAGCTCCTGGGACACAAGTAGGAGTATTGACAGAAGCTGGGGTGGACTACAGCACATATTTCAGAGTTGTAGGGGCTCAAGAGGTGGAAATGTCAGCAAGTCCACCATACACGAATCCAGAGCAAGAGATGTGCCCAATTGACCTTACCGGATTTGAGGGCAGTGACGCTGAAGAGCAGGAATTAAGAGCGTTGTTGAGCCGCTATGCCGATCTTTTTGCCAGATGAGACAGATGTAGGATACACTGATAGAGTAACGCACACTATCCCATTAACAGATGAAACCCCAGTTAAGCAGCCGTACAGGAGAATCCACCCCTGCTTTCTACAGATATGTAGAGGATCACATACAAGGACTGCTTGACAAACAAATAAGCAAGGAGAGTTGCAGTCCTTGGGCTTCCCCAATAGTTTTGGTCCGGAAAAAGGATGACCGACTTAGACTCTGCGTAGACTTCAGGGCACTCAATAGCAAGACGAAGAGGGATGCCTACCCTCTGCCCCGAGTAGATAAGTACCTGGATGCGCTAGGAGGAGCAAAGATATTCTCATTGCTTGATCTGGCAAGTGGTTACTATCAAGTAGCAATGGACGAGAAAGACCAAGAGAAAATTGCTTTCACTACCCCTTTTGGACTTTATGAATACACCAGGATGCCTATGGGCTTAGCCAATTCTGCCAGCACCTTCCAGCGATTAATGCAGAGCAGTATGCACAATTTAGTGTTCCAGCTGATACTAGTGTACCTTGATGACATTTTAGTGTACTCCGCTGACATCACTAACCATTTGAGCCGACTGGAGAAAGCATTCTCTAAGTTACGCCAGCTAGGGCTGACGTTGAATGGAGAAAAGTGTAAGCTGTGTAGGACAACGATTGAGTTCTTGGGGCATACTATATCAGCAAATGGAATAAGAGCTTTAGAAGACAAGGTGAAGGCTGTTCAAGAGGCCACTGTACCGCGATCCCAAACTGGGTTACGGTCATTCTTGGGATTTGCCAATTACTACCGCAGATTTGTGCCGGGCTTTGCAAAGATAGCCAAACCGCTACATGATTTATTAGCTGCGCTCAATCAAGGCATGCAGACTAAAAGACGAAGTAAGTCACCCATAGGAGAATTGTGGACCGAAGAGTGTGTTGTAGTCTTTGAGACAATGAAAAAGGCGCTAACCTCCACACGGCTATTAGGGTTCCCTAACTTCTCGCTACCGTTTATCTTGGAGGTGGATGCATCATATGAAGGCTTAGGAGCAATCCTTTCACAAGTGCAAGATGGAACAAAGAAAGTCTTGGCGTATGCAAATCGCACACTTCGATCCTCTGAAAGAAACTCAAAAAGTAGTATGAGGCTCGAACTGCTGGGTCTTAAGTGGGCCATGACTGAGAAATTCAGAGGATACCTGCTAGGATCACACGTAGAGATATTTACAGACAACAGAGGTCTGGCCTTCTGGGAGAAAGCTAAACTGGCAGCCATAGAGCAGAGATGGATGGCCCAAATGGCTATGTTTAACTACACAATCCAATATCGGGCAGTGAGAGCCAATGGAAATGCAGATTATTTATCCCGCGTTCTTATTGAGACCACAGGCAAAGAACTGGAGGATGATGCAGATGTTGCAATAAGTGGCATAACAGCTGAGGTTGTCAGAGGGTTTACCCAGATACCGCATGAGATAGGGCTGATGGCAGCAACAAGCCAGAAAGATATCAGTGAAAGGGTACCTGCCGAATCATCTACAGCACCAGAAACCACTCAAGCATTTCCTACCTATTCGCATGAGAAACTGATAAATCTCGAGGGAGCTGATGATGTGGTAGCGATGGTTAGGAAGATTGGAAATGATGGCACCAAACCTACAGGAAGAGATGCTCGAAAAATCCCCTTGGCTTGCAAGGAAACTACTTAATCAGAGTAACCGGCTCGAAGTGACAGATGGGTTGTTATACCGGACAGTGAAGGGATCAGATGGATCCAGCATAAAACAACTGTAATACCTGAGTCCATGAAATCATGGATATTGGACTCTGCTGTCAGGGTAGGCCATCAGGGAAGAGAGCGCATGCTACAGTTGCTGAGAAGTAGGTGTTTCTGGGAAGGCATCACAGCTGATGTTGAAGTGTTTTGTCTCAGATGCAACCGATGTAACATTGCCAAAGCACCTCAGCTGAAGTTTCATGGGCTATCTGGAAACCTGATTCCCTCCAGGCAACTCGAGGGGGTAGCAATGGATTTCACACTGCTAGAGCGGGATTCTAAAGGGTTTGAGAATGTATCAGTGCTGACAGATGTGTTCAGCAAGTACACCATTGCCATACCAACAAGAGACCAAAAAGCAACTACGGCCACCAAAGCCCTCGTGGAGAAGTGGTTCCAGTATCTCGGAGCTCCTCAGAGGATACATTCTGATCAAGGCCGGAACTTCGAATCATCGATAGTCGCAGAGCTGTACAGGATATATGGAGTCGACAAGAGCCGAACTATTGCATACAATCCTGAAGGTAATGGGCAGTGCGAGCGTTTCAACAAGACCTTGCATGATTTGCTGAGACCCATGACAATCAACCAGAAGCGAAGGTGGGTTGAGCACCTAGCTGAGGTGATTATGGTTTACAACACCACCACCCCACCTCCCCCCCCCCCACGCTTAAACAGGGTACTCAACATACTACCTCCTCATCGGCAGAGAACCAAGGCTTCCTCTTGACTTCATGATAGGCACGCGCCCAGGTGAGGAGTCGGAGACAACTGATGAGTGGCTGCAAGGTCACATAGAGAGATTACGAATAGCACGACAAGAAGCTGCAGAGAGAATGCAGAAAATGGCGGCTGATACGAGGGAGAGAAATAATCAGCTTACAAGACCCGCATCATTACGTGTTGGCGAAAGTGTGCGGAAAAGAATGCTCTACACTGACAGGGCCAAGATACAAGACGTTTGGACAAACGAAGAATTTATTGTAGCAGCAGTTCCAGACTCTAGTGGTGGTCCTTATGTGATAAGACCAGCAGACAACGAAAATCTGAAAATGAGGGTGGCGGCGCATGAGCTACGGAGAAGTGAAGAGAGAGATGCAGAGCATGTGCAAGGAGATCCATCATTCGGTCTTCCTACAGCAACTGCCCGCCCGACAATGTTTGACGAGGAACATGACGACCTTCAGTGTTATGTAGAACTAATCCTGACATATGGGAGCGAGTCATGGACAATTAGTAAAGAAGTCGGGAAGGCACTAGAGGCCACAGAAATATTTTTTACAGAAGAAAGTTGAAAACACCATGGACAGACCAAAAGAGTAATGATGATGTCCTGAAAGAGGCCAATGCACAAATAAAACTTATTTCACAAGTTAGAAAGAAGTAGTCCACTTTCTTGGGCATGTTATGAGAAGATAAAAGCTGGAATATGTGGTAACAACAGGTAAGATTGAAGGAAAAAGAGATAGGAGAAGATAAAGAGAGCAAATAATGGACAGTTTGACATCGTGGCATGGAAAGAAGTCAACAGCTGAATTGATAGATTGTACTGGAGGCAGGAAGTTATGGAGAGACATGATATCCTACACAACTGACAATGGTAGTTGAGGAAGAAGAATAGGACTGCATGGACATTTGGGTAAAGTTTCTTTCGTTTTTATATTCGATTTGATGTCATTTGATTTCCATATATTTCCCAGACGCATGAAAACTTATTTTGTGTGTTTTGTTGTTGTTGACATTTTTGTTCATCCCTCATGCTGTGTCTATGTATCTACCAAGATACATGTATGAATCCTTATTTACCATGGATGTTTCTCCCAGTGCAATCTTATTACCTTTGTGACGTACGTACAATGGAAATCTAATCTACAGCATCCGACAGCCTTTGCTTTTCCGTGAGCGTCATAAGATTCGCAAACAAAGTCAAGCATTTCTCTGCCTTTCTGACTCACCTTTTAATCCACGCCTCTTTTTTACTTGCCCATATCAAACGAGCTTGGTTATCAACTTCCGCAACCTGTCAAGGAGCAGGGGGCGAACCACGTTAGTTTACGCAAGTTTCTCACGCGAGCTGAGCTGTCACTATTACGATGACGAGCATATTGCACGTAGAAAACACATGGGTAGGTAACGGCCTTTGAAGTTTCTCTATAAGGGGAGCAAATCCTTTGATCTCGAGAACCAGGGAAATTCTCGGACGGGAACTCGCTATACGGGCTAAGCTTTGTTGTCGTTTAAGCAGCTACCGGCAGAAGCGAAAGTTAAACCCTTGATCAGGGAAACGAAGTTTCAGATTTCTCTGCTCGGAAACGGAGTGTGAAAAGTCACATCGGCTAGAGATAATTATAACATAATGGTATATAAACTGTGTTTCCTCAAAATCATTTATCAGTGTCGCTCAGAAATTTTTCGGAGAGAGTCTAAGCCCGTTATCTAGAACCATTGGGAATAAGATGTGTTAATAACATCGTGGTGTTTCTTTCTGGATTTCTGGTAAAATATAAATTTGTGCTTAAGCGTTAATGTGTTAAGCTTACCATTATAATTCACTGTGATTTTTAGCGTTAAGACTAGCGAAATTAAATAACGCGTAGCTATTTTATTCCAGATATTTCAGTTGTAAAGTAATTTAACCACCTGCTCTATACCACAAGAAGATACGGTTTAGTTGACTAATAAGTACAATAGGCGACTGATAATTTATAATTGACGGAATACAATTCACTTTTATGTCATTGTGTGTAACGTAGTAAGTGACTGTGTTTGATTATCTCATGCGACTAAATAAACAGACGCTGACAATATAATAGTTATTAATGACAGGCGATATTTGTTAAAGTGAGCGTAGAGATAAATTAAATAAATACTGACATCGTAGGCTGATTGTTAGCGCACGCTGAAGGAGCGGGGGAGAGCCCATAACCTCACTTGACCTAGAGACGTCGCGCTAGCAAAACCTGACCGGATAGGAATAGGCGATAGTCAACGTGGTCCTTTTAACTTTAATCAGGAATGACATAGAGGATAAGAGAGCGTCCCGTCCCCTTCTACATATATATATATATATATATATATATATATATATATATATATATATATATATTATAATATATATATATATATATATATTATATATATATATATATATATATATATATGGACCCCTGAAGGAAAACGAAAGAGAGGCCGACCAAAAACAACCTGGCGGAGGACTGTGGAGGCTGAGATGCAGGGAATGAACCAGAGTTGGGGCACTGTACGAAGGATGGCCACCGACCGAGCAAAGTGGAATCAATTTGTTGTTGCCCTACAAGACGCCACTAGGCGTGATGGCCACTGACTGCTTTGACGGTCGGCGGCTAAGGATCAAAGAAGAAGAAGAATATATATATATATATATATATATATATATATATATATATATATATATATATATATAGATATATTTATATATGTTTGTGTGTGATGGGGCCGTAAAGACACCCCAGAGGCCTCCTTCATGTTCATGGCATATTTATCGTCCATATATTTTCGCAGCCCATGTGACTGTCAGCCCACGTGACGGCGCGAGCAAGCATTGCTGGGATGTGAAAAGTCTGACGAAGAAGAAGATTGATTACTAGGCCATAATAAAGCCTACAAATTAGTTGTGTATATTTGTGTTTTTGCTCTGGAAATGGTTGTGTATATTTGTGTGTTTTCATGCCTTCTAGAGCAATAATCGCGAGTGTTATTTAAGTGGCCAAATTAATACGCGCAGCGCACTAAAGTCGAGTGATTAGCCTAGGGTCTATATATGAAATGCCTAGCCGGCGAACGGGCCTATTTCGCAAGAGCTGCCCAGAGAAAGCGAAGATACGAGGCGCCCTGTGCGGGTAGCAGATGGACAAAGAAACCAGAGCACGCGAGCTATAATTGTTAGCGTATTTTGTAAAAATTAGCATTAGTGTTCTGTAATTCTGAAATTATATTCAGCATGAGTCTGTTCCAATGTTTAATGAAATAGATAAATAGATAGATATTTCTAAAGGAGATTTCTTCCAGGACATTATGATTTAGTCTTGAAATGATAGATGAGTGAAAATAATGTGTGGATAGGTTTTATTGGGCACGCTAAGCCCAAATCACAGCTGTAGGAGTTTTAGTAGCAATTATTTATTCATCATGCCGGGCAAGAAAGGCAAAATATTTCAGACATGAAACCAGGCAGAGAAGCGATCTATTACTGTGATTTAGATAATATTAACTAGTTGGGAAGATGGCAACCGGGGGGCCACGTGTTGATGACTGTGAATAAAGAAGGCGCCATGGGGTCTGCGGTAACACTCTTAGCTTGTTATAAGCCTGTATGTTACGCTATGTTATATTGTGTGAATTGACACGTGGGTGAAAGCAGTTTAAGGTAATTTTCCGCAGTAAGGGAAAGAGATAGTTTTCGTGTTAAGATCTCCTTTAGGTGATGAATTTAATTCCGGTTTTGTTAAAGTCAAGAATAATTATATTTTATTCTTTGATGCGATAGTAATTTAGTGGTATTTCACGATTATTGATTATTCTACTGTATATCTTTAGTGGGTTACTTTGAGTGAGGTGAGAATATGTACTTAGATTTCTGGAGAGCGTGAGGCCACTCCTTGGTGCGTAAGGCACGTTGAGACAGGTGTTTCTCTGTTTGCCCCCGGCGAAGCATGGAAACACCAATGCAGCTGGTGTCCATTACAGGCCCACAAGAAGCATTTTTATGCTATTGCAGTGGTTGTTTCGGTAACGGTAACGATGTGCTTCATGTGATGAGTTCCCAATCTCATCAGGGGTCATATACGACACGCTTGTTGCCAGGCGCACCAGTCGTCACTTACGACATGTTCAGAATGCAGTAATGAATATTGAGATGGATCAGTTGCGAGGTAGTGGTTTATGCCCATTAAGGAGAGTATTGGTTGTACATATTGTTTAATTCTATTTGATACATATTTTATTATTATTTAATTATGGTTATGTGTAGAATGGTTTGTGAGAGCACGTAGGCTCACTTGGAGATATATATTTCTCTTCTCCACTCCTGAGGGAGCATGGGGCCACCAGTGGGGTTTGCCTCCGTATGAAGCATTCAGATGCTCGTGCAGTAGTAGTTTCGGTAGCAATCTGTGTTACATGGTGAGATTGCCAGCCTCATGCACAACACCATACTAGTCTCATTGGACGACATGCATGAGTGTGTGTGTGTGATAGCTGAGTGTGTGCTCTTGCAGTAGTGGTTTCGGTAGCAATCTATGTTACACGGTGAGATTGCCTGCCTCATGCACAACACCATACTAGTCTCATCTCGCCCACCCTATCACACACACACACACACACACACACATATATATATATATATATATATATATATATATATATATATATATATATATATATATATATATATATATATATATATATATATATATATATATATATATATATATATATATATATATATATATATATTAGTATTAATTTTGTCATAATGTCCATATATCCTTAGGCAACCTGATCAACAGCGACCAGCGGCTTTATGTGTCTATATCTTACGTCTTGTTTCCATTGTTACTAATTAGATTAAAGTTGTCTTCTGTTGGCTGACGCGTCTCCAAGTTTCAGTTGGGAACAGGACGGGCCACGGAGACTATTGAACATTTTAATAGTAAATTTTAACTAGACTTACAAAATACCCAGATATATATATTTTCTTGCATTTTTATCAGCCCATTGTGGTGAAATAACAATAACTGTTCTCCCGGCTTGTGATAGTCGTGTTTCCAGAGAGGATATTTATCAAGGAGATTTACGCTATTTCAGAATTGGCACTCACCAGAGTCAGCCGATAGGATTTACAAATCATTCACGTACCAACATCAGTAACAATTTTTAGCAACTAGCTGTGTCCAACTACCAGAAGTATTTGTTTTTCCATTCTCTGCTGTGAATACTCGATCTCGATTTTTCTACCATTAACTAGTCGAAGTGACATTATCGACCCAGGATTAACTCACCAAACTTGGCATCCACCTTATAACGTTATTGTCAAGGTTGGACTGGGGCCACATTTGGCACTATACCCTGACATTTTCAGTATCGATAACTATTTTCAGGATAACTGTACATTCCAGGAAATATCACCAGATTAGGTAAGGAGAGAGAGAGAGAACGTGGCCACGCATGCATGAGAGAGAGCTTGAATATTTTCTCTGTTAAGGTAGCTTGTACCAAACTAGTTATTTTGCTTTAACTATTGTTTACTTTACGGAGTAGCACGTATTATGAACTTTGTTTCTCTACTGTCTAATACTGTAACCTATTGCTAACCTTTTGACCTTTGGGGTTATTAACTTTGTTGAGTTCTTATCTTCTCAACGAGGGGAGGGCATAAGTATTCTATTATTTTTCTATCCATGTAATTCTGATGTATTTGATCTTTCTCTTTTAGATATTGGATGTTGTAAAGTTTAGTGATAATAAACAACAAAAGAACTACTTTGTGTGTGTTGGTCAGACCCAAACCCATTTAACCATAGCTTTTCACGTTTGTGTGTCTTGATGTCACATAGCTGTGTGTGTGTGTGCATGTGTTTAGTAAACTTATATTTCCCAATATAAGGGGGTGCAAGATTGTCTGATACTAAAGTACAGTCGTATAGATAGGCTGGACTAGAGAGACTACTCAATCCAGAGACAGATCTTCTCCTTATCTATTCACTCGTGAAAATCTATTTCTTACACATTTACTTCTCACGTATTATCACCATCTCCTATACTCAGGCGGGATCCTACATCACTTTAAAACCTATCTAAGCACGACAACCTTTACCGCATTAACTCTGGTAATTATGAAAATTAGTTTAATACTACATTAATGACAATAGTTTAATTTAAATAATTTAATGTAAAATATAATTAAATAAAAATAATTTAAAAGGAGAATTAATTTAATAATTAATTAAATATTTATGAGCTGCCTCACTTCAGTTCTTACCTGAAAGAGATCTCTTAACTCGTGCTTCATGAAGAATTCTGTATTTAATGTTTTATTCTTTCACTTATTCATTCAACACCCTTCAGCTCACAAAGAGGCATTCTTCTTCTTTGATCCTTAGCCGCCGACCGTCGAAGCAGTCAGTGGCCATCACGCCTGGTGGCGTCTTGTAGGGCAACAACAAATTGATTCCACTTTGCTCGGTCGGTGGCCATCCTTCGTACAGTTCCCCAACTCTGGTTCATTCTTTGCATCTCAGCCTCCACAGTCCTCTGCCAAGTTGTTTTTGGTTTTCCTCTCTTTCGTTTTCCTTCAGGGGTCCATAGCATAGCTGTTCTTGTGATGGCATCGGGATCTCTTCTGAGGACATGGCCAACCCAGCTCCAGCGTCTGCCAGCTATGATGGTGTGCATGTCCTCTTGCTTGCTCCGAGTAAGCAGATCTTGGTTGGTGATGGTATTCAGCCAAAGAAAAATTTACTTAAGAAAAATTCTTCGAATCTTTTGGCCGAATATCAAGAGGCATAGGCCTTCAATAAACTCAAGGTCAAATCTTCCTGTCACGTGTCATTAGCTCAAGGATGTCCACGTCTTCTTCAATCCCTTCTCGACTTCTCTTCTTCTTGAGCTCCTTGGTGTCCCTCTACCTCTCTTACCCTGGGGAGTCCAGAACAAGGACTGCTGGGTAATGCTATCAACATGTTTCCTCAATGCGTGTTATCCACCTCCAGCGACTTCTTGTCATTTCTTGTTCAACTGGCGCTTGTGTAGTTCTTGTCATGTGTTCCACTTTGGGGATTTGGGCACACCGCTTCACTCCTTCTATTCTGTCACGGGATTTACTCCCATTGCTCTGCAGTGATGATCCAACAGTGGCCAAAATTCAGAGTATCTACTGAGGGTCTTCAAAGGTGTCCATCTTTCGCTCAAGATTACTCTTGGTAGAGATGTGAATTGAAGAATGGTACTTCAGTTCTAGTGAACCTTATAGGAATTTACAGAAATCAAGTACAACGGCTGATAGGATCCAGGCCGTGTAAACCTTTCATCTTTCCTGGCATCTATAAGTTAGGATTTTGCTCATTTTGATGAGCCCCCAACTGATTTAACTCAGTAAAATATTACTTAAATAGTGTGACCGTGAGGTAATCACGGCTCCAATTAATAGTAAATGCATATGTGACTGCTTCTTTCTATCTAGCAAGTTAGTTACTAGCCGTCCGCTAGAGATGTTTATTCTTGTAGAGTTACGCCATGTTCGTTCGTTTCTCGATAGTTGTTATACGGTGCTATAATAGTGTACTCACTAACAGAGTTGTAACCTTGAATTCAACTCGACAAATCTGCATAACTCAGCCGAGTCACATAACATAGTTTATTTACAGAATACATAATAAACAAAATGCAGCTGGAATCAAATCAGTTTCTTTCATTTTGAAGGTAGTTTTCTGCATGTATCCGTATTTTCCTTATCTCTCTCCGTAATCGTGTGAGATACAATAAAATCCCGTGTGGTTCACGACCTAGGTTACTTTGACCTTCGCTTTCATAACTTTCAGTAAAAATAGTTGAGCCTTTTTATTTTCAGTACGTAAATGTGATATTATGTTCAGCTTCTGAACCTTCAAGTGATTTATAGCCGTTTGTCACCGTCGATGGTTTCGATTGGTGCTACTAAAAATATATGAACTTATTTCATTGGCACGGATAATGCTGGGGTAATAGGCCTCACTGTCACAATAGCTCTGTTATAAGTATGTCTCAGTCATTTTAAATACGTATAACATACGGGTGCCAGTTCACTCAAAATGATTAAATCAGCTATAAATTTGTATATTTACATATAACAAAATTTAATAGTCAATTATCGTTAATAATTGTAAAATAAATGAGGGTGGAGTGAACTTAGATAGTCGTTAAAATTCCTCATAAGTGATGGTCTGATTTGAAAAGTTCTTTCTGATTTGAAAATAGAGAGTTCACTTGGCAGCTTTTAACGGGGACTTAGCTGCTAGTAAAATGTAGGTTGGTTTCTGCTCCAGCCGATGCTTGTTCTTTGCAGGTTATGGACTGGTTCACTCTCGTCACTGGTCAAGTGTGGTGGTCGCAACACGTTCCTCGTAGTTTTGTGGAGTAATTGTGAAGATAGTCCAGCCTCTGTTAAGACACATCTGCTGTAGGTGTCTAGCTTTGACTACAGGCCACAAATACCACTCACTTGATCCACATATAGCATCACCAGTTGGTACAACCGACTAGTATCATGAAACAAATACCCTCTTGAGAATTGGGTTTCCTGATTCAAAATCAGATGTTCCCCACCTCCCCCCTCCCCCTGTTCATGTCACCATCCCATCTGCCTCAGAACATTAATCTCTCTGAGCATTAATATTAATCCCAGTGAGCGGAAAACATCCATTGTATTTATACTAAATATGTTTACATTTACATTTGCACTGGTTGAAAAGGTTAATATTATAAGTATGTTCATCAGTTCTATAATCATCCACTCCCTGCTCCATCTGGAACTTGGGACTACCTCTGATTTTGTTTCTCAATGAGAAACCCGCATAAAGCAGCCACCATCTCTTGCAGTAGTGGTTCATGAAATCATCTTTCTATATGCTGAAGTTGCCAGCCTCGTATGACTTGGACATCCACAAGCAATTTTCACATGTTAATAAATGAAAAATATAGAATTATAAAATGTACAACTTACCCCAAATTTCTTTGAGAATACAGACTGACTTCTGGCTCAGAGAAATAGCTACGGCAACTTGATTGAGATGCCTCTTACACCTGGTCTGGGGTGTTACTTTACATAGACCCCTACTATGACTTAGTGTTCAGGTTCCTAGGATTCTGGGCTTTCCGTATTAACGAAGGTAGAGTTTTCCTGGGATGTAAGTCCACAAGATGTTCAAAAAGTTGTCCAGTCCTTTAAAGTGGAATCCTGATCCTATTCCTTGCTCTGGTTTGTCTGGCTGTCTTCTTGATGAGATGAATTTCACAGTGCGGTAAACTCACAAAGCGCTAAATTATAAGCCAACATTCGGCCCACATCCAGATTACTACTATATGACAAGGCTCGAATCAGAAAATTTGTATTTTTACATTTCAAATGCCAAGCAGGGAGCCGCGCTAGCGTAGTGGTTACAACACCGCTCTGGCGACCGGGTGATTCAGGATCAAACCCGGGCGACGGCATTTGAGGATTTTTCGTCGACCGGGAATTGGACTGGATTAACTCGAGACCTGGCGACGACATTTGAAGGAGTGTCGTCGACCAGGGATTGGCGGCTCCTGAGCCGACCCAGCTGCAATGGGTACCTCCGAAATCGGAGAGTATTTGCCTGAAGGGCGAGGGACACCTGTCTCTGTACAAGTAAAAAGGGATACTCACGTAAAATCAATGTCAGGTTAGACATAGTAATAACCTGAGATTTCGCCTCGAGTATTAGCGGGCGTACGCAAAAAAAAAAAAAAAAAAAAAAAAAAAAAAAAAAAAAAAAAAGCCAAGCCAATAGCATGCAAGATGCATATATTTTACGTTCTCTCATCAAAAATTCCTGCGTAACAAAACGCAAAAATAAACGTGTTGTTTACAGTCACCATTTATTGTATTCCCACTTCCGTCTGTTATTGATCATGTTTACACTCATGACTACATAATCTCTCACAGATAATCTCTTTCAAGATGGATAATTATTCTTCCGACAATACTTGTCCCGGTCTTAGCCAACAATCAACAGACTGGTCAGACAGAGATATTCCCAGCGATAAGATAATCGACTGTGGTTATCCCTAGGTTGTTTGCTTATTAATCCGGCCGCTCCCCTGCACTGTCTGGTCTGGTAGGAAAATGTGTTACACATTAGTAAACCACACTTCTCTCTACCGATCCCAGATGTCAATATGGGTTCAAAATAAAGGGATTGATTACCCTAATCAGCAAAAGATGGTTGCTGAAGTCCCGACACAACACGAATTAACGGAAGGGAGTGTAACCAATGAATCAAAAATACTCAATACTGCCAGAGGTGGGGAAAACTAACGTGAAGAGCACAGAATGAATTATAGGTAGTTGTGACGTTCGAGGTTATTCTGTCACATTTTCTGCGCATGTACTTATTTTTGAACTGTAGCTTTTTTATTTTTCGTGTTCGTTAGTATGTTAATATTAACACGAGGCACTCTATTCAAAGTGAGTTTCTGATAGAACATCCAAAGTCCACAACCTGGAGATTCTCCGTGAAGAAGACATAGCGATTCAGCAGTCCAGACACGCCTTAATACT
Source organism: Oreohelix idahoensis (assembly GCA_024509875.1). Taxonomy (NCBI): domain Eukaryota; kingdom Metazoa; phylum Mollusca; class Gastropoda; order Stylommatophora; family Oreohelicidae; genus Oreohelix; species Oreohelix idahoensis. The sequence continues at coordinate 7,688 of JAMPIV010006382.1, read as the reverse complement.
GCTTTATACTATCTCCGCTTCAGTTTGTCATTTAGAAAAACACATTCAAAGTTTTTGGGGTACAAGATGAAATGAAGAAGTTATCACATTAAAATGACATATTTTGCATGATTATCTAAACTTTTAACTGTAAGATATTGTGTAGGGTGATAGGCGAAACCACATGACATACATTTATGACCTCGGGTAATTTTTTTTTCTTCAAAAATATAGATGGAATAAAGCAGCCCAAAGTAGACGTAATGTTCTTTACAATAAATTAATTTGAATCATGGGATATGGTCCATTAATTTAGAATTTCATCATCATTATCGTCATCATAATAATCAATTTCCTTTGCGCTCATTATAGGGAATGGATCCACCCCCGCAACTGGTTCCCTAACATGAAGTCTGCACGAAGCAGTCACGTGTTCTTGCAGAAGTGGTTTATGTGGCAATTCGTTTGACATAATGAGGTCACCAGTCTCATGCCCAACCTTATAGTACTCGACTCTTACGACATGAATGCAAGACCTAGGAACTTACAAATCAACTTGAATAATATTATTTTAGACAAAAGGTACTTTATGAAATTTACTCAGACAATATGGTTGGAACACTTTGATTACGAATAACACTGAATAATTGTTGGTCTTTATGTCTTATGCTGGGAATTTTGTATTCACATTTCTGGATGTTATCTATTTACATCACATCTTTCTTCACTGTGTCTGAAGACATTGTAAAAGATATCTCCTCTGTGCGCAAGGACTTTGTTGTCACATCGTGAACAGATGATACTTTCGGCAGCGTTCAGTATGATTTGTTCTGCTGCAGTTAATCTTGTCTGAGTTGAACCTGCAAAATTCTATTAAAGAGTCTTATTTTCTAGACCACTGGTGCTAATTTTCCAACTTCATATATTGTTCTCACATTGCTTGTTCCTATCTGAATTTTGACTTCATCGTTAGCCCATTAATTAGCAGCTTTTCTTCCCAGTTGACCGTGTAGTTGCAGGAAGTCTCCAAGTGTAGAAATAAAGAATTGGACTACAGCTTCCACAGGAATATCGTAAGAAACGACTAACATGAGGTTATCATATGACCAGAAATCTAATTATGGATAACAGATTGCTATAGGATGCGCTGCGGCAAGAGCATATGAATGTTCGCTTCCTGGGCCCAGACTTAGGGCTGTCTCTATGCTCCACAAGGAGCTAACAGGAAAAAGATGATTTACAGTATTTGATTTTCATTTTGTCATGTTTTAAAACTCTTGTCAGGATCTTCCGGACTCAGGCGTGGCATTCGTTACGGTCGTTGTAGTTTCTGTAACAAATTTTTTCTGGTCTAGAGTTGTCTGTTCTAAACAAACCCCATAGCTTGAAGAACCAGTTGGGCTATTTTAGTCTGCCCTCTCTACAACCGGTTCGGTTTGATTGGACCTCTCATGGATAAGACTCGTCGACATAGCTCATGGGATTAAGAAGGCAAGCGAGCAACTCTATACCACCTCATTGCAGAACAAACCATCGCTCTTCTTTTTACTTTTATATATTTTAATTATTTTTAAAATTATATTTTAAAATCGGCACAACAACAATGGCCGAAAGACATGCATGAAGGTACAATACAATATCAACAAAGACCACAACAATAATTGAATAGACAGATCATAGATGCTATTTCAAAACGTGCATCATTTATTTTATCTTTACATTCTCTTATCCGGTAAATTGTTATTAACACATTTTTAGCCACCCCATTTACCATTCAGCGCGCAAATAAAGCAATCAAATATTAAAGAGAACGATCACATTTGAAAGAAGTATTTTAGCAGGGTTTAACATCCAAATGTCAGGATGAAATTTCAACCGCAGAGTATGCATATTCAAGTAGAGTCATAGATTACCGCTTAGAGAGGAATATAAATTAAAACTCAGAGACGTGGAGAAATTGTTCCACAATGAATAGATAAAGTTGTAAGGTGATATAGATAGACATTTACAAGCTTTAAAATGTTTACACACTTTACTGAAAGACCATTGAAATTGCTTGACACTAAGTCATTATGCTACAAATGCAGTATTTCTTTTAAAATGACTATTCGTACTTAATCTGTAACCCAGCTTTCTGTGACTGTTGTACGCAAGGTGCTGTCTCTCAGATGCCGCTACAACCCCATTTATTTGCGATCATATCTGAAATAGCGTGTGGCTGCTGCATCCACTGAATGACCTGCCGGGGACTGACCAGCCACACATCCTTATGGGTGGACAGTGTGTTCTGAATCCATTTGACTAAAGCTTCAAAAGATCCAGGCGAGCGAAGGAACATGGAGGCGTGAGTAAACATATGCATTGGAACTTTGTTCTTGTAGAAATGGTCGCGAAAGTTTCGTCTGTCAAAAGGAATAAAATTAACAGAGTTCTAGAACATTTTATAACATAAACAGGGTGTGAGGTGCGCTTTATTTGAACATTAGAAAACATAGATGTTTAAAGAGTTCGTGTAATGTAACTGGACTTAAAAAAAAAATTATTAAAAGGAAAGTTAGTTTACTTACTTCAGTAGCCTATCTTCAATCTGTGTTCAATTTATTAGTCGTCTCATTTTAATTTATTTTGTTTTTTGTGTGTTTAATTTAACTTATTTTCCGGTTTTTTCCTCTTTTGTTTGGGTTCGTTCATCCATGACGAAAGCATTGTGGCACTAACATATGCAAATCTATTTGTCTTTTGTCCCAGCACTAACATAAGCCAATCTATGTGTCTTTTATCCTAGCACTGACATAGCGCAAATATATTTTCTTTTGTCCTAGCCATAACATAGTCAAATCTATTTGTCTTTTGTCCTAGCACTGACATAGGCAAATCTCTTTGTCTTTTGTCCCAGCACTAAAATAGGCAAACCTCTTTATCTTTTGTCCCAGCACTAAAATAAGCAAACGTTGTTTTCTTTTATCCTTCCACCAACATAGGCAAATTTATTTGTCATTTGTTCCATCATTAACAAAGGCAAACTTCTTTGTCTTTTGTCCCAGCAATGCGTCTCACCAATGTTCGTTTACCCTTTCTTTTAAATACAATTTTGTCTTGTTTTGGTGAGGCGCGCCCCGATCAACCTAGATAAAGGCCATATTAGGACCTATGTCCGAAAATAGAAGACCTTGCGGTCTGGAAATTATTGTTCTAATTCCACGACCTTTCCGTGTTGGTATTATCATGTTGTACTACGGTGTGTTGCATTCTGGGTATGTCCATTTTTATTCCCGTTTCTTGAGATAGAGGGGAATTTGCCTTTTTAAAGTAGCCAACTTATTATTATCTATCGATGTTTAAGGTCAGAGTGTTATACAGTTGTTGATTCTGTATACTCCCTTGGGAGCTTTGTTATTTTGTGGAGAGAAAGGATTGTTTGAGCTGAACGGAGCAGATGAATGTGGACTTTCAGACTGGCAGTAGGTTGCTGGTTGTTCTTGTTGTGGTGGTATTTCCTGGCGTTTTGAACTATTAGATATGTCAAGGCTGTTCTGGCTGCGGGATATATTAAGATGATATTTTTTTGGGTGGTGAAGGTAGTGGTTAACAATTAATAAATTTGTGCTTTTGATATTATAGTAGGGAATGGTTTGTTACATAATACGTTGGTGGATCTAGGAATTGTCCAAGGGAATAGGCGATACATCAAAATAATAAGCCCTCACCCCCGTTCCTAATTTACACTTATTTTTAATCAATTAAAAAAACAAATAACGAATTTTGAAAAAAATGGGACAGCTTGATATTTATTATACAGTAACTAAAAAATATTAATTTTTATAGAAAAAATGGTAATTTCCTATCTTTCGTACCTTTTTTGCTCCGTACCGAATATGAGTATTTTAGAGTTATCTTCCCTTGAAAATTTCGTGTTCCGGGCATTTCGCGGGTATCGAAGTGGGTTTCCAATTGATAAGTATCGCGCTTCACGACTATTATATATTCTTTCACTTTTATTCATTCTTCCATCGCTACATCACGTTTTTTGCTTTTCATCAGGTGTTTTAGCTTCAGAAAGTTTGTAGTGTTTTTCCTGTGATATATATGCATCTGCCATCCACATTGCGTAAGTAATTAGGTATCATAGCACAGCGTATTTTCATTTATTTATTTTATCACTCTTAGCTACAGTTTTTACCGCCATTATTCACAACATATTTTAAATATCAGTTCAGGTTTCGCAATGCCTGCACAAACCACTGTAGTTGATTTGAACAGTATTTTGACTGTTGCTGCCAGGCGTGCGGAGATGTGGGATACATGCAGTTTGAATGATGAAGTGAGGCAACCCTTCCAGTGCTTGCAGTGGCTGGCCAGAAGAGGTTTAATAAAAAATTCCACAACGTGCAACACATGTTTGCAACCCGCACGGCTGTACAATTATTCACAAGGTAACGATGGCCGACGATGGAAGTGCATCAATTGTGCCACCACATTTAGTGTTAGGAAAAATTCATTTTTTGAAAACAGTAACCTGACACTTAGATTATTTTAATCATGTATGTTTGGTGCACTAATGCTCCACAGGCCACCATTTGTCGTGAGGTTCATGTCAATAAAAACACTAGTTTTATGGTGCAACTACTATACCCACAATGAACAATTAGGTATAAAATGGACAAATGGAAAATTCCTGGGGGACCTGGATTTCGCAGATGATTTAGCATTCTTAAGTTCAACACCCAGACAATCCCAAGAAGCAGTAAATAATTTGTGTCATCTCTCGGTTAAAATAGGTCTCCAAATAAATGCCTCTAAAACTAAAGCTATGAACTTTTCTAACGAGACCTTTGATATCATCTTGAACGGGGAAAAACTACAGAAAGTTGAAAGTTTCAATTATTTAGGCAGTAAAATGACTCAGGATGGTGAACGAACGAACGAACGAGCGAACTTTATTTTCAAAGGGTTAAGAATTGGGCACGCAGGCCCGTCTGACATTCTGCCCTTCCTCTCTCTCTCATCATGTATACTGTATCCTTTCATCCTCACATTTAATTTAAGCATTATTAAGGCATTTATCATTATAAAGGTAATATAACATCAAACATTTGCAATAATCATCATAATTAAAGTATGTTTTTAAAATAAATAAAGATAGATAGATAGATAGATAGATAAATAGACAGATAGATAGATAGATAGATAGATAGATAGATAACGAACGAACGAACGAACGAACAAACTATATTTTCAAAGGATTAAGAATTGGGCACGCAGGCCTGTCTTACATTCTGCCCTTCTTCTCTCTGTCATCTTACATACCGTATCCTTTCAATAGCACATGTATTTTTAGCATTATTTAAGCGTACAAAATTATCGAGGTAAAATAATAACATACATTTGTAACATCCAGACATAATCAAATTTAAGGGGGGGAAAAATTATTAATTAATATAGATTAACAAAAATTAATACCTTAAAAAAAAAAAAAAAAAAAAAAAAAAAAAAAAAAAAAAAAAAAAACTAACAAACACAATCAAAACAATTCATACAGTAAATAAGACATAATTAGAAACTTAATCAGATAATGGTGGCATATAATAAGAACTCGTGACAATTTGGAAATCTGCTGAAATAGCTGGGACTTCATGTGTTGTCAGCGCATGCGGAAAATGTTCCCACAGGTGAGCAACTTTGAGTCCCAAGCAGATACTGCCACAGGGAGTGAATTGTTGACGCCTCCACTACACGAGATCAAGTTTTATGACCTATGCTCCTTAGGGAGGTAAAGGGTTGTTGCGTGCATATTTTGACGCACATATTACAAAAATCGATATGGCTATTTAATATGGAAAAAAAATAGACATTCATTCATTTGTGTATGAAAATGCTGTCTATGATAAAGCTAGATAATTCATGATTGATTTACACTTTTGATTATAGGAGTAATCGTTCTTGATATTGATGCGGCGCATGGATATTGCACTCATGTCCGTACTTATTTGTTAGGGCCAGAAAATAGATTAATTTGCTTATTATGTTTATGGCCTGAATTCATATGTATTACATATTATTAGTACAAGTAGAATCAGTCCTATATTGTATATTTTGGATGGGTAGGCAGGACTATATTCTTGTTATGCCGCTCTAGCGGAAGTATGAGTTGTCTTGACTAGTCGTGATGAGTTCCGATGTACCGTTTACAATGGCGGGTTACGCATTTTCAAGGGCTGGTACATTCTTAAGTAAAAATGATTTATGAAGTGGTTTTTCTTCTGTAGGAGATTGTGTCTCTACTAGAGTTTGTGTTAGAGACTCTCCTAATGTACGGTATCATGTATGATTCGGACTCCAGGTAATGCCAGACCCTATTTTTGATGATCTCATGTCGGTTAGACCTAGCTGGAATATTGTGCTTCACAACGCTAGGGTCATGTTTGTATCGACGAAGATGACGGGCTTCCATACAGCAGTTATGTCTACGTGAAGTAACTGGATTACTGTAGAACTGTATGGAGAAACTTTAGGAAATTATTCATATGCATTTCAAATTAACTTTGGCTTATATATACCCTCCTGTGAGTGAGTGAGCGACAACTCAGGAAGGCGGCCATGTTACATTCCTGTCATCATATTTTTGAATCACTGTCCAAAGAACGGGGCATATATCTTACTATTCGGACAGTGGCAAGGAGATCTCAATTTTGATAGAAACCCCTTATCGTGGTGTCATAATATGATATAAACTATGAACATAAAGCAACTTTAGTTACTTACCGATCCGCCTTCACTGACGCGTTTAGTCAGATAGGGGATGCGGCCATAATGTATCATGACATTGGAAGCTATTGATGTACTACCCATTATTTATGAATGTGTCATGACATGGGATCTACTATGTATGCCTGAAAATTGATGTGTCAACATATACCCATGATGTACTCGTTATGTCCCAGTGTGTGCGTCTAAATAAACTGTGTAAACAAAGATTCCAGCAGTCTGCATTGGTGCCTTGTAGACACAAGTGAATGAGTGCTTAGATTGGTCAGAACACGAACAGTCCACCATTCGCGTTAATCACACTCTACACTTCTACTCCATATATACACCATCCTGCGTCGGTTGAATTGACCAAGTTTAGGGCCTGCTCCCCTGGAGCCTTAGAGAGAACCTACTGCTTACAGTTGCCTTTGCCTTCCCTAACTCAGGACTAGGGTGAGTTACCCATTTACAGCTGGGTAGACTGGAGCATGCCTGATCTCAACAACTCTGTACACTACAATGGACATATACAGTAGTGGCACCACTAACAACATTGTTGCGTGATAAATTCTCGCAACATCGTTTTATTTCAATATCTGTTTTATAACGCAAGGGCAACAACTGCTTGAAATCTATAGTCACTTTTCTCGGTAAGCATTTGTCTTCTCGCGTTAGTATCGAATGCAGTTAACTTTTGAGCTGTGGTCATTTTTGCGCTGGACTGCGCATGACTTGTTTTTCTTGTTGTTTGGTCTGATCGGTTTCGCCCACCACTAGTGGGATAGTGAGCGATTTGGAAATGGCGGAAAGAGATGCCTCGTTGAAGAGGGGATCTCCGCTTATTTTTGTTCTGTCAGGGATGTGTAGTCCTCTTAATGGATATTTTCGGTTTATTCGTGATTAATACCTCTAAGTGTTTCCCACATGTCGGAGGCGTGATATTTCTGTGTTATTTCATGAAT